>CM035794.1:1433278-1450778 GCA_020466265.1 Siphamia tubifer | reverse complement strand
CTCTCCTTTCTTTCTCTTCTTTCTCTCTCTCTCTTGCTCTGTCCTCTTCCTCCTCACTCTCACCTCCACTCTCTCTCTCTCTCTCTCTCTCTCTCTCTCTGTCTTTCTCTCTCCCTCTCTCTCACTCTGTCCTCCTCCTCCTCACTCTCACCTCCACTCTCTCTCTCTCTCTCTCTTGCTCTGTCCTCCTCCTCCTCACTCTCACCTCCACTCTCTCTCTCTCTCTCTCTTGCTCTGTCCTCCTCCTCCTCACTCTCACCTCCACTCTCTCTCTCTCTCTCTCTTGCTCTGTCCTCCTCCTCCTCACTCTCACCTCCACTCTCTCTCTCTCTCCCTTGCTCTGTCCTCCTCATCACTCTCCTCTCTTCTCCCCTCCAGGATGTTCTCTAAGTGGACCTACCACCACTCTCTGGTCCATAAAGGTCAGGCGGCTCAGGAGTATGTGTCTGAGTTTAGGAGGGTCACAAATCCTCCTGATGAGGAACAGAAAAAACCTGCTGTTCGCTTCAAAATTGGACCTCCTCCTCCCAAAACCAAACCTGCGCCTCCTCCTCCGACCCCGCCCGTCAGGAGGCAGGACTCACCCAAACCCAAGCGTGCTAAGCGGAAGGTGGAGGTGGACGTGTTCAGCATCTGCTGGAAGGAGTCATGGAGGAGTCTGAAGCCCCCCAAGTACCTGTTCCTGAAGGAGGCGCAAAAGCTGCAAGAGGACCACAACCAGGCCCTGGGGTTCACCCCAATCCAGCTCACCAGGAGCAGCAAGTACAAAGGAGGAGGCTACGAGGACGTCCAAGTAGACCAAGAGGGGGACAGAGAAAGAGGAGATAGAGGAGGAGCAGCACCTCCTGTTGAACACTGGAGGGGCTCATGGAAACAGGTACAAATGCTAGCACAGCCTAAGCCCAGGGAGTAGCACCTCCTCCTCCTTCTTTTCCTCCTCTTCTTTTCCTTCATGTGCTTCCTCTTTTTATTTCACTCTCTCTCTCTTTCTCTTACTCCATGTCCTAATTCAGTGGTTAGCCCTGGTGACGCTTTGGTTAGGATTAGATTGATTGATTGATTGAATTTATTAGACCATTCTTGAGATAAAACATGTAACAGCAACCAGTGCCATAAAACATATAAAATAACAAAATAGTCAGGGATAACACAAAAAAGCCCTAAGGCTTATTTCCATTGTGGTCCCTATAGTGCAGGAGACAGGGGCTAGTGGCAGCAGTTCATGCATTCATTACATACATACATTCTCACATACCTACACACACAGTGTGTAGTGGTGCTGTGGTTAGCAGTGGTTAGCAGTGATGGTGCAGTAGTTAGCACTGGTGGTGCAGTGGTTAGCACTGTTGGTGCAGTGCTTAGCACTGGTGGTGCAGTAGTTCAATTCAATTCAATTCAATTTTATTTATAAAGCCCTAAATCACAACAAAGTCGTCTCAGAGGGCTTTACAAAAACACAATCAACTACAGAAATACATGAAAAGTCCCAGGCATCCCCTGTCCTTAGACCCTCCCCCTGTCCTTAGACCCTTCCCCTGTCCTTAGACCCTCCCCCTGTCCTTAGACCCTTCCCCTGTCCTTAGACCCTCCCCCTGTCCTTAGACCCTCCTTCTCGGCAAGAAAAAACTTCCAAACCCAGTGGGAAAAAAAAAGAAGAAATCTCGAGGAGAACCACATTGAAGGACAGATCCACTCCCATGGACGGACAGGCTATAGATGAACGTCCATTTATAAATGAAGGAGGGGGGGCTGGTCCAGATGGGCAGGGGCGGTGGTCCGGGGTCACGGGTCAGCACAGGCGAGACACTGCAGATCCTGTTGTCCATGGCTCCCGTGCAGGCACTGTCAGGAAAACCACCACTCCCCCCGGGGGGGGGGGGGGGGGGGGGGGGACGACACCAGGTGACTAGTCATGAACAGACTTGGTATGAAAGATAGGTTGTAAAACCTACAGAAACAGGTGTGAGGGAGAGAAAGAGAAGAAAGAACTCAGTGTCTTTACTTTCCCCAGCATTCTAACTCCTAGGGCAGCCTAGACTGAACTGTGACTCATACATCATGTATACATGATATATGAGTCACATCATTTTTAACTAACCTGACCATAGGCTTTCTCAAACAGGAATGTTTTAAGCCTGATTTTAAATGTAGAGACTGTGTCGGCATCTTTAATATTAAAGGGAAGATGATTCCATAAGACAGTAACCATGGTAACTAAAGGCTCTAGCTCCTACTGTACTTTTAGAAACCCTAGGAACTTTCAATAAACCTGCATTCTGAGAACGAAGGGTTCTATTGGGTTGGTACGGAACCAGATCATCTTTAAGATAAGAGGGGCCCATACCATTAACCCCTGACCTCTGACCCTAACCCTAACCCATACCATTAATGGTTTTATATGTAAGGAGGAGGATTTTAAATTAAATTCTAAACTCAACTGGTAGCCAGTGAAGGGTTTGGAGCACAGGGGTGATAGGGTTAGGGGTCAGGGGTCAGGGTTTGGAGCACAGGGGTGATAGGGTTAGGGGTCAGGGGTCAGGGTTTGGAGCACAGGGGTGATAGGGTTTGGGGTCAGGGGTCAGGGTTTGGAGCACAGGGGTGATAGGGTTAGGGGTCAGGGTTTGGAGCACAGGGGTGATGTGTTCTCTTCTATTTGATCCTGTTAATAATCTTGCTGCTGCATTTTGAACCAGTTGAAGCTTTTTAGGGAATATTTAGGACACGCTACAAGTAAGGAGTTATAATAATCTAATCGTGATGTAACAAATGCATGAATTAATTTTTCTGCAGTCGTTTTAGACAGAATATTCCTAATTTTGGCTAATGTTGCGCAGGTGAAAGAAGGCTGTTCTGCAAGTTTGTTTGATATGCATTTTGAATGAAAGATCTGGATCAAATAAAACTCCTAAATTTTTAACTGTGGCACTGGGTGTTACACTTAAGTTGTCTACAGTAACTATCTGGTCAGTTAGGGAGTCTGTGGCATTTTTAGGACCAATTATAACGACTTCAGTTTTTTCAGGGTTCAGTAAAAGATAATTGTCACTCATCCAAGTCTTTATGTCTTGTACACATGTACTTAGTTTATCTATTTGTCTGGTCTGATCAGGTTTAATCGATAAATATAGCTGTGTGTCATCTGCATAACAATGAAAATTAATGCCATGATTTGTAATGATGTTACCTAAAGGGAGCATATATAGTGTAAACAAAATAGGCCCAAGGACTGACCCTTGGGGCACGCCATAATTAACTCTGGAGGACTGCGATGATTGTTTGTTGATGTGAACAAATTGTTATGGATCAGATAAATATGATTTAAAGCAGCAGAGGGCTGCTCCTCTAATACCTATATCACATTCTAATCTGTGCACTAAGATACTGTGGTCAATGGTGTCAAAGGCTGCACTAAGGTCTAATAACACCAGGACCCATATTAATCCCATGTCAGCGGCTAATAATAAGTCATTAGTAACTTTAACTAACGCTGTTTCAGTGCTATGATGGGCACGAAAGCCAGACTGAAACTGTTCAAATAAACTATTATCCTGCAGGAATTGGCACAGCTGTTTAACTATTGCTCGTTCTAAAACCTTTGACAGGAAGGACAGATTAGATATAGGCCTATAATTGTCTAAAATGTCAGGATCTAGGGTAGGCTTTTTCAGAATTGGTTTAATAACAGCATATTTAAATGACTGTGGCACATATCCAGTAATTAATGAAGTGTTAATTATATTTAGGACAGTGTTAATAATTAGGGGCAGAATCTGTTTAAAGAGTTTAGTTGTAATTGGATCTAAGAGGCAGGTGATGATTTGGAAGACATGATAATAGATATGACATCAGTTTGGTCTACAGTGGTGAAATTATTTAGTGTTACAGAGGGATTTATAAAAAGGCCTAGGTTTGAAACCACTGCTTTTTCTGATCTAATATTTGGGAGAAATGTGTCTATTTTGTCTCTAATAGTTGATATTTTATTGTTAAAGAACTGCAGGAAATCATCAGAACGGACCGTGGATGGAATAACTGGTTCCACGGAGGTGTGTCTGTTTGTCAGTCTGGCTACAGTACTGAACAGGAATCTAGGATTATTCTGGTTTTCTTCTATTATGGATGAGTAATATCTAGTTTTGGCTGTACGCAAAGATGGATTATACTTTATTAAGATATTTTTCCAGGCATTGAGAGAATCTTCTGAATTGGATCGGCGCCATTGCCTCTAATTTAGGTGTTGTTTGTTTAATGGAGCGAGTGTCAGCGTTGTACCATGGGGAGGTTCATCTAATCTTAGTAGTTTTTAACTTAAGGGGGGCAACTATATCTAACGTAGTTTGTAGTGTGAGCATGGTACTATCGACTAACTCATCACTTATACTGGGACTAAATGTGTCCTTTACATAATCACATGACATAGACACAAATAGTGACTGAATTAACTCTTTGTACTTTGAGACAGCACGGTCACATAGTATCCTTTTCATTTGTGTTTTAATCACTGAGGTAGAAATATCCTCAAGCATAAACTGAAAGCTCATTAAAAAGTCATCTGAGAGTATGGGATTATGGGTAAAAACAACCAGGTCATTAATTTCAACACCAAGTGTTAAGATCAGATCAAGAGTATGTCTGTGAATGTGGGTTGGTTTATGAACATTTTGGATAAAGCCTAATCTGTCTAGTAGGTCACTAAATGCATTACTAAGAGAGTCAGTGTTGTTATCAACATGTATGTTCAAATCACCAACTATTATAATCCTATCCCAGTTCAACACTACACTGGATAGAAAGTCAGAGACTTCTAATAAAAACTGTGAATAAGGACCAGGAGGGACATAAACTAGGACAAAAAGGACTGGTTTTTGGTTTCTGCAGTTGGGGAAAGTAATGGATGAAACTAGACTTTCAAAGGAATGGTAAGTGGGATTAATTTTAGGATTAATTTTAGGGCTAAGACCTAAACTGGAGTGGGATATTACTGCCACTCCTCCACCACGGCCACTGGTTCTGGCTGTGTGATAGTTCACATGAGTTGGTGGCGTGGATTCATTTAATGCGACATATTCATCCTGCTGCAGCCAGGTTTCAGTCAGAGCTAAAATATCAATTTTGTAATCACTAATTAGATCGTTTATTAACAAAGATTGGGAAGAAATAGACCTAATATTGATCAGTCCACATTGGATAAAATTGTTAGGTGTTCTTTTAATCTGATTATTACTTAAAACTATTTTTATTAAATTATTTGATCTCACTCCTATAGGTTTTTTAATATTAGGTTTATTTTTAACTATACGGGGTTTATTATTAACTACACAGGGAATAGACACAGTCTTTCTATTATTTGCTACATGGTGGGTTTGTGACAGCTCAGAGTAAAGTGGATGCACAGAGAAGTGTTTTACACTACGACTCTGCGCCTGGGCCCACACTCTGGATTGTCATATACACAGGCTAAGTTTGGTAGCCACATTTTGTGCTCAGAGAGAACCACCTTCCCAAGTGGGATGTATGCTATGTAGTTAGCACTGGTGGTACATTAGTTAGCACTGGTGGTGCAGTGTATAGCACTGGTGGTGCAGTAGTTAGCACTGGTGGTGCAGTGTATAGCACTGGTGGTGCAGTAGTTAGCACTGGTGGTGCAGTGCTTAGCACTGGTGGTGCAGTAGTTAGCACTGGTGGTGCAGTAGTTAGCACTGGTGGTGCAGTGGTTAGCACTGGTGGTGCAGTAGTTAGCACTGGTTGTCCAGTGGTTAGCACTGGTGGTGCAGTAGTTAGCACTGGTGGTGCAGTAGTTAGCACTGGTTGTCCAGTGGTTAGCACTGGTGGTACATTAGTTAGCACTGGTGGTGCAGTGTATAGAACTGGTGGTGCAGTAGTTAGCACTGGTGGTGCAGTGGTTAGCACTGGTGGTGCAGTGGTTAGCACTGGTGGTGCAGTGGTTAGCACTAGTGGTGCAGTAGTTAGCACTGGTGGTGCAGTGGTTAGCACTGGTGGTGCAGTTGTTAGCACTGGTGGTGCAGTAGTTAGCACTGGTGGTGCAGTGGTTAGCACTGGTGGTGCAGTTGTTAGCACTGGTGGTGCAGTTGTTAGCACTGGTGGTGCAGTTGTTAGCACTGGTGGTACATTAGTTAGCACTGGTGGTGCAGTGTATAGAACTGGTGGTGCAGTAGTTAGCACTGGTGGTGCAGTGGTTAGCACTGGTGGTGCAGTTGTTAGCACTGGTGGTGCAGTTTTTAGCACTGGTGGTGCAGTTGTTAGCACTGGTGGTGCAGTGTATAGAACTGGTGGTGCAGTAGTTAGCACTGGTGGTGCAGTAGTTAGCACTGGTGGTGCAGTAGTTAGCACTGGTGGTGCAGTTGTTAGCACTGGTGGTGCAGTTTTTAGCACTGGTGGTGCAGTTGTTAGCACTGGTGGTGCAGTTGTTAGCATGCTTCAGAGAGAAAAGGACCCTTACATGTCCTTGTGTCTGTGTGAAGAACCAGACCTATAGAGATAAGGAACCAGAACCAGAACTAGAACCAGATCCAAACCCCTTTGATATGATGATAATGTTTTTTTCTGTTTTGGTTTTAGGTCAGAAGTCCGGTCCACTTTATCCACTTGGTCCACTCTGAAGACAGAACCTTCCAGTGGGAGGTTCTGTATGACAGGAAACCTACCGTGGAGACGGTCATCATGGTTTACACACTTCCTGTTTGGGCCGGCACCTGGAAGATCATGAACTTTGTTTTCAGACAACAGAAGCAGTGGTGGGACGATCCATGGCCTGACTACCAACCAGAACCCAGGGACAACCTGGACCGGCTTCAGCAGCTCCTGGACCAGGTCTGGATGGCTACTTTATGTAGATGCTGTGAGGTCAGAGGTCACAGGTCAGGTCTTCACAGATAAATGGTAAATGTTCTGCATTTATATAGTTATTTTCCACCTTCATGGTTCAAAGTTCTTTACATTAGCCTCTCATTCACCCATTCACACACACACTCATACACCAGTAGGTTTCTAAGGTCAAAGGTCAGTCCTACTGGGGACCTAAGCCAGGGTTCAGTGTCTTGCCCAAGGACACTTCGACATGTGGACAGCCAGAGCCGGGACGCGAACCGCCAACCTCTCGGTCATTGGGCGACCCACTCTACCAACTGAACCACAGCCGCCCAGATACTTCTGAAAGTTTGTCTGCAGCTGGTGGACTGTTGAAGACCAGATCAGACCAGGTCTATACTGGTCTGGTCTGGTTTAGACTGGTCTGGTCTGGGACACTGGTCTTTCTGGACCTTCTCCTGTGGTTTGGTGTAGTACTGATCTAGTTGACCTCTGACTTCTTAACATGTTCTGACCCTAACCCTAAGCAGGTACCGTAGGGTTAACTCTAACACTAAGCAGGTACCGTAGGGTTAACTCTAACACTAAGCAGGTACCGTAGGGTTAACTCTAACACTAAGCAGGTACCGTAGGGTTAACTCTAACACTAAGCAGGTACCGTAGGGTTTGCTCTAACACTAAGCAGGTACCGTAGGGTTAGCTCTAACACTAAGCAGGTACCGTAGGGTTAGCTCTAACACTAAGCAGGTACCGTAGGGTTAACTCTAACACTAAGCAGGTACCGTAGGGTTTGCTCTAACACTAAGCAGGTACCGTAGGGTTAACTCTAACACTAAGCAGGTACCGTAGGGTTAACTCTAACACTAAGCAGGTACCGTAGGGTTTGCTCTAACACTAAGCAGGTACCGTAGGGTTAGCTCTAACACTAAGCAGGTACTAGGAAACAGGGCAGCATCTGATCTTTAGTTGTTGTGTCACAGGAGGAGGAGTCAGATGAGGAGGGTGAAGAGGAGGAAGAGTTGGAGGATGAGGAGGAAGAGCAGGAGGAGGAAGAAGAGGAGGAGGAAGAGGAAGAAGATGAGGAGGAGGAGCAAGAAACAGAGGAAGAGGAGGTGGCATCGGTGTGGGAGGAGTCATGGAGACTGTTCTGTCCTGAAGATCCAGACGTTCTGAGGATGACTGAGGTGTTCCTTCCTGGATGGAACGACTCCTGGAGGATGTCAGCTGATCTGCACCCAAAGGAGGAGGAGGAGGAGGAGGTGCAAACGAACTGGAGCTCCTGCTGGGGTTACAAACAGTACATCAGGTGAGAAATGGGGGCGGAGCTCCAGCATATTATTTGGGTTATTATTAAAAACCTCAGTGAATATTGATTTAATTTTTACCTGATGAACTGAAGGGGCGTGGCCTGTTTGTAGCTGACGAACTGAAGGGGCGTGGCCTGTTTGTAGCTGATGAACTGAAGGGGCGTGGCCTGTTTCCACAGGTGGTGTCGACCATCGCTTCGATCACATCATCGACACTACAACGCTTTGACCAGGAGACGAATGTCCAGGACACGCCTCCTCACATCACAGCTGGAGCACAGAGACGCAGCGGAGTGGGCGGAGTCCTGGAAGAGTCCAAAAGGATGGGTCCAACTAGAGGAAGAGGAGGAGGATGAAGGAGTCATAGAGGCAGAGGGGGGAAGACAAACAGAGGAGGAGGTGAAGGAGGAGCAAAAGGTGGAGAAAGAAGACAAAGAAATGGACAAAAGTGAAGAAGATGAAGGAGTAGATGAAGAGGAGCAGGAGGAGGAGAATAATGAAGAAACAAAAGAAAAGTTCAATGTAGAGAAGGAGAAGGAGGAGAAAGAGGATGAAGACAGGGGATATGAAGAGGAGGAGAAAATAAACATAAAAGAGGAAGAGGAGGAGGAGGAGGAGGAGGAGGAAGATAAAGAAGAGGAGAAAATAAACATAAAAGAGGAGGAGGAGGAGGAGGAGGAGGAGGAAGATAAAGAAGAGGAGAAAATAGACATAAAAGAGGAGGAGGAGGAGGAAGATAAAGAAGAGGAGAAAATAAACATAAAAGAGGAGGAGGATGAGGAGGAGGAAGATAAAGAAGAGGAGAAAATAGACATAAAAGAGGAGGAGGAGGAGGAAGATAAAGAAGAGGAGAAAATAGACATAAAAGAGGAGGAGGATGAGGAGGAGGAAGATAAAGAAGAGGAGAAAATAGACATAAAAGAGGAGGAGGAGGAGGAAGATAAAGAAGAGGAGAAAATAGACATAAAAGAGGAGGAGGAGGAGGAAGATAAAGAAGAGGAGAAAATAAACATAAAAGAGGAGGAGGATGACGAGGAGGAAGATAAAGAAGAGAAAACAGACACAAAAGAGGAGGGGGAGGGGCAAGAAGTAGAAAATGAAAAGCAAAAAGGAAACACAGACAATGAAGAAAAGGAAGCAGGAAAAGAAAATAAAAATGAGGAGGAGGAAGAAGAGGAGGAGGACATATTTTATGATGTGGATGAAGAGATCTACAAGGGAAAAGAAAAGGAGGAGGATGATAGAAATAGTGAAGATAAAGACGACGAGGAGGAGAAAGATGAAGAGCAGGAGGAGAAGGGAGAAAAAAATAAAGAAAAACATAAGCTGAAAGAGGAGGAGGAAAAGAGAAAGGAAAAGAATCTGGAAGAAGAAGATGAGGAGGAAGAAGAAGAGGAGGAAAAAATTAAAGATGGGAATCTGAAAGAGGAAGAAGAAGATGAGGAGGAAGAAGAAGAGGAGGAGGAGGAGGAGGAGGAGGAAGAAGGGATGGAAAAAATAAAGGATAAGAATCTGAAAGAGGAGGAGGAGGAGGAGGAGGAGGAGGAGGAGGAGGAGGAGGAGGAGGAGGAGGAGGAGGAAGAAGAAGGGATGGAAAAAATAAAGGATAAGAATCTGAAAGAGGAGGAGGAGAAGGAGGAGGAGAAGGAGAAGGAGGAGGAAGAAAGGATGGAAAAAATAAAAAATAAGAATCTGAAAGAGGAAGAAGAAGATGAGGAGGAAGAAGAAGAGGAGGAGGAGGAAGAAGGGATGGAAAAAATAAAGGATAAGAATCTGAAAGAGGAGGAGGAGGAGGAGGAGGAGAAGGAGGAGGAAGAAAGGATGGAAAAAATAAAAAATAAGAATCTGAAAGAGGAAGAAGAAGATGAGGAGGAAGAAGAGGAGGAGGAGGAGGAAGAAGGGATGGAAAAAATAAAGGATAAGAATCTGAAAGAGGAGGAGGAGGAGGAGGAAGAAGAAGGGATGGAAAAAATAAAGGATAAGAATCTGAAAGAGGAGGAGGAGGAGGAGAAGGAGGAGGAGGAGGAGGAGGAGGAAGAAGAAGGGATGGAAAAAATAAAGGATAAGAATCTGAAAGAGGAAGAAGAAGAGGAGGAGGAAGAAGAGGAGGAGAAGGAGGAGGAAGAAGGGATGGAAAAAATGAAAGATAAGAATCTGAAAGAGGAAGAAGAGGAGGAGGAGGAGGAAGAAGAGGAAAAAATAAAAGATAATAATCTGAAAGAGGAAGAAGAAGATGAGGAGGAAGAAGAGGAGGAGGAAGAGGAAGAGGAGGAAAAAATAAAAGATAAGAATCTGAAAGAGGAAGAAGAAGAGGAGGAGGAAATAATAAAAGATAAGAACCTGAAAGAGGAAGATGAGGAGGAAGAGGAAGAGGAGGAGGAAGAGGAGGAGGAGGAGGAGGAGGAGGAGGAGGAGGAGGAAAAAAGAACAGAAAAGAAGCTGAAAGAGGAGGAGGTGAAGGGAGGCGTCCCCCTCCACCTGCAGTTCCATAAACTCTACGCTTCCTTCTCCTCCTGGAGGAGGTCATGGATGGTGGCAGTGGCTCATCGAGGAGGATGCGAGGAAGATGAAGACGAAGAGGATGATGAGGAGACGCTGGTGGCGTGGAGAGACTCCTGGAGGATCTGCAGGAGGAGGAGAACCAACATGGAGGAGGTGGTTTACTTCTCCACCCAACACCGAAGTCAGAGACACATGATGGAGGAGGAGGAGGAGATGAGGAAGAGGAGGAGGACAGAGTGGACGGGCAGCTGGAGGATGATGAAGAGCAGATTATGGTCTGGTACTATGGTGTAGTATTATGGTCTGGTACTATGGTGTAGTATTATGTCTGATACTATGGTGTAGTATTATGTCTGGTACTATGGTGTAGTATTATGGTCTGGTACTATGGTGTAGTATTATGTCTGGTACTATGGTGTAGTATTATGGTCTGGTACTATGGTGTAGTATTATGTCTGGTACTATGGTGTAGTATTATGTCTGATACTATGGTGTAGTATTATGTCTGGTACTATGGTGTAGTATTATGGTCTGGTACTATGGTGTAGTATTATGTCTGGTACTATGGTGTAGTATTATGGTCTGGTACTATGGTGTAGTATTATGTCTGGTACTATGGTGTAGTATTATGTCTGGTACTATGGTGTAGTATTATGTCTGGTACTATGGTGTAGTATTATGGTCTGGTACTATGGTGTAGTATTATGTCTGGTACTATGGTGTAGTATTATGGTCTGGTACTATGGTGTAGTATTATGGTCTGGTATTATGGTGTAGTATTATGTCTGGTACTATGGTGTAGTATTATGGTCTGGTACTATGGTGTAGTATTATGGTCTGGTACTATGGTGTAGTATTATGTCTGGTACTATGGTGTAGTATTATGGTCTGGTACTATGGTGTAGTATTATGGTCTGGTACTATGGTGTAGTATTATGTCTGGTACTATGGTGTAGTATTATGGTCTGGTACTATGGTGTAGTATGATGTCTGGTACTATGGTGTAGTATTATGGTCTGGTACTATGGTGTAGTATTATGGTCTGGTACTGTGTTGTAGTATTATGTCTGGTACTATGGTGTAGTATTATGGTCTGGTACTATGGTGTAGTATGATGTCTGGTACTATGGTGTAGTATTATGGTCTGGTACTATGGTGTAGTATGATGTCTGGTACTATGGTGTAGTATTATGGTCTGGTACTATGGTGTAGTATTATGGTCTGGTACTATGGTGTAGTATTATGTCTGGTACTATGGTGTAGTATTATGGTCTGGTACTATGGTGTAGTATTATGGTCTGGTACTATGGTGTAGTATTATGGTCTGGTACTATGGTGTAGTATTATGGTCTGGTACTATGGTGTAGTATTATGTCTGGTACTATGGTGTAGTATTATGGTCTGGTACTATGGTGTAGTATTATGGTCTGGTACTATGGTGTAGTATTATGGTCTGGTACAATGGTGTAGTATTATGGTCTGGTACTATGGTGTAGTATTATGTCTGGTACTATGGTGTAGTATTATGGTCTGGTACTATGGTGTAGTATGATGTCTGGTACTATGGTGTAGTATTATGGTCTGGTACTATGGTGTAGTATTATGGTCTGGTACTATGGTGTAGTATTATGTCTGGTACTATGGTGTAGTATTATGGTCTGGTACTATGGTGTAGAATTATGTCTGGTACTATGGTGTAGTATTATGGTCTGGTACTATGGTGTAGTATTATGGTATGGTACTATGGTGTAGTATTATGTCTGGTACTATGGTGTAGTATTATGGTCTGGTACTATGGTGTAGAATTATGTCTGGTACTATGGTGTAGTATTATGGTCTGGTACTATGGTGTAGTATTATGTCTGGTACTATGGTGTAGTATTATGGTCTGGTACTATGGTGTAGTATGATGTCTGGTACTATGGTGTAGTATTATGGTCTGGTACAATGGTGTAGTATTATGGTCTGGTACTATGGTGTAGTATTATGTCTGGTACTATGGTGTAGTATTATGGTCTGGTACTATGGTGTAGAATTATGTCTGGTACTATGGTGTAGTATTATGGTCTGGTACTATGGTGTAGTATTATGGTCTGGTACTATGGTGTAGTATTATGTCTGGTACTATGGTGTAGTATTATGGTCTGGTACTATGGTGTAGTATTATGGTCTGGTACTATGGTGTAGTATTATGGTCTGGTACTATGGTGTAGTATTATGGTCTGGTACTATGGTGTAGTATTATGGTCTGGTACTATGGTGTAGTATTATGTCTGGTACTATGGTGTAGTATTATGGTCTGGTACTATGGTGTAGTATTATGGTCTGGTACTATGGTGTAGTATTATGTCTGGTACTATGGTGTAGTATTATGTCTGGTACTATGGTGTAGTATTATGGTCTGGTACTATGGTGTAGTATTATGTCTGGTACTATGGTGTAGTATTATGGTCTGGTACTTATGGTGTAGTATTATGGTCTGGTACTATGGTGTAGTATTATGTCTGGTACTATGGTGTAGTATTATGTCTGGTACTATGGTGTAGTATTATGGTCTGGTACTATGGTGTAGTATTATGTCTGGTACTATGGTGTAGTATTGTGTCTGGTACTATGGTGTAGTATTATGTCTGGTACTATGGTGTAGTATTATGGTCTGGTACTATGGTGTAGTATTATGTCTGGTACTATGGTGTAGTATTATGGTCTGGTACTATGGTGTAGTATTATGGTCTGGTACTATGGTGTAGTATTATGTCTGGTACTATGGTGTAGTATTATGGTCTGGTACTATGGTGTAGTATTATGGTCTGGTACTATGGTGTAGTATTATGTCTGGTACTATGGTGTAGTATTATGGTCTGGTACTATGGTGTAGTATTATGGTCTGGTACTATGGTGTAGTATTATGTCTGGTACTATGGTGTAGTATTATGTCTGGTACTATGGTGTAGTATTATGTCTGGTACTATGGTGTAGTATTATGGTCTGGTACTATGGTGTAGTATTATGTCTGGTACTATGGTGTAGTATTATGTCTGGTACTATGGTGTAGTATTATGGTCTGGTACTATGGTGTAGTATTATGTCTGGTACTATGGTGTAGTATTATGGTCTGGTACTATGGTGTAGTATTATGGTCTGGTACTATGGTGTAGTATTATGTCTGGTACTATGGTGTAGTATTATGGTCTGGTACTATGGTGTAGTATTATGGTCTGGTACTATGGTGTAGTATTATGGCCTGGTACTATGGTGTAGTATTATGTCTGGTACTATGGTGTAGTATTATGGTCTGGTACTATGGTGTAGTATTATGGTCTGGTACTATGGTGTAGTATTATGTCTGGTACTATGGTGTAGTATTATGGTCTGGTACTACGGTGTAGTATTATGGTCTGGTACTACGGTGTAGTATTATGGTCTGGTACTACTGGTGTAGAATCATGGTCTGGTACTACGGTGTAGTATTATGGTCTGGTACTATGGTGTAGTATTATGGTCTGGTACTATGGTGTAGTATTATGGTCTGGTACTATGGTGTAGTATTATGGTCTGGTACTATGGTGTAGTATTATGGTCTGGTACTATGGTGTAGTATTATGTCTGGTACTATGGTGTAGTATTATGGTCTGGTACTATGGTGTAGTATTATGGTCTGGTACTATGGTGTAGTATTATGTCTGGTACTATGGTGTAGTATTATGTCTGGTACTATGGTGTAGTATTATGGTCTGGTACTATGGTGTAGTATTATGTCTGGTACTATGGTGTAGTATTATGGTCTGGTACTATGGTGTAGTATTATGGTGTAGTATTATGGTCTGGTACTATGGTGTAGTATTATGTCTGGTACTATGGTGTAGTATTATGTCTGGTACTATGGTGTAGTATTATGGTCTGGTACTATGGTGTAGTATTATGTCTGGTACTATGGTGTAGTATTATGTCTGGTACTATGGTGTAGTATTATGTCTGGTACTATGGTGTAGTATTATGGTCTGGTACTATGGTGTAGTATTATGTCTGGTACTATGGTGTAGTATTATGTCTGGTACTATGGTGTAGTATTATGGTCTGGTACTATGGTGTAGTATTATGTCTGGTACTATGGTGTAGTATTATGGTCTGGTACTATGGTGTAGTATTATGGTCTGGTACTATGGTGTAGTATTATGTCTGGTACTATGGTGTAGTATTATGGTCTGGTACTATGGTGTAGTATTATGGTCTGGTACTATGGTGTAGTATTATGTCTGGTACTATGGTGTAGTATTATGGTCTGGTACTATGGTGTAGTATTATGGTCTGGTACTATGGTGTAGTATTATGTCTGGTACTATGGTGTAGTATTATGGTCTGGTACTATGGTGTAGTATTATGGTCTGGTACTATGGTGTAGTATTATGGTCTGGTACTATGGTGTAGTATTATGTCTGGTACTATGGTGTAGTATTATGGTCTGGTACTATGGTGTAGTATTATGGTCTGGTACTATGGTGTAGTATTATGTCTGGTACTATGGTGTAGTATTATGTCTGGTACTATGGTGTAGTATTATGGTCTGGTACTATGGTGTAGTATTATGTCTGGTACTATGGTGTAGTATTATGTCTGGTACTATGGTGTAGTATTATGGTCTGGTACTATGGTGTAGTATTATGTCTGGTACTATGGTGTAGTATTATGTCTGGTACTATGGTGTAGTATTATGTCTGGTACTATGGTGTAGTATTATGGTCTGGTACTATGGTGTAGTATTATGTCTGGTACTATGGTGTAGTATTATGTCTGGTACTATGGTGTAGTATTATGGTCTGGTACTATGGTGTAGTATTATGTCTGGTACTATGGTGTAGTATTATGGTCTGGTACTATGGTGTAGTATTATGGTCTGGTACTATGGTGTAGTATTATGTCTGGTACTATGGTGTAGTATTATGGTCTGGTACTATGGTGTAGTATTATGGTCTGGTACTATGGTGTAGTATTATGGTCTGGTACTATGGTGTAGTATTATGGTCTGGTACTATGGTGTAGTATTATGTCTGGTACTATGGTGTAGTATTATGGTCTGGTACTATGGTGTAGTATTATGTCTGGTACTATGGTGTAGTATTATGTCTGGTACTATGGTGTAGTATTATGTCTGGTACTATGGTGTAGTATTATGGTCTGGTACTATGGTGTAGTATTATGGTCTGGTACTATGGTGTAGTATTATGGTCTGGTACTATGGTGTAGTATTATGTCTGGTACTATGGTGTAGTATTATGGTCTGGTACTATGGTGTAGTATTATGGTCTGGTACTATGGTGTAGTATTATGTCTGGTACTATGGTGTAGTATTATGGTCTGGTACTATGGTGTAGTATTATGGTCTGGTACTATGGTGTAGTATTATGGTCTGGTACTATGGTGTAGTATTATGGTCTGGTACTATGGTGTAGTATTATGGTCTGGTACTATGGTGTAGTATTATGGTCTGGTACTATGGTGTAGTATTATGGTCTGGTACTATGGTGTAGTATTATGGTCTGGTACTATGGTGTAGTATTATGGTCTGGTACTATGGTGTAGTATTATGGTCTGGTACTATGGTGTAGTATTATGGTCTGGTACTATGGTGTAGTATTATGGTCTGGTACTATGGTGTAGTATTATGTCTGGTACTATGGTGTAGTATTATGTCTGGTACTATGGTGTAGTATTATGGTCTGGTACTATGGTGTAGTATTATGGTCTGGTACTATGGTGTAGTATTATGTCTGGTACTATGGTGTAGTATTATGGTCTGGTACTATGGTGTAGTATTATGGTCTGGTACTATGGTGTAGTATTATGGTCTGGTACTATGGTGTAGTATTATGGTCTGGTACTATGGTGTAGTATTATGGTCTGGTACTATGGTGTAGTATTATGTCTGGTACTATGGTGTAGTATTATGGTCTGGTACTATGGTGTAGTATTATGGTCTGGTACTATGGTGTAGTATTATGGTCTGGTACTATGGTGTAGTATTATGTCTGGTACTATGGTGTAGTATTATGTCTGGTACTATGGTGTAGTATTATGTCTGGTACTATGGTGTAGTATTATGGTCTGGTACTATGGTGTAGTATTATGGTCTGGTACTATGGTGTAGTATTATGGTCTGGTACTATGGTGTAGTATTATGGTCTGGTACTATGGTGTAGTATTATGGTCTGGTACTATGGTGTAGTATTATGGTCTGGTACTATGGTGTAGTATTATGGTCTGGTACTATGGTGTAGTATTATGGTCTGGTACTATGGTGTAGTATTATGGTCTGGTACTATGGTGTAGTATTATGTCTGGTACTATGGTGTAGTATTATGGTCTGGTACTATGGTGTAGTATTATGGTCTGGTACTATGGTGTAGTATTATGTCTGGTACTATGGTGTAGTATTATGGTCTGGTACTATGGTGTAGTATTATGGTCTGGTACTATGGTGTAGTATTATGTCTGGTACTATGGTGTAGTATTATGGTCTGGTACTATGGTGTAGTATTATGTCTGGTACTATGGTGTAGTATTATGGTCTGGTACTATGGTGTAGTATTATGTCTGGTACTATGGTGTAGTATTATGGTCTGGTACTATGGTGTAGTATTATGGTCTGGTACTATGGTGTAGTATTATGTCTGGTACTATGGTGTAGTATTATGGTCTGGTACTATGGTGTAGTATTATGGTCTGGTACTATGGTGTAGTATTATGTCTGGTACTATGGTGTAGTATTATGGTCTGGTACTATGGTGTAGTATTATGGTCTGGTACTATGGTGTAGTATTATGGTCTGGTATTATGGTGTAGTATTATGTCTGGTACTATGGTGT
>CM035794.1:1422981-1433178 GCA_020466265.1 Siphamia tubifer | reverse complement strand
GAGGAAATGTGCCGTTGTGTGCTGAGTACAATAATATATTGATTTATATTTATACACACACGTACATCCCTCACCATGGTCAGTATAATCAATATGATCAATAACGGTGTCATAACACCCTGTAGCTTCACCCACTGTCTCTCAGGTTGTGGCACAACAGGATGTACCTGGCTGCAGATCTGGCTACTGGTCCGGAACCTCCTCCCAGAACCACCTGCAGCTGTCCCTCTGTCCCTCTCTCTCTCTCTCTCTCTCTCTCTGTCTCTCTCCCTCTCTCTCTCTCTCTCTCTCTCTCTCTCTCTCTCCCTCTCTCTCTCTCTCTCTCTCTCTCTCTCCCTCTCTCTCTCTCTCTCTCTGTCTCTCTCTCTCTGAGGAGGAGTGTGTGTGGGACTGAGAGCTGGATGTTTGAGGAATGTGAGTTTTGCTTCGTGAGAAACTTTCATATAGATTCCTTTTTCTTTTTGTGTTGTATGTGAGTTTGTTTGTTCGGTGTTGTGATAGTTTAGTGTGTGTGCGTGTGTGAGTGTGTTTGTTTGGTCGTGTGTGCTGACGCGGCACTATGCCGGTGTCAGGGGCTGCAGCGGCTGACTACGAGCGGCTGACTCGCCGTCATGCCGTTAGGCTGGTGCCCTCGGTGGCGTGCAGTGTGGAGGAGGCCAGCCTGGCTGTGGGGGAGGTGGTGGGGTATGAATCTGTCAAGTCCGCGGCGAGAATGAGCGGAGGCATTTTAATGTTTCTAGATGACACGGCTAAGGTAGGTGAGGTGGTGGAAAAGGGGGTAGTGATCCAGGACACTTTTACTCAGGTTCTCCCACTCGTAAACCCAGCAACAAAAATAACGATTTCCAATGCTCCACCGTTTATAAAAACTGAACATTTGATAAAGAGCTGGCGAGATATGGACAGATAGTGTCACCGGTGAAGATGGTGTCTCTGGGTTGTAGATCAGCGAAATTGAAGCATGTGATAAGTCACCGTAGGCAGGTGTACATGGTCCTAAAAGAACCCACTAAGGATTTAAATTTATCGTTTGCTTTCAGGGTGGATGGTTACACATCTATGGTGTTTGCAACGTCAGAAACAATGAAGTGTTTCGGTTGTGGTGCTGAGGGTCACCTTGTCCGATCCTGTCCGGAGAGGACTGGGGCGGGGCAGCCGCTGGCCGCTGCTGCCGCTTCGGCGACCGGGCTCGGTAAGCCGCCGCAGCCGAACCGGGCTGGAGGCGCGGCGGACGCTGAGCGGCCTCAGCAGACCCAGGATGGGGACGCTGCGGACGCTGAGCGGCCTCAGCGGACCCAGGATGGGGACGCTGCGGACGCTGGGCGGCCTCAGCGGACCCAGGATGGGGACGCTGCGGACGCTGGGCGGCCTCAGCGGACCCAGGATGGGGACCCTGGGGGTGCTGGGCGGCCTCAGCAGACCCGGGCTGGGGACGCTGATGGCGAGGCTCTGTCGGGTGCGGGTCTGGAGCTTTTCTGGACGGGGGAGGTGGTGGGAGACTCAGGAAAAGCCCCCCTTATTGAGTTGAAACCGTCCAGTGCTAAGGGATGTGAAGAGTGTGTTGGAGGAGGTGAGTCAGTGATTATAGATGGAAACACTGATGACATAACAGCTCAGATCGCGGGTCTATTAGACGAAGACATGGTCAGTGATGAGGAATGTGAAACGTCACAGAAAAGGAAGAGTAATGGGTCAGGAAACACCACCAAAAAAATTAGTAGGAGGACAGGGTCTGTTGGTCAGGAGGAAGACAGTGAGGTGGTCCTGACCCAGGGGGAGGGGCCACGCACAGTTTACACTGGGGGAGAAATAAAGCGATTCCTGGAACGGACTAAAGGCCAGTGGCAGGTATCAGTGGAGGATTACTTCCCTGATCTGACACGTTTTTTAAGATCAGCTAGAGTCCTCACTAGAAGGACTGGGACTGAAGATGACGTGTTGACAGATCAAGAGATCTACAGATTAAAGAAATATGTAATCAAAGTCAAAAGCCACTTAAACAGTCAGAATGAAGTTTAATTTATATTGTGTTCTGACGTTATGTGTGTCATTCTTTTTTATCTCCATGTGTGATTTTAATCTAGGTAGTTTGAACCTGAATGGAGCGAGAGCTGATACAAAAAGAGCCGCTCTTTTTAAACTCATGGAGGTAAAAAGAATAGATGTGATGTTCGTGCAGGAAACCCACAGCACTGCAGATAATGTAAGTGACTGGAGGCAGGCTTTTAAAGGGGGGGTGGTTTTAAGCCATAAGTCCAGCTGCAGTGGGGGGGTGGGAATTTTATTTTCAAGGAGTTTTTTACCTGTCTCTGTTGAGCCTGAAGAGATTGTTCCTGCTTAAAGTGACTGCAACTTTTGAGAGTGTTAAACTGGTGTTTTTAAATGTCTATGCTCCCACGAATGCAATGGAGAGGATGACGTTTTTAAACATTTTAGATGACACTGTTAAGAAATGTGATGAGAATGATTTTATGTTTTTAGGAGGTGATTTTAACTGCACAGAAACACCTCTTTTAGACAGGAATCACGCAGAGCCCCACCCTGCATCTTCCAGCAGGATGACACAGTTATTAGAGACACACCAGTTATGTGATGTGTGGAGGGTTTTTAACAGTGATCACAGACAGTACACCTGGGCTGGTTCAAGAAACAATGTTTTATCATTAGCTCGACTAGACCGTTTTTATTGTTTTTCACACCATTTAAACATTTTTAAAAGGAGTTTTATTCAGCCTGTGGGTTTTAGTGACCACTCTCTAGTTTCTTGCACTATTTTTATTAAGAACATTCGTTTAAAGAGCGCCTATTGGCATTTTAACACTGCTCTTTTAGAGAACCAGGCTTTTAAAACTGCTTTTAAGTGTTTTTGGGAAAACCATAGAGAGAGCAGGCCTGCCTTCCCCAGTATTCAGCAATGGTGGGATTTTGGAAAAACACAGATCCGCCAACTGTGCTAGCAGTTCACTCGCAGTGTCACTGGGGAGTTAGCCCGATCTTTGAAAAACCTGGAGTTTGAGGCGGAAGAACTGCAGTCTGTAGCAGAGTCCTCAGGAAATCGAGGGATTTTAGATTCCCTCAAACGGAAAAAGGCGGCTGTAGCCAACCTGCTAGGTGTGTCAGCACAGGGTGCCCTGGTCAGGTCAAGGTTTTTAAATGTGGCTCAGATGGATGTTCCATCTCTATTTTTCTTTGGGTTAGAGAGAAAGAACGGACAAAGAAAAATAATTCACTCTTTACGTACAGACAGTGGTTCTGACATCTCAAACTCGTCTGAAATCAGGCAGTTTGCTGTCAGGTTCTATAAGAACCTTTTCAGGAGTGAGTGGTCTGACATTACAGATGTGCACAGCAGCTTCCTTACAGGTCTCCCTCAGGTGGACTCTGGGGCGAACTCGGAGCTGGGGGCAGATGTGACCCTACAGGAGCTTTACAAAGCCATGATGAGCCTGCAGAGTGGCAGAGCACCAGGGATAGACGGCCTCCCTCTCGACTTTTCTAAGTCATTCTGGTCCATCATAGGACATGATCTGCTGGCAGTGGTGACAGACAGTCTGTGGAGGGGACGGCGCCCGCAGAGCTGCAGGAGGGCCGTCATCACCCTATTACCTAAAAAGGGAGACCTGCAGTTCATTAAGAACTGGAGGCCGGTGTCGCTGCTGTGTGCAGATTATAAAATACTGTCCAAGGCTCTGGCCCTTAGGTGATGGAGTCCATCATCCACCCTGACCAGACCTACTGTGTTCCTAGCAGGCTTATGAGTGATAATATCACTTTAATTCGTGATGTTCTGGCTGTTTCCAGTGAATTGGGTGTTGAAACTGGTCTGATTTCAATAGACCAGGAAAAGGCTTTTGATCGGGTTGAACACCAGTACCTTTGGCAGACTCTGGCTGGGTTTGGATTCAACCCTGAGTTCATTGCCAAGATCCGGGCTCTATATTGTGACATTGTGAGTGTGCTGAAAATCAATGGGGGGCTGAGTGCACCTTTCAACATTGAGAGGGGGGTGAGGCAGGGCTGTTCTCTCTCGGGTAGGTTGTATTCTATCGCCTTCGAGCCTCTGCTGCACCAGTTGCGTCAGAAGCTGTCAGGTGTGTCCTTCCCTGGGTGTCTAGTGCCTCTGAGAATGGCTGCCTACGCTGACGACCTTGTGGTGATGGTAAATTCACAAAAAGATATTGATATTTTAATTGATACTGTTAAATTATTTGGTTTTATTTCTTCAGCTAAAGTAAACTGGGGAAAAAGCGAGGCTGTGATGGTGGGGGAGAGGCTAGGGGGGCGATTTAGCCTGCCTGGTGAGCTCACCTGGAAGAAAGGTGGGCTGAAGTACCTGGGGGTCTTTCTGGGGGATGACACCATGAAAAAAAAAAACTGGGACACTGTTCTTCAGACAGTGAAAGGACGTCTGAATAAGTGGAGGTGGTTGCTCCCAAAGATGTCTTTCCGCGGCAGAGTCCTAATCGCCAACAACCTGGTGTCATCCACCTTGTGGCACAGGTTGGTCTGTCTGGACCCTCCAGTCTCTCTCCTGTCTCAGGTACAACGGTTTTTAGTAGATTTTATTTGGGACAAGATGCACTGGGTCCCACAGAGTGTCCTTTTCCTCCCTAAAGAGGAGGGAGGGCAGGGCCTGGTTCATCTAGCCAGTCGGGGGGCTGCTTTCCGCCTGCAGTTTGTGCAGAGGTTGGTGGATGGGCCAGAGAACACTGCATGGAGGGCTTTAGCCCATTCCATCCTGAGGCGTGTGAACGGCCTGGGTATGGACCTGAATTTGTTTTTAATGGACAACAGCTCCCTTTTCAACAGCTCATCACTGCCTGTTTTTTACAAAAGCGTTTTTAAAGTGTGGTTTTTTAGTTAAAAGGGAGAGACCAAAGCAGACAGACTCTCTGTACTGGCTGCTGCAGGAGCCGGTCATCCACGGGACTGTCCTGGACTGTCCGGGCTGGCTAGGCCCTTCTCTAAGCCGTCGTCTTCAGGCCGGGGGGGTCACTGCTCTGGGCCAGGTGGTGGAGCTGGCTGGACCACGGATGCAAGACTCTGCTGGGCTGGCTCACATGATGGGACTGAGGTCACGCAGAGTGGTTCAACAACTCCTGGACCACTGGAGGAGGAAGCTGAGTGGACACCAACTCCTGTTGTTGGAGTCCTTCTGTGCAGGTGATGTTGACCCTAACAGAAACAATGTCTTCCCTCTTATCCAGCTGACCTCTGACCTGAGAGACTGTACTGGACCTTACCTGGAGCGTTGCCCCAGGGCCTCTCTTCAGGAGGCCTCTGGAAAAACTCTATATCGAATTATGGTGAAAACTCTCAACAGGGGGAAGCTGAGTAGCCGTGAGGACACTCCATGGAGGAGTCACTTTAATTCGAAGGAGTTCATTGTATAAACCTCCACTGACGAAGAAGCATGGAGACCTGCAGTGGAGGATTCTTCATGGAGCAGTGGCGGTGAACTCCTTGATATCTGTCATTACTGTGGGTGTGGAGGACAGATGTCCATTCTGTACAGAGAGGAAGACAGTGTTCCACTGTTTCACTGGGTGTCAGCGGCTGGAGGAACTCTTCATTTTTTTACAGAGAGTCTTCATCAGTTTTAAAGAGGTTTTCTCAAAAGAAGTTTTTATTTATGGTTTTAGATACACTCACAAGAACAAAGAGAAGAGTCAGCTCCTGAACTTTGTTTTGGGGCAGGCCAAGATGGCAGTGTATGTAAGCAGGAGAAGAAGAGTGGTGGGAGGAGAATTGATTCTTCCAGTGCTGGTGCTGGTGGAACTGGCCCGGTCCAGGATCAGGTTGGACTTCAATTTCCACAACATGTCCGGAAACCGGACTGTTTTTAAGAACACATGGTGCTACTAGAATGTCCTGTGTCGGGTGGAAGGAGAGGACCTGGTGTTTGGGGAAATGATGGGGTGACCCCCCCCCCATTATTATTATTTATTATTTTATTTTTTTTGTATTTATTATGGATAACTTTATTATTTAGTATTTTGCTGTATTTATCTTTGATTATTTTCTTCATTGGTTTTAACAAGAAACTGTATAAGAAAAAATGTTAAATGGTGTTGTAAAACCGACAAATAAAGTGGTGGTCTCAATCTCAAATCTCTCTCTCCGTCCCTCTCTCCCTCTCTCTCTCTCTCTTCCTCTCTCTCTCTCTTCCTCTCTCTCTCTCTGCCTCTCTTTCTCTCTGCCTCTCTCTCTCTCTGCCTCTCTCTCTCTCCCTCTCTCTCTCTCTGCCTCTCTCTCTCTCTCTCTCCCTCTCTCCCTCTCTCTCTGTCTCTCTCCCTCTCTCCCTCTCTCTCTGTCTCTCTCCCTCTCTCTCTCTCTCTCTGTCTCTCTCCCTCTCTCTCTCTCTCTCTGTCTCTCTCTCTCACCTGGTTGCAGTTGTCGGTATCGCACACTCGGACTTGGCACAGGTGGATGGTAAAGATGGCGTGGGAGCGTGAACTCTGGACGTTCATCTGGGTGCTGGCGGTGGTTCGAGACAGAGCGCCCAGTTTCAGACACTGCATCATCTGTGACACCGGAGAAGGTCAAAGGTTAACGGTCGCCCACCAGTGACTTCCTACAGTTTTGTGTGCAGGAGGATCTAACACTTTAAGTCCTACAGCGGAGTCGATTACCTGTTATGTATGTTTATTACTACAGAGAGTCGGTCGACTCTGTGGACAAAAATTAACAACTCAAAAGGCCTGAGAACTGTATTAGCATCTATGCAAATGTAGCCATTACCTGAAACCGGCTAGAGTGTGTGGGGGAGGGAGGCACAGTTTAGGGCTCTGAATTCCTAACTCCTCAGAACAAAACACACTTTTACACAACTTACCTATACACTAGTAAAAGGCAGAGTGTAGTTGTGCACAACCTAAAAACATCTAGAAATAATGTCATTATCAGTAAATTTGCCTTTATGTAGTTTGGCTATTGGTACATTTTTCTAAATTGGATAATTGTGTAAGGACAACTTAGCTGTAAATATTATTGCTATAAAAGACACACACACACACTTTTGCCTAGTAATGTTTAGTTTATAATTGTAAATATGCATGGATTTGGTTTTATTATTTATATTTTTTTTTACTAACTGGAACTGTGCAAAATTTGTATCTATGATAAACTAATGCAGATTTCACTGGCTTGGCTGACTTTAGCAAAAAAAGAGATGTGCAAACAGAGATGTGATTGGCAGAATATCGTTCATCCCAAACATTGGAAAAATAGGAAACCCACGGATCATTGGAACTATGTCCCCAAACCGCTTTCAAGATATCATGCATATATATCATGCTTTGATGATTGGCAAAAAAAACCTCTGCTGCAATTTGTGATGTGTGGAGATCGTTTGTCACTAACTGCATCACATGCTACAACCCTGGTCAACATTTTACCGTTGATGAACAGCTTTTCCTGACAAAGTCTCGCTGCTGTTTCCTGCAGTACATGGCAACCAAACCTGACAAGTGTGGGATCAAGTTTTGGGTGGCCTGCGACTTGAAGTCCAAGTACATTTTCAATGTCATCCCACATCTTGGAAAAGACCCCAGCCATCCCAATGGGGAGAGGGTATCTGAGAACGTAGTGATGAGGCTGATGGAACCATTCCTGGACTAGATGTTTGATTAGAAGAGCTGGATTCATTCATGTGTGGATTTGGATTTATGACTTAGATTTCAGCCTAATGCTACGGCCACAACAGACGTGAAATTCTGCGTGTACGCTTGTAACGTGCCACCTAAACACCTGAGTTTGGATGCTAAGAAACTCGCACCCACTCTGAACACAAAACGTCCCGAGTCTGGACGCTGGATAACCACAGGTAAAATGTGTCCCTCCAGTTCAGTCTGTCAACTATGGCTCAGATCATTTGGATTACTGCCCTGTACCTGCTCTGGACGTCCATACGAGGCCCAGACACAGTTGCTTTTGGGTTCACCTGGTCCTGCAGAAGCACCTGCAGCACAGGGAATTCCACCACCTCCTCCAGGAACTCTGTCTGATTGATGTCATCTTTCACTGCTATTTCAGGCTCAGTTTTTCTTTCTTCCGTCTTCCGGGTTGGTCAGAGAGTCGTAACTTGTAACTCCCCTTTCCCCCACATACAGTTTCAGGTTATGACCACATTTGCAACATTCAGCCAATTGAGCCACTAACAACTGTTAGTAATAAATCCAAAGCCATGCACATTTACAATTATAACGCACCGCAATATTATTATGCACCGGGAGAAAGGAGAGACGGGTGGATTTCCTGTTTGAACTGGAAAGAGAGTTGGCTCACTCCCATGTGGGTATGAAAAAGGCCCAAAAGGAGCAAGTGTTTCAGCAACAACCCTCTACAATCAAATGCAAAGACAATCGTGCAACTGTGCGCTGTCTTGTCTGCTACAAATATACATGTGGGAAATGCCGAAATGAGCAATGGTACTGCCAGAATTGTAAGTGACTGTATTTCACTCATTTGCATTCTTTGTAAATAAATTTTTTTCTATTTTTGGCACACAAAACAACCTAGGAAAACTGTTGCTTTTTCATTGATTGTAAATATGTTTTGTTTTGTATTTTTTTTTAACAATAAATGTCAGAATTTTGATCCCAAATTCCTGTTGATCCTGTTGATTTACTGCATAAAAATCCACCGTATGTTTTCAACAGGTACACACAGGCACAAACACAGTTTCAGGTAATGGCCACATTTGCAACATTCAGCCAATTGAGCCACTAACAACTGTTTGTAATAAATCCAAATATTTTTTAGGTTGTGCACAATCATACTAACTTGTTCTTAGAAGTTAGGAGCTGACCTAAGCTGTGCCTCCCTCCCCCACACACTTGTCTATCCAATTTGTCTTGGCTGTTACCACTGTGAGGTGTGGCCTCCTCACCCCACCCAACAGCCTCATTGCCATAACAAAATGACTGATTAGTGTATTCATGAGCAGGTCAATTGACTTCTTCAGTATTTCTAGGTATTTCAGAATAGGCTAGGATTGCTAGTGCTAATGTCACAACAGTTGATGGTTTAATTTTTCAGACGTACCTCAGCTGCAGATGTGACAGTGCGTGTGGTCACCCCTACGGTGTAGATGCCTCCGTTAGCGTCCTCGTGGATTCTGATGTTTGACTTCTGCTTCCTGGACTCAAGGTCCCGCGTGGAGTCAAACAAATCCAGCACCTCCTCATTATAGAGCTGGAACACAGGAAGAAAGGAAACCCCACCAAAATAAAAGCATCTCTATCACCATTTCCTGCACTGGAAACTAATCTGAACAATTCGATTAGTTTCACTTCGATAGGTAAGTTTCAGTCATGTGACTATGATGACTTTGTGATTTCAGTTGGAGAGCAGGAAGTAACCATGGAGACTGTCGCTAACGAGGAAACCATTGAAGAGTGATTATTGTACAGATTTACAACCAAACATCCTACTACACCACCCTAACACTAACACCATACTACACCACCCTAACACTAACACCATACTACACCACCCTAACGCTAACATCCTACTACACCACCCTAACGCTAACACCATACTACACCACCCTAACGCTAACACCCTACTACACCACCCTAAAGCTAACACCATACTACACCACCCTAATGCTAACATCCTACTACACCACCCTAACGCTAACATCCGACTACACCACCCTAATGCTAACATCCTACTACACCACCCTAACGCTAACATCCGACTACACCACCCTAATGCTAACATCCTACTACACCACCCTAACGCTAACACCATACTACACCACCCTAATGCTAACATCCTACTACACCACCCTAACGCTAACATCCGACTACACCACCCTAATGCTAACATCCTACTACACCACCCTAACGCTAACACCCGACTACACCACCCTAACGCTAACATCCTACTACACCACCCTAACACTAACACCATACTACACCACCCTAACGCTAACATCCTACTACACCACCCTAACACTAACACCCTACTACACCACCCTAACGCTAACATCCTACTACACCACCCTAACACTAACACCATACTACACCACCCTAACGCTAACATCATACTACACCACCCTAACGCTAACACCATACTACACCACCCTAACGCTAACATCCTACTACACCACCCTAACGCTAACATCCTACTACACCACCCTAACGCTAACATCCTACTACACCACCCTAACACTAACACCCTACTACACCA
>CM035794.1:1392981-1415481 GCA_020466265.1 Siphamia tubifer | reverse complement strand
TTCTGACCCCCCCGAAATCGCCCCCAAATGAAATATTTTGACTTTCCCCATGTCCCTAGGGGGTCAGGGGTCACATTTGACACACTTACAGTCATGTCAGTGACCCTGAGTGGGCGTGGCCATAGACTCCCATTCATTCTGAGCAGGAGCAAATATGCGGTGTGTGCGTGTGACGAGCACATGCTCGGACACATCTCGCTACCGTGAATGTGTGAGTGTGTGTGAGTGGTGCGACTCATCCCTGGTGACCGCGCCCCTGGCATATTTGGTCACCTGGCCATCACAGCAGACTCAATAGGCCTTGCGCCGACGTTGTCCGCGGCGAAGGCCTAAAAAATAAATTATCTTTGTCAAATTTAAATAAATATCTTCAAAAAAATCTATAATCTATAAACGTCAACTTGTATTCACTCATCATCTGAAGCTCACTAGGGTCACAGGGGTCACTGGGGTCACTGGGGTCACTGGGGGCCTAATCCAGCTCCAATGGGTGAGGGCGGGGTCAGAGGTCACCCTGCATGAGTCTCCAGTTCATCTCAGGACTGAACATATATAGACAAACAATCACTGTCACATTCACACCCATGGGTGATTTAACTGGTTAACTGGTTAACTAGTTAACTAGTTAACCAGTTAACCTATCAGTGCATGTGTTTGGATGGTGGGAGGAGCCAGAGTACCTGGAGAAAACCCACGCAGACACGAGGAGAACATGTAAACTCCACACAGAAAGGTCTGGTGTGGGAATAGAACCAACAACCTTCTGTCTGTGAGGCACCAGTGTTAACCACTGCACCACCCTGTTAACTACTGCATCACCCTGTTAACTACTGCACCACCCTGTTAACTACTACATCACCCTGTTAACTACTACATCACCCTGTTAACTACTGCACCACCCTGTTAACTACTGCACCACCCTGTTAACCACTGCACCACCCTGTTAACTACTGCACCACCCTGTTAACTACTGCACCACCCTGTTAACTACTGCACCACCCTGTTAACTACTACATCACCCTGTTAACTACTGCACCACCCTGTTAACTACTGCACCACCCTGTTAACTACTGCACCACCCTGTTAACTACTACATCACCCTGTTAACTACTACATCACCCTGTTAACTACTGCACCACCCTGTTAACTACTGCACCACCCTGTTAACCACTGCACCACCCTGTTAACTACTGCACCACCCTGTTAACTACTGCACCACCCTGTTAACTACTGCACCACCCTGTTAACTACTACATCACCCTGTTAACTACTGCACCACCCTGTTAACTACTGCATCACCCTGTTAACTACTGCACCACCCTGTTAACTACTGCACCACCCTGTTAACTACTGCACCACCGTGCTGCCCCATCTATTCAGTTCATTTATTTATTGATTTTTTTTTTTTTAGCAAAAACATTCTCCTGTTTTTTCCTTTTCTTTAAAAAAATATTTGTATTATTTTTGAATCTTTTGGTGTCGCAGTTCTAAATTTGAAGACAAAACTATCGCCTCTAAGGGAGTGAAAAAAGGGGTCAGGGTCCTGCTACGACAGAAGTCCCTCCCCCCTGACTGTGTGGTAACCATGGTGATAGCAAGAGGAATGCAACAGTGCCCCCCACCCCCCGGAAAGTCTGAAAGAGTCTGAGAGGAGCTGCTGGAATGATGGAGTGTTTACACACTATTACACACACATTAAATTAAAATGTATAAATAATAAATAAAAAGTCATTGAATTACAAAATAAAATAAATACAATTATAAATAAATATAAATATAAAATAATGGCAAAAATACAAATAATAAAAAAATAAAACTTCAATAAAAATTTTAAATGAATAAATAAATAAAAACTAATAAGTTATAAAAAAAACAATAATCATACAATCAGACAATATAAGAATAAAATGTGAAAAACCTAAACAAGTATGAACAACATGAAATGTTTTACAAATGTTTTTGCTTCTTCGTGTAAAAATAAGACATTGTTAAAATTCCTAGAAAATTAAAGTTTTCTTTCTGGCTATTTACATCTGTTTTTGTTTGTATATTTTGTAAAATGTCAGACAAAAGTTTGCAGTTATTATTTACATGTAATTTTATTATTTTACTGTAAATTAAATCAGGCTGAATTGTTCCAGGGCCGTATGTATTTTGGGGGGGATTTGGTAAAGTATATATTTTTGGAAAAGTTATGGTGTATGAAATCAGAAAGTCAATGTTTACATTTGTCCAGATGTCAAAATTTTACTTCTTTGTGTGTATTTGTGTATTCATCAGTATATTTGGTATTTGTGTGTGTATTTGTATACTTGTGTGTGTATTCGTGTGTGTATTTGTGTATTGGTGTGTGTATTTGTGTATTGGTGTGTGTATTTGTGTATTGGTGTGTGTATTTGTGTATTCGTGTATTGGTGTGTGTATTTGTGTATTCGTGTGTGTATTTGTGTATTCGTGTGTGTATTTGTGTATTTGTGTATTGGTGTGTGTATTTGTGTATTGGTGTGTGTATTTGTGTATTGGTGTGTGTATTTGTGTATTGGTGTGTGTATTTGTGTATTCGTGTGTGTATTCATGTATTGGTCTGTGTATTTGTGTATTGGTGTGTGTATTTGTGTATTCGTGTGTTTATTTGTGTATTGGTGTGTGTATTTGTGTATTCGTGTGTGTATTCGTGTATTCGTGTGTGTATTTGTGTATTCGTGTGTTTATTTGTGTATTGGTGTGTGTATTTGTGTATTCGTGTGTGTATTTGTGTATTCGTGTGTGTATTTGTGTATTGGTGTGTGTATTTGTGTATTCGTGTATGTATTTGCAGTTCACCCACCTGGCCATAGGCAAAGATGGTGGCGTTGTAACCATGGAAACAGCCTTCTATGAGTGCATGCGTGCAGTGGGCATAGACGGCGTCCTGCTGCGCGTCCATGTCGAACACGTGGTCATAGGTGAAGGCCTTATCTTTACCCAGAACCACCTGGGGCTCCGCTGGAGTCACATACGTACAGATGTGGCAACCTTCTATCTTCTCTTTGGCCAACTGAGGACGGATCCTGTAAGTAAAGGTACGGTACAGTAAAGGTACGGTACAGTAAAGGTACGGTACAGTAAAGGTACGGTACAGTAAAGGTAAGGTACAGTAAAGGTAAGGTACAGTAAAGGTACGGTACAGTAAAGGTACGGTACAGTAAAGGTACGGTACAGTAAAGGTAAGGTACAGTAAAGGTAAGGTACAGTAAAGGTACGGTACAGTAAAGGTAAGGTACAGTAAAGGTAAGGTACAGTAAAGGTACGGTACAGTAAAGGTAAGGTACAGTAAAGGTACGGTACAGTAAAGGTAAGGTACAGTAAAGGTAAGGTACAGTAAAGGTAAGGTACAGTAAAGGTACGGTACAGTAAAGGTAAGGTACAGTAAAGGTACGGTACAGTAAAGGTACGGTACAGTAAAGCTAAGGTACAGTAAAGGTAAGGTACAGTAAAGGTACGGTACAGTAAAGGTAAGGTACAGTAAAGGTAAGGTACAGTAAAGGTACAGTAAAGGTACGGTACAGTAAAGGTACGGTACAGTAAAGGTACGGTACAGTAAAGGTACGGTACAGTAAAGGTACGGTACAGTAAAGGTAAGGTACAGTAAAGGTAAGGTACAGTAAAGGTACGGTACAGTAAAGGTACGGTACAGTAAAGGTAAGGTACAGTAAAGGTACGGTACAGTAAAGGTACGGTACAGTAAAGGTACGGTACAGTAAAGCTAAGGTACAGTAAAGCTAAGGTACAGTAAAGGTAAGGTACAGTAAAGGTACGGTACAGTAAAGGTACGGTACAGTAAAGGTAAGGTACAGTAAAGGTACAGTAAAGGTACGGTACAGTAAAGGTAAGGTACAGTAAAGGTACGGTACAGTAAAGGTACGGTACAGTAAAGGTACGGTACAGTAAAGGTAAGGTACAGTAAAGGTACGGTACAGTAACCCTAAAACCTAATCCGTCTAGTAGGTCACTAAATGCATTACTAAGAGAGTCAGTGTTGTTATCAACATGTATGTTCAAATCACCAACTATTCTAATCCTATCCCAGTTCAACACTACACTGGATAGAAAGTCAGAGACTGATGAGATCCAAACTGTGAATAAGGACCAGGAGGGACATAAACTAGGACAAAAAGGACTGGTTTTTGGTTTCTGCAGTTGGGGAAAGTAATGGATAAAAGTAGACTTTCAAGGGAGTGGTAAGTGGGATTAATTTTAGGATTAATTTTAGGGCTAAGATCTAAACTGGAGTGAGATATTACTGCCACTCCTCCACCACCACCACTGGTTCTGGCTGTGTGATAGTTCACCTGGATTCATTTAATGGGACATATTCATCCTGCTGAAGCCAGGTTTGAGTCACAGCTAAAATATCAATCTATTGATCACTGATTAGATCATTGATTCATAGAGATTTGGAAGAAATTGACCTAATATTGAACAGTCCACATTGGATATAATTGTTAGATGTTCTTTTAATCTGATTATTACTTTAAACTATTTTTATTAAATTATTTGATCTCACTCCTATAGGTTTAATATTAGGTTTATTATTAACTACACATGGTTTATTATTAACTACACAGTGTTTATTATTAACTACACAGTGTTTATTATTAACTACACAGTGTTTATTATTAACTACACAGTGTTTATTATTAACTACACAGTGTTTATTATTAACTACACAGTGTTTATTATTAACTACACAGTGTTTATTATTAACTACACAGTGTTTATTAAATTCAATTTAGATATCTTCTTATTTTTATTAAAAAAAAGATGTTTACACTCACTACCAAATGGCTACTTGAATACAAACTTGATCCACATGAAACATGTAAACGAGTATCTGTGTGTGTGTGTGTGTGTGTGTGTGTGTGTGTGTGTGTGTGTGTGTGTGTCAGAGACATATCATGCTATAACTCAATGAATACTTGACATATCACTATGGCATTACATGGACATATACATAAAGCTAATGTGCATCACATGCAATGATCCATTTGAGTAAAAGGTCAAAGGTCAAGGTCACAATTAACTAAAAGGTCAAAAACACATTATGGGTCACAGAACTTTCAGAGTGGTACCAAACGACGCAGGATGAAAATGTATCCATTTTTCCTATTTGGTGTTATCACCCACAACCAATAGTTTTTCAGATCTCTGAAGGTCAACAGGGCACCCCCCACCCCAAGCCGTAGGAGCCACAGGGCGCTGCCCCCAGAGAGCCACCGGGGCCATCGTGAATGACGCAAACCTCTATAGCTGCTCCAAGAGGGAGCAGCTATAGACCCCCTCAGCGCACCAAGACCGACCCAGGCAGCCCGGGGCACGAGGACCCACCCGCCACCCCAACCCCAACCAACGGCACCACGCAGCCAGGAAGCCAGACACATGTGGGCGAGCGGCCGACCGAGGGGGCGGCAACCAGCCCATCACAAGGCAGGGCAAGGCAGGCACCGGGAGCCGGCCAGAGGACATCGGAGCCGGGACCCAACGCGAGTCCAGAGGGTAAAAATGGACAGTGTGTTGGGGCCCGGCAACGCCAACAGGGAGGCACCCCGTACACCCCCTGCACCCGGCCCCAGGGGAGTGCAGTACATCCAGGGCCCCCGGCTCCCCACAATGCGCCCCGACAACCCACCAGGACAGAGCCACCGCACGCCACCAGCCTGCAGTACAGCCACAGCGCCCACCAGAACGGCCAATCCAGCCCCCACGGCCCACCAAGAGCCATCGTACCAGCTTGGACCCGACGGGCAGACAGGAGCACCGCCCTCAACCACAGCCCCCAGGGATCCCCCAGCCACAGCAACATGCATGGTAGTCTACCCCTGCTACCCCATAGCCGGGTCCCACCAGCGAGGCCATATTAGTGCAACCCCCCTCCCATTCCTCCCTATTAATATGTCCAGATCTCTGACTGGAGACATTATCCCTGCACCGTGATAGTGTAACCCTGAGTGTCATGTGGTGCATCCAGGGGGCAGGCCAGGGGACCACAGAGGATGGCTACTCTGCAGCCTACCCTGGCCCAAGTTCCCCGAGCCGTCCCAGACCTACCCCCAAGTGTGAATGTGTGTGGTGCATTAAAAAGTAATTTGAGAAATTAGAGAGCAGGTGAGGCAATCAAGAGGGTGATGGGGAAGAGACAATGACGTAGAGCCCTACCATCTGCCCCACCACAGAGCCCCACCTGCTCTCGAGGCCCTAACTGTTGTGTCCCTATATGTGCCTAAGGGTAGCTATATACAGTGAGGTGTGAAGTGTGTGAAGTGCACAGTAAGAGGCATTCTGGTGTGGGTCCGGCCCATGAGGGCAGAGCAGCGGGGGAGACAGGAAGTGAGACCACTGGTACTGATGCAGAAGGTCCCCAAAGCCCCGGGGCCAGAGGCTGATGACATATATATCATATATTTATTAACATAATGTTACACACACTGACACATATTTACATATAATGTAATTATCAATGTTGGAAAAGGTCAAAGGTCAAGTTCGCATTTAGCAGAAAGGTTAAAATCACATTATTGGCTTTAATTCAAGAACAGATTGTCATAGAAGCTGGAGATTGGACCAAAATAGGGACGGGATTAGACATTCTGTGAAACTGCTTGTGACTTTTCATGAACATGTGAGTTATTGAACTGAACAAACTTTTATTTCACTTTTATTAAGTCAGTCACATTTTATTGCATCATGTGGATGTTTATTCCCCAAACACTGCATCCATTTGCAGAGGTGGTAAGAGTACTGAAGTACAAGTACAAATACTCTGGTAAAAAGTACTGAGTCAACTCTTTTAATGAAGTAAAATTTAAAAAAAAAGTAAAACAGCATTTTATCAGATGAAATATTTATTTAAGGCAATTGCCATGCTCCTTCTGGCAGGGGGACTACCAATGGAAATGAGCCTTTTGGCTATAATTGGGTGCATTTACATTTTCACTGTAAAATGTCAATTAATGTACAATGTCCCTCTATAACAAATAAAGTATTGAAAAAACACAGTTACTGAGTTTAGTGGAATTGGACAAAACATTTTGGAAAAATTGAGACAAAAAAATCATAATTGAAAATTTTAAACAAAATTTAATCATAAGATTAAAATTGTGAGACAAAAAAGTCCTTAATTTAACATAAAAATGCAGAAATCTGAGAAAAAAAAGAATAAAAAAATGATTCACTGTATTGTCTCAGGAGTTAAAGAGTTAAAAAAATAAAGAAAAAGTTTTTTGTGTGTGGTGTATGTGTCTTTATGTATCTGTGTGTATTTATGTGATTATTACTGTGTGCATTTCTGTGTATTTGTATGTATTAGTGTGTATTTGTGTGTATTTTTGTTGTGTATTTCACCCTCTAGCCTGCACAGACAGAGCTGTGCCTGTTCCCAGTGTCAGACAGAAGGTTCCAGAAGGTTGTGGGTAAACACTCCCACACCCTGGACCATTAAGGAACACCTCTGTTCACTCCTGCTCACATACACACTGTCATCTGATGACATCATTTCCTCCCATCATGCTTTGCTGCCTCATCACTGAACTCACTGTCCACACTGAGGGGAAGTATTACAGCAAATGTTTGAACACGATGGAAGCCTTTAAATATCACAAATACACACAAATACACAGAAAGACTTTAAATATCACAAATACACACAAATACACAGAAAGACTTTAAATATCACAAATACACACAAATACACAGAAAGACTTTAAATATCACAAATACACACAAATACACAGAAAGACTTTAAATATCACAAATACACACAAATACGCTATGACTTTACCTGACGCTACGACTTTAACGATGCTACGACTTTACCTGAAGCTACGACTTTAACGACGCTACGACTTTAACAATGCTACGACTTTAACGATGCTACGACTTTAACGATGCTACGACTTTACCTGACGCTACGACTTTGCCTGACGCTACGACTTTACCTGACGCTATGATTTTACCTGACGCTACGACTTTACCTGACGCTACGACTTTACCTGACGCTACGACTTTAACGATGCTACGACTTTACCTGATGCTACGATTTTAACGATGCTACGACTTTAACGATGCTACGACTTTACCTGACGCTACGACTTTACCTGACGCTACGACTTTAACGATGCTACGACTTTACCTGATGCTACGATTTTAACGATGCTACGACTTTACCTGACGCTACGACTTTACCTGACGCTACGACTTTACCTGACGTTACGACTTTACCTGACGCTACGACTTTACCTGATGCTACGACTTTAACGATGCTACGACTTTACCTGACGCTACGACTTTACCTGACGCTACGACTTTACCTGACGCTACGACTTTACCAGACGCTACGACTTTACCAGACGCTACGACTTTACCTGATGCTACGACTTTAACGATGCTATGACTTTACCTGACGCTATGACTTTACCTGACGCTACAACTTTAACGATGCTACGACTTTACCTGACGCTATGACTTTACCTGATGCCACGACTTTAACGATGCTACGACTTTACCTGAAGCTACGACTTTAACGACGCTACGACTTTAACAATGCTACGACTTTAACGATGCTACGACTTTACCTGAAGCTACGACTTTAACGACGCTACGACTTTAACGATGCTACGACTTTAACGATGCTATGACTTTACCTGACGCTATGACTTTACCTGACGCTACGACTTTAACGATGCTACGACTTTACCTGAAGCTACGACTTTAACGACGCTACGACTTTAACAATGCTACGACTTTAACGATGCTACGACTTTACCTGACGCTACGACTTTACCTGACGCTACGACTTTACCTGACGCTACGACTTTTCCTGACGCTACGACTTTACCTGACGCTACGACTTTACCTGACGCTACGACTTTAACGATGCTACGACTTTACCTGATGCTACGATTTTAACGATGCTACGACTTTACCTGACGCTACGACTTTACCTGACGCTACGACTTTACCTGACGCTACGACTTTTCCTGACGCTACGACTTTAACGATGCTATGACTTTACCTGACGCTATGACTTTACCTGACGCTACAACTTTAACGATGCTACGACTTTACCTGACGCTATGACTTTACCTGATGCTACGACTTTAACGATGCAATGACTTTACCTGACGCTATGACTTTACCTGACGCTACGACTTTAACGATGCTACGACTTTACCTGAAGCTACGACTTTAACGATGCTACGACTTTACCTGATGCTACAATTTTAACGATGCTACGACTTTAACGATGCTACGACTTTACCTGACGCTACGACTTTACCTGACGGTACGACTTTACCTGATGCTACGACTTTAACGATGCTATGACTTTACCTGACGCTACGACTTTAACGATGCTACGACTTTACCTGAAGCTACGACTTTAACGACGCTACGACTTTAACAATGCTACGACTTTAACGATGCTACGACTTTACCTGACGCTACGACTTTACCTGATGCTACGACTTTAACGATGCTATGACTTTACCTGACGCTACGACTTTACCTGACGCTACGACTTTAACGATGCTGCGACTTTACCTGAAGCTACGACTTTAACGATGCTACGACTTTACCTGAAGCTACGACTTTACCTGACGCTATGACTTTACCTGACGCTACGACTTTACCTGAAGCTACGACTTTAACGATGCTACGACTTTTACGATGCTACGACTTTAACGATGCTATGACTTTAACGATGCTACGACTTTACCTGATGCTACGACTTTAACGATGCTACGACTTTACCTGACGCTATGACTTTACCTGACGCTACGACTTTAACGATGCTACGACTTTACCTGACGCTACGACTTTAACGATGCTACGACTTTAACGATGCTATGACTTTAACGATGCTACGACTTTACCTGATGCTACGACTTTAACGATGCTACGACTTTACCTGACGCTACGACTTTACCTGACGCTACGACTTTACCTGACGCTACGACTTTAACGATGCTACGACTTTACCTGACGCTACGATATATATATATATATATATATATATGTATATATATATATATATGTGTGTATATATATATATATATATATATATATATATATATATATATATATATATATATATATATATATATATATATATATATATATATATATAATATACTGTACCTCTGACACGTATATACAATATTTCTAACAGAACATAGAACTGAGTTTTATTTGATTATTTAATCTTTTTGACGACCTCAGCACTGGAACTGTAACACACACAGTCTGTCCAGATGAAAACACACACAGGGTCTTTGTGGGGTCGCTACCCATGTGACACATGCTGTTCCTGCTCTGTGTCTCATTACTGCGATTACTGCCACAGCCAAAGAAGACTGAACACACAACACACACATTATAGAGCTCCCCTCAAAGGGTCAAAGGTCACAGACAGGCTCGGGGACCCAAAGGGTTTCATTCCATACCGATACGAATCGGTACTTTCAACACAGTATCGGTTCCTGAAAGAACCGATACTAAAGAAAAGCAAACCAAAGACGTGCGCCATTGAACCGTAACGTCTAAATTTAACCAATGACTTAATGAACCAGCTGGTCTGAAACTGTGACACACATCTGATACAACTGATTAATTATTATTATTATTATTATTATTAACCTCTAATTACTAAAGGAAAACGGGGCCTTAATTATGCAGTGTTAATTTCATCAGACAAAATGAGAGGAAATATGTTCATCAATGACCCTTTTTCCCACGACGTAGATGATGAGACGACACCACTGTTCTAAAAACACTGACGATAACGGTGCCAATGGGTGTGTTCACCTTCTAGAACAGCGCTGAGCTCGTCAATGTCCCAATACTCTTAGTGACCAATCAAAAGCAAGGAGGAGGCGGGACAACTGGACTGGTGAGCATTGCGCTTTCATTGTTTATCAAAACAAATGAATCTGTAACTGCAACACAACGAGCGTTAAGTCAGTCTTCACCCTTGTTGGTAACCCATAACAAGACCGTGTTTCAAGCTGGTACGGGATCATGTCTACCAAGATTGAAGTACAAACAGAACACTCAAACCAGTACCCGCGCGCCAGTACCTGCCGGTACCCACGGGCACTAGACCCACAATCCAACCTGTGATTAAACACATTATCTACTAAGTAAGTCACTATGAAGGGCTTTAAAAGTGACTTAAATAAAGCCCTTAAATGTGACTTAAATAAAGCCCTTAAAAGTGACTTAAATAAAGCCCTTAAATGTGACTTAAATAAAGCCCTTAAATGTGACTTAGATAAAGCCCTTAAATGTGACTTCAATAAAGCCCTTAAATGTGACTTAGATAAAGCCCTGAAAAGTGACTTAGATAAAGCCCTTAAAAGTGACTTAGATAAAGCCCTTAAATGTGACTTAGATAAAGCCCTTAAAAGTGACTTAGATAAAGCCCTTAAATGTGACTTAAATAAAGCCCTTAAATGTGACTTAGATAAAGCCCTTAAATGTGACTTCAATAAAGCCCTTAAATGTGACTTAGATAAAGCCCTGAAAAGTGACTTAGATAAAGCCCTTAAAAGTGACTTAGATAAAGCCCTTAAATGTGACTTAGATAAAGCCCTTAAAAGTGACTTAGATAAAGCCCTTAAAAGTGACTTAAATAAAGCCCTTAAAAGTGACTTAAATAAAGCCCTTAAATAAAGCCTTTAAATGTGACTTAAATAAAGCCCGTAAATAAAGCCCGTAAATAAAGCCCTTAAATGTGACTTAAATAAAGCCCTTAAAAGTGACTTAGATAAAGCCCTTAAAAGTGACTTAGATAAAGCCCTTAAAAGTGACTTAAATAAAGCCCTTAAAAGTGACTTAAATAAAGCCCTTAAATAAAGCCCTTAAATGTGACTTAAATAAAGCCCGTAAATAAAGCCCTTAAATGTGACTTAAATAAAGCCCTTAAAAGTGACTTAGATAAAGCCCTTAAAAGTGACTTAGATAAAGCCCTTAAATGTGACTTAAATAAAGCCCTTAAAAGTGACTTAGATAAAGCCCTTAAAAGTGACTTAGATAAAGCCCTTAAAAGTGACTTAGATAAAGCCCTTAAAAGTGACTTAGATAAAGCCCTTAAAAGTGACTTAGATAAAGCCCTTAAAAGTGACTTAAATAAAGCCCTTAAATAAAGCCCTTAAATGTGACTTAAATAAAGCCCGTAAATAAAGCCCTTAAATGTGACTTAGATAAAGCCCTTAAAAGTGACTTAGATAAAGCCCTTAAATGTGACTTAAATAAAGCCCTTAAATGTGACTTAAAGGTTTTGTGACATGTTGTTTTCATAGCATTCAAAGTTTTTGACAATGAATTTAAAACGTGTTTCAAAAGTATTCAACCAAAAAACCCCACTCCATAATATTCATTTTTGTGGATTTCTGTGGTCTGAATCCAAGTACTATGCCTGCAACACATGAACACCTCAACAGACCACTTGGGGCGCTTCGCCTGTCAGTCATGTACTCGGCTCCACCCCCAAACTGCTGCGGCCAGCCCCCCCTCCTTCCTGCTGTACAGTATAAGAAATACTGTATCATATGCTGCCTAATAAAGAATGATACCAAGTATAAATAATGATAAACCAAGACTTTAAAACCAGATGTTAACTCATCCTGTCTTGTTACTTTGTTATTTTTAATTCATAGTTTTGTTTTTAATTCATAGTTTTGTTTTTAATTCATAGTTTTGTTTTTAATTCATAGTTTTGTTTTTAATTCATAGTTTTGTTTTTAATTCATAGTTTTGTTTTTAATTCATAGTTTCGTCGGATCGTTGGGGGGAAGGGGGGGGATCTGCCGTCTCACCGCGACATTAAAAGTGTATTTATTATTTGTATTTTGTCACAACAGTTTGATATTCTAACAAACCAAGACTTTAAAACCAGATGTTAACTCATCATGTCTTGTTAATTTGTTATTATAAGTTTTTAATTCATAGTTTCGTCGAAAATGACCGGAACAAGTCTGGACTCTCTTGGGTAAATAAGCAGGAACGTTACCTTGGTAGATAAAAGCCAGCCACTGGGAACGTAGTTCTTCAGGGGAGCTTGGTAGGTCATATAGTGATTGTTGCTGATCTACACAGCCAACAACATGACATTTGAGGTGTGATTTAGGAGCCATTACGACACGACTAAACCGTTCAGCGATGAAAAGGTTGTAAGAGCAGGAGCGCATGTGAACACCGTTTCTATAGTAACGTTGGTGGGGGCGGGGCTGAGCACAGGGGACGGGCAGAAGAGAAGAGGGGGGGGGGTCTCCTTATTGCTCTCCCGAGTGTGACGTCGAAAGCGGGAGACAAATCAGAGAGAGCGTTTCATGCTCAGGCCTCCAAGAGCCCCAGACCATAGGAAAACCACTGAACAGTCTAGATTCATGTTTTTTTGGTGTAAATGAGGCCAGACGACCCATATAGTAACATGAAAATATCAAAAATGAGTTTTGGATGTCACAATACCTTTAAATAAAGCCCTTAAATAAAGCCCTTAAATGTGACTTAAATAAAGCCCGTAAATAACCCTAACCCTAACCCACACACACACAGACACACACACACACACACACACAGACGCACACACACACACACACACACACACAGACACACACACACAGACACACACAGACACACACACACACACACACAGACACACACACACAGACACACACACACACACACACAGACACACACACACACACAGACACACACACAGTTTTATTTTTACTTTTTATTTATTTAATTTTATTTGTTATCTTTTGAAATTATTTTTATGTTTTTTTAATTTTTAAATATTTAAAATTTTTCATTTACTTTGTTATTTATTAGATTTTTTTGTATTAATTGAAAAATGATTTGTATTTTTGAATGTTTTTACACATTTGTATTTGTTTTTGTCATGACCTTTGCCCTCATTGCTCTCCAAACTCACCTGCTCCGCACCGTGCAGCTGCCAGTCGTTGCTGCTCTGCAGTATTTAAGCAGTGATGCTGCAGGTGTCGGTGCAGGATGGTTCAATAATGTCACCTCCATAACACGGACATTCATCATCACCACAGACTGTGGTCGATTCTATCCCCAGGTTTTGTGTTGTTATTAAAACTGTTGTCCCTTCAGCCCTGTGCATTTGACTCCTCCTTCACCACCCCCTCCTTGACAATTTCATTTAATTTGTTTCTTATTCTTTTATGATTTTTTGTTTTGAAATATTTATTTTCCAAATTTTCCTTTTCCTTTTTTCAGTGATTGTATTTTAAATTGTCGATTTAATTTGTTTAGTATTTTTTTTTTATTATTTTTCATTTTTAAAAATGTTCTTTTACTGTATTAAAAAAGAAGAAAAGGGCCACGAGGACTGGATTTGAGAAGTACTGCACATTTAAAGGGTGCATTGACTAAAAAGAAAACACTAAACCTTATTCATCAACACAAGTTATTTGTTCAAATTGACTGAATGAACAGAAGACGAGCAGCAGAAATAAATAAAGGTCACATTGTTTCCAGGAACACGAGGACTGGCTCCTAAAGTCATCTTCCACTTCCACAGACTTTTTAATTTTTATTTCATGACCTTTCTCTTCTATTTCCTACTTTCTGATCACAACTTAGTTTGATATAAATGAGTTCAGTCATCAGATTTTTTTTATTATTTGGTTTCAGTTAAACAACCTTCTAGTGTAACGTCCATGTTTGCTAGTTTAGCCTTTGTGGACGCAGCACGTCAAATAGAATAAAATGCAGTAAACATCAACTGAAAGGCACTAAAAATAAGAGTAAATTGTAGTAAAAATCCACTGAAATGAACTGATGGATAATAAAACACATGGACTAATATAAGAATATTATTAAAATGTATGTTATTGCTTAGACCAGGGGTTGTCAAACTTTTTTGGCCCAGGTCCCCCTTGGAGGGGTGACATTTTTCCATGTCCCCCCTCATCCTCGCGATACTGAAAATGATAAAAACCCACTTCAACAATGATTATTATGAAACAATGATAACCTTTTTTAATAGTGCTTTTGTACAAACCAGCCACATTTTCAGGTATTATAATATAAATGAACACTTCAGAAACAACAATTTTAAATAATTTTAAAATAATAAACGGAACAAAAGACACACAAAACCGTGTGTGTGTGTGTGACAGACAGACAGACAGACAGACAGACAGACAGACAGACAGACAGAGACTTAATGAGAGGGATGATCTTGTCAAACTCAATATAACTATCAATGTACTTTCTCTTTTTAGGGTTAGGGCGTTTGTTTTTGTCATTGTCATTTCTTTTACCACTTCTTGAGGAACTTGGCGGACACAAAAATCGATCCATGTTCGCTGCAGGGTGGCTAAAAATAGCCTGTGACTCGCTCCGTCTCAATTTAGTCAAGCTGGCGTCAAACAGCGCTGTTACTTCCGCCCACTCGCTACAAAATAAAACTTCCGCATTTCAAAATAAAACAGCAAAAAAACAATGGACATGCGCCACATCCCCCTAGGGGTCCGCGGACCCCAGTTTGAGAACCGTGGGCTTAAACGTCTGTGCTGTAAACATCATCATCAGTGGAAGTCCTTGTGCCTTCTAGTGTTTTAACTGTAGAGCTCCACTCTGCCGTCACCTGCTTTTGACACCTCCCTTTAACGCAGGGGTCTGAAAACATGCGGCCTGGGGGCCAAATGCGGCCAACGTAAGGTTCCAATGCGGCCCAGTGGAAGAAAATAAGAGCATGTTCAATGACTCCACATTTTCTTCTCAGTTTTTTTTAATATAAATAATGACAACTTCATATTTTTGTAATTGTTTTACTGAAAGCAACAATATTAAATGATGAAAATATTTACATTTGGGTCATTCCATGCTATTGAGTAAAGCAAGTCAGAAAAATAAATGTAACAATTTTCAAAATTCTTTTGCAGCTGTTGTTGTATCTATGGCCAAGGCTTCTAATATGGAAAAGATAACTGGTCTTAATTGTATGCTTGAAATTTTCAATAACGCATCATCATATCCACTCAGTTGTGGACGTTAGGTGGACAGAATTCTAGACAGAAAATGGAAATAATCTATCACTAAAATTGTCACAAACATAATTAGAAACCATTAATAAACATTAGTGACAAGCATTCTTGAAAGCTTGTCCTGTTTTGTTAAAGAGAATTGGCCTAAAAAACTAAAACTCATCTCTTTAGAAAATGATATACTGCCTTTTAGAATTCATACTACCAGAGATTATATGTGACCCCCCACCAGTAAACCAGGCATAAGTGTGTGTAAATCCAAACAGAGTTATGTGTGTATCTTGGTAGAGTGGAAACTAAGGTTTAAGATGGTGAAAAAATGATGTTTCTATCACAAGTAGAACCAAAGTTATGGTCATTTTAATATCCACATTTGGACATATTTTACAATTTGCATATTTTTAGATATTGTCCGTTAAAGTTTTGGACTGTTTTGGGGTAGGAAGTCCTTAGCAACGCATAATAATTTGTATCCGATTGACACAAATTGTTGACAGATGTTAAAGGACACTCTGATGGACATGTCACAGAAGTTTTATATATTATAATAATAGGACAGAAGTGTGACGTATTATAATCATTTGGCTTACACCATTGGACAGAACATTCAATATAAGCTTTTACCTCGTACCAAACACTTGGGTGTTTACCCACGGAACGGAGATCGTTTTGTTCGGCGAAAAGAGGTGGAAGTCGTCTTTGTCTTTGCTCAGCAATACCTGAACTTTTGTCACCGCTTAAATAATTGACTCAATAAACACCTTTATTGATTGGATTTCAATGTAATGACCACAGGAAGTGAACATAGAGGTGTTAAGGTACCGTTTTTTGATAAGGTGTAAACACTAATAACAAATCACCTTCCAGCCTAAATTTGGCTGTAGCTCTGAACGGCTCAGCGCGACTTATGCCTGGTTTGGTGGTGGTGGGTCACATATGTCAGGAATCAATTAAAACTGTTTGTTTCAAAACATTAGATGACTAACTTTATTAAAAACTTGCAACTTTAAAATAATTCAGAAAACAATATGTCAAATGTCAGTTTTTTAATATAAGGAGTTTGGGTGGTTGTGGACGTCAGGTGGACAGAACAGTGGTCAAATGTGGAACTGGAAACTCAATTAATACATCTTCAAGTTATTTAAAAGTTCATCAATGGAATATGCTGGACTTGGTAAATATTTAAGAGTATAGGGGTGAATAGACAATATGTGATGGTGCAGAGTGGTCATTTCATTCAAATTCACCACCTCAGTGCAAAAATAGAAGTTGGACGTCAGCTGGTAGCGGACGTTTCTTACGTGGACAGACTGGCTTCGCTGTACTCGCCATGTTTACATCTCCTCCGCAGAAAGTGCCTACGTATCACGCATATTAGGGACTCCCCACGATATGCTGTAAACGTCATCGGGTCATGCGCTCAGTGAAGTGGGTTTTCCCGCGCTGGTTGTGGACGTCAGGAGGTGGACAGAAAAGTGTCTACTGGTATTTGACAGTGCGCTCAGGTTTAAGTTGTTTATAGTTACTGATGCCAATCATACATTTATTTTAGCATCCCAAGGACAAATGAATTGAGATGTCATGACCACATATCAGTGCTTAGTTTAGTTTATACTGGCCAGGTTGTGTTTTTCGGACGGACATGATAACGTCCGCTACCATGATTTTGGCAGCACGTTTTGTTTTTCTCTGTATATATTCGCCTAGTTTAAGATGACAAAGTTATTGAGAAAACGTAAAAACCCAGATTTATTTGCCTGTAACATGTTTACTTTGTCAAAAATACACGATTATGGATTTTTGCTAAATTTTGACTATTTTCTGTCCACCAATAAAAATGTTATTTATTAATTATTTCCAAACTACTGAATATTAGCCTTTGTAATTGTCTGTCAGTTTATCTATTGATTTTGAAATGACAGAAAGTAAGTGGTTGGTAGATTATTTTATTATGAAAAATTTCAATGGAATTTAGTCTTCTTGAATTACTCATTAACATGGAATGAGCCATTTTCAAACTATCCTGTAACAATAAAATGTGAAAAAACTGTACAAATGTGAACAACCTGAAACGTTTAAAGAAAATTAAACACAGTTGGAACCATTTTCTGCTTCTGTTACTAAGAGTTTATTGTCTTTGTAAAACTGATCCATAATAAAGCACATGGACTAATGATAAACTGAGGCAGAATATTGTTAAAAATGACCTGATTTTACTTAGGAAATTTTACTTTTTTAACTTTACTATTTTCATAATTTAATGGAGTTTTTTTGCAGTAAATCAAAACAAAAGTTATTATTTATAGGTTATGTTTTCATTTGACTGGTTCGACACATTGGAGATCAATTCAGACTGAATATGGAAAATGAAGATGAGTTTGAAAACCGTGCACTAAAATGCAGTAAAAATACACTGAAATGCAGTAAAAATACACTGAAATGCAGTAAAAATACACTAAAATACAGTACAAATACACTAAAAATAGAGTAAAATGCATTAAAAATACACTAAAATGCAGTAAAAATAGAGTAAAATGCAGTAAAAATATACTCAAATGCAGTAAAAATACATTAAGATGCAGTAAAAATACACTAAAATGCAGTAAAAACAGAGCAAAATGCAGTAAAAACAGAGCAAAATGCAGTAAAAATAGAGTAAAACGCAGTAAAAATACACTAAAACGCAGCAAAAATATACTAAAATGCAGTAAAAATACATTAAGATGCAGTAAAAATACACTAAAATGCAGTAAAAATAGAGTAAAATACAGTACAAATACACTAAAATACACTGATCCATAATAAAAACACTAGTTTGTCCTGGTTTAACGATGTAGAAAATCTTCAGCTAATGAACTCGTGCTTGAATAAACTGCGTCTAAAACCTGATCCAGTCACAGATTAAAAATTCATGTGCAACTTAATCCACTGGATCACATGATCTGATGGACACTTCTGACCAGTGGAAATAATGGATCAAATATCAAAAACCACTTCAGTACATTTACACACACTTCTGAAACCACGTTAGGACGTCCCCACAAGTCCCAGTTCATGTGTGACTAGAGTTAAGTATGAATTAAGAACCCATTCTATCTGATCCGATCCAATAGTGTTCTTTAAAACAGGGTTCAGACACATTTAACAAATCCTTTTCATTCTTTTTCTATGACTTCATCCTTGACTTTAAACCATCAGATGTTTTAACTTTACCCTCAGAGGTTTAACATTAAATTAACATTTATGTTCACGTCCCAGTGACGACACACGTTAAACCCACATTTTCCTGACATATTTAATGTGGGCAGATATTAGTCCATACCCACTTCACCACAGGAGGCAGGACACGTCCCAACAAGTGAATGAACAGTAAATTAACATGGAAACACAAACAACAAAAATATTCTTTAGTTGTTAAACATTATTTCTTTCTGGTGTGGGTGTGGCTATTATATTTACATTAATACAGCACTTCCGGACCGCAGGAGTGTGTGTGGGAGGGTGATCCAAAAGCCACCCACCAGATCCAGGTCCTCCGGACCGGTAATATCCCCCTAACCTCCCCTTGGCCGCCAGGTCTAAGCTGGGACGAGGGTATCGGCCGACAGACCCTTCCTGCGGCGGCTGGTGCGAGAGGGGACGAGCCCGGAGTTAGAGAAAAGAATGGGGGCCGGTGCTGAAGGAGCCTGAGGAAAGAGTCTGGAGAAACCCACTCGAATGGACTCGCCCAGGCGAGTCACGTCACGTCACGTCACGTCACGTCACGTCTTTACGGGACATCGTACGATGTCTTTACGTGACGTCATGGAGCCTATGGGTGTTATCTCATCTGAGGTCAGAAGGTCAGACGAAGTGAAGGAAAAAAACAGATGATACTATCTGGTCTGGATTCTGAGATATGACCACTGATGTGTTTGAACTGTTGACCTTCACTGTCACTTTGACCTTTGACCTTTATATGTCAAAATGTAATGGTTTCTTCCTTGACACATTATCAATCATCTCTGAAAGTTTAATCAAAATCTATCCATAACTTTTTGAGTTATCTTACTGACAAACAAAGACAAACAGACAGAGACAAACGGACAAAAGTAATAAAGCCATGGGTGGTTACATCACTAAACAGCTGTTCAGAGGTGGACACAGTAAACAGTCAGTAAACAGGTCAGAGCGCTGCTGAGCACCCCTTCTGGGTGCTGCTGAGCGTGAACAACAACCTTCAAAAGATAACGATGGCGCTCATTATCTGCTGTTGTAATAACACTAACGAAGAGAACGTCAAGGACAGAGTATAAATTAAAAATATTTATATAAATATAAAGAGTATAAAGTACATATATTTATACAAATGTAAAGAGTATAAAGTACATATATTTATATAAATGTAAAGAGTATAAAGTACATATATTTATACAAATGTAAAGAGTATAAAGTACATATATTTATATAAATGTAAAGAGTATAAAGTACATATATTTATATAAATGTAAAGAGTATAAAGTACATATATTTATATAAATGTAAAGAGTATAAAGTACATATATTTATACAAATGTAAAGAGTATAAAGTACATATATTTATATAAATGTAAAGAGTATAAAGTACATATATTTATATAAATGTAAAGAGTATAAAGTACATATATTTATACAAATGTAAAGAGTATAAAGTACATATATTTATATAAATGTAAAGAGTATAAAGTACATATATTTATATAAATGTAAAGAGTATAAAGTACATATATTTATATAAATGTAAAGAGTATAAAGTACATATATTTATATAAATGTAAAGAGTATAAAGTACAGATAATTATGCAAAAATGTAGGCAGTAAAAAGTTTCTAGAAAAATAAATACTCCATTAAAGTACAGATACCTAACAGCTGTACTTAAGTACAGTAGAGTATTTACTTCCACCTCTGATGACAAAGACACTAAAGGATTAGCATGTCGCTAACAGATGTCATTATTGTAGCAGGCTGAGGCAGGTACAGTTAGCGTGCTAGCATAATTAACCAAGCACACACACACGCACAAACAAACACACACACACACACACACACACACACAAACACACACACACACACACACACACACACACAAACACACACACACACACACACACACACAAACACACACACACACACACACACACACACAACACACACACACACACACACACACACACACACACAAACACACACACACACACACACACACAAACACACACACAAACACACACACACACACACACACACGATGTCCCACAACCTTAAAGTTCCAAAATAATGAGACTGTTACTATGGTGATCAACAGTGGCCAAAAAAAACAACACGAAATTGTGGTTTGATGTTTAAAGAGTAGAAGATAATGGCCGACAGAGACATTCACTTTAAATCACACTTTTTCATTTCTTTGTCACATTAACAGGATTACTGTGAGATAAAAAAAAATGATGGGATAAAAATTATAAAGTGTGAGATAAAAGTCAAAATGATGTATCTAGGTTTTGTGCTGCATGTACAAAACTTTTTTTTGTGCACTGGTTATGAACGAACACATTGTCCAAAAAAAAAGCTTCACAAAGTGTTTTTCAGTGAAAGGAGTCTTTAAAAGAAAAAGAAAAAGAAAAAGAAAAGAAAAAAGAAAAAAGACAAAAAGACAAAAAGACCAAAAGACCAAAAGAGAAAAAGAGCAAAAGAGAAAAACAGCAAAGAGAAAAAGAGAAAAAGAGAAAAAGAGGAAAAGAGAAAAACAGCAAAAGAGAAAAACAGCAAAAGAGAAAAACAGCAAAACAGCAAAAGAGAAAAAGAGAAAAAGAGAAAAAGAGAAAAACAGCAAAAGAGAAAAAGAGAAAAACAGCAAAAGAGAAAAAGAGAAAAACAGCAAAAGAGCAAAAGAGAAAAACAGCAAAAGGGAAAAAGAGAAAAAGAAAAAAAGAGAAAAAGAGAAAAAGAAAAAAGAGAAAAACAGCAAAAGAGAAAAACAGCAAAAGAGCAAAAGAAAAAAAGAGCAAAAGAGAAAAGAGAAAAAGAGAAAAGGGAGAAAAAGAGCAAAAGAGAAAAAGAGCAAGAGAAAAAGAGAAAAAGAGAAAAAGAGCAAAAGAGAAAAAGAGAAAAGAAGCAAAAGAGCAAAAGAGAAAAAGAGCAAAAGAGAAAAAGAGCAAAAGAGAAAAAGAGCAAAAGAAAAAAGAGAAAAAGAGAAAAGGAGAAAAGGAGAAAAAGAGAAAAAGAGCAAAAGAGAAAAAGAGCAAAAGAGAAAAGGAGAAAAAGAGAAAAGAGAAAAACAGCAAAAGAGCAAAAGAGAAAAAGAGCAAAAGAGAAAAGGAGAAAAAGAGCAAAAGAGAAAAAGAGAAAAAGAGCAAAAGAGAAAAAGAGAAAAGGAGAAAAAGAGCAAAAGAGAAAAAGAGCAAGAGAAAAAGAGAAAAGAGAAAAAGA
>CM035794.1:1381936-1392881 GCA_020466265.1 Siphamia tubifer | reverse complement strand
CACACACAACCACACAACACACACAACACACACACACACAACCACACAACACACACAACCACAGAGACACACACAACACACACACAAAAAAAACACAGACACACACACACAACACACACAGACACACACAGACACATATACACACACAACCACAGACACACACACACACACGACCACACAGACACACACAACCACACACACAACACACACATGAACAGTCATCAACAAAATTAAAAAAACTATAATGAAATAAATAAACTAGATCAGTGGTAGAGTTCAGACCTCTGTGAAGCAGCACCAGTCTGTGCTAACGCTAACGCTAACACATTAAACTAGATCAGTGGTAGAGTTCAGACTGTGTTTGAACTGTTGACCTTCAATGTCAACTTGACCTTTGACCTTTAGAGATCAACATATAATGGTTTCTTCCTTGACACATTATCAATCATATCTGAAAGTTTCATCAAAATCCACCAGGGCTTTTTGAGTTATCTCACTGACAAACAAACAAACAAACAAACAAACTGACAAACAAACAAAGTGACAAACATGAGGTAAAACATAACCTCCTTCACAGAGGTAATTTGATTATGGAGCGTATGATATTTGGAAGAGGTGAGATTTGAGTGTTGTTAAGAAGATGTGGCGTCACAGTTAGGGAGGTGGGACTGAACGCTCTGGGACTGTAACAGAGGATAATCCATCACATATGGACATGTTCGGTTTGTCTCTGATGGCTCAGGATAATAGTTTATTTGAACAGTTTCAGTCTGGCTTTCGTACCCATCATAGCACTGAAACAGCGTTAGTTAAAGTTACTAATGACTTATTATTAGCCGCTGACATGGGATTAATATGGGTCCTGGTGTTATTAGACCTTAGTGCAGCCTTTGACACCATTGACCACAGTATCTTAGTGCACAGATTAGAATGTGATATAGGTATTAGAGGAGCAGCCCTCTGCTGCTTTAAATCATATTTATCTAATCACTACCAATTTGTTAACGTTAATCAACAATCATCGCAGTCCTCCAGAGTTAATTATGGCGTTCCTCAAGGGTCAGTCCTTGGGCCTATTTTGTTTACACTATATATGCTCCCTTTAGGTAACATCATTACAAATCATTCATTCATTCTTTATCTGAACCCACTTTATCCTCACTAGGGTCGCGGGGGTCACTGGGGGCCTAATCCAGCTACAATGGGCGAAGGCGGGGTACACCCTGTATGAGACGCCAGTTCATCGCAGGGCTGAACATACATAGACAAACAATCACTCTCACATTCACACCCATGGACAATTTTTAGAGTAACCAATTAACCTATCAGTGCATCAGGCGCGCAGATAGTGGGTGTGTCAGGTGTGTCATGACACACCCAGTTTTGAATGCCCTTAGATCCATCCCACCCACTTTTATTTAAGAAAAAAACATGTTACTTCTTTTTATTTTTTTAATTTACTTTTACTACTTACTTCTTACTGTCTTCTTACTGAGTCAAGCATCACGAGGAAACCAAAATATGAATTAACATACATAATAACGTGACTCTGTGATTACACTGTGTGGGCGGCATCGTCGTTGACTTTGGTTGCCACGGTTACAAAAACATAGTCTGACAGGCATCACTTGGACAGCCGGGGTGCACGTTCAGGAGGACCCCAACACGGTATGGAATAATGAGGTGAGCTAAAAAGCAGAAAACGATCATGTGGTTTTTTCAAAGAGTAACAGCTGTAAGTAAACTGTTACGTTATCACATCACTTTGATATTTCTGTTCAAAGTAAAGTCACTGTGAGAGTAGGAATGGTACAAAGCTGACCAGAGACAAACTTTCACCTTCTTCTGCCTCCACGTAGCTTGTACATGTAAATAGTTTACCTCAGCGTTCCCCAATAGGCGGCCCGCGGGCCACTTCCGGCCCGCGAGAGGACACAGACTGGCCCACACCAACTTGTGTGAAAAAGATTCTTTTTTTGAAATATTGTGGCGGTGAGACATTAGCGCCATCATCTCTGCCGCGCGTGTTTTCTTTTCTTTCTCTCGTCTTTTTTGGAGTGTGTGAAGCGCGGCTAGCTGCGACATATGTTTAAACTGGACATTGTCCTCTGGACCTTGTCTCACTACTCAGCCTTTTCTCTATGTGGTGGACGTCTGGATGTGCGCGAACACACACAAACACACACACACACAAACACACACACACCTGCTGCAGAACCGGACCACTGTTACGTCATAGAACAGGACACACATTCATTCATTCATTGTTTTGGGTTTTTCTTCTGTTTGTGTTTATGTATGGAGGATAATTGGTGCCATTGTTTATGAGTTAATATGATTTGAGTTTGATGTTTGTTCCATGTAAATATTGTAGATTGTGTGTTAATTAAATAATGTGATAATTGGTATGTCCATGGGTGGAGCTTAGGGGTAAATAAAGGGGAGTGTTTCCCAGTAGTGTGGGGGGTGTAGTTGGAGATAATTTCTGTAAATTTAAACAGATTTGAAGTTAAAGTAAGAGTGTGGCTGAAATCTGGGTTTTTTTTTTAGTGCTGAATGACAAAAGAGACCAACTTTATTTTATCGTGTTTTCAGATCTCTTGTAACAATTTTTTCTTTTTCTTGGTTTGTTGGTATTTTTTTCTGTAAAAACTGTCACTCCTCATCACTGCTGGTTTTGGACTTGGCTGAAAATAAATGAAAAACCATTGAAGTCAAACGAACCCTTGACAAATATATATATATATATATATATATATATATATATATATATATATATTAGTATTTATTATTTAAGTATGAACAACTGGCTGCTGTTACAGTTGTATTACTGTTGATTTGTTCCAGCAGACTAGCAAAGTATATTTTTTAAATTTTATTTTGAGTATAGCTGTTGTTATAAATCTGTCAACTTTCAGAGCAGACTGTAATAACCAAATATTTATTTTCAGTAAATGGTTGGTTCTCAACTTTTGTTTCCAGGGTGTAATTTGTCTTTGTGTGACCCTGACAAATAGTATTCCTGAATCCCAGGAACAACTAATAATGTTATAATTCACTATAAGTGCAGATTCAACATTATCTGTATTGTCACTGGAGTGGGGCTGTTGTGGCACGGCGGCAGCCCCCCCCACCAAACAGAATGGTGGGGCCAGGGGATGTTAGCTGGCATCTTCGTCCCCCAGTTTCACAAACCTATCTGCACCCCTGCAGTGCATGTGTTTGGATGGTGGGAGTTTCCTCCGGAGTGCCCGGTGAAAACCCACACGGACACGGGGAGGACATGCAAACTCCACACAGAAAGGTCTGGTGTGGATCATTAGAAATCATGGCATTAATTTTCATTGTTATGCAGATGACACACAGCTATATTTATCGATTAAACCTGATCAGACCAGACAAATAGATAAACTAAGTACATGTGTCCAAGACATAAAGACTTGGATGAGTGACAATTATCTTTTATTGAACCCTGAAAAAACTGAAGTCATTATAATTGGTCCTAAAAATGCCACAGACTCCCTAACTGACCACATAGTTACTGTAGACAACTTAAGTGGAACACCCAGTGACACAGTTAAACATTTAGGAGTTTTATTTGATCCACATCTTTCATTCAAAGGGTCAGGGGTCAGAGGTCAGGGCACATTAACCAAACATGTAGAACAGCCTTCTTTCACTTGTGCAACATTAGCCAAAATTAAATGACCCCTAACCCTATCACCCCTGTGCTCCAAACCCTGACCCCTGACCCCTAACCCTATCACCCCTGTGCTCCAAACCCTGACCCCTGACCCCTAACCCTATCACCCCTGTGCTCCAAACCCTGACCCCTGACCCCTAACCCTATCACCCCTGTGCTCCAAACCCTTCACTGTCTTCCAGTTGAGTCTAGAATTAAATTTTAAATCCTCCTCCTTACATATAAAACCATTAATGGTATGGGTTAGGGGTCAGAGGTCAGGGGTTAATGGTATGGGCCCCTCTTATCTTAAAGATGATCTGGTTCCGTACCAGCCCAATAGAACCCTTCGTTCTCAGAATGCAGGTTTATTGAAAGTTCCAAGTAGAGTCCTGCACTGGAGCCCTAGGCCCGAGGGGCCCGACAGCCCGAGGGCCGGGCTTCGGGCCGACGACCGTATAATTACCTCGGACACGGGCCGGGCTCGGGCACTTTTATTTTTCAATTTAATTATTTAAAAAAAACCTGTGTTGTGTTTAAATGGAAACAATTGAACGCAGCAGCTGCTGCTCTCCCCGGCACCGGCACCTCCCTTATATGGGCATACGGTAGCCTCCCTTATATGGGCATACGGTAGCCTCCCTTATATGGGCATACGGTAGCCTCCCTTATATGGGCATACAGTAGTCTCCCTTATGGTAAATGGACTGCATTTATATAGCACTTCTCCACCTTCATGGTGCTCAAAGCGCTTTACATTAGCCTCTCATTCACCCATTCACACACACACTCATACACCAGTAGGTTTCTAAGGTCAGTCCTACTGGGGGCCTAAGTCAGGGTTCAGTGTCTTGCCCAAGACTTCGACATGTGGACAGCCAGAGCCGGGACGCGAACCGCCAACCTCTCGGTCATTGGGCGACCCACTCTACCAACTGAGCCACAGCCGCCCCTTATATGGGCATACGGTAGCCTCCCTTATATGGGCATACGGTAGCCTCCCTTATATGGGCATACGGTAGCCTCCCTTATATGGGCATACGGTAGCCTCCCTCACTATCCGATTCGCGCGACTTCCCGAAAATGGTGAATTGAAGAGAGTGAACAACACTAAGGGAAAATCTCCGTTCTGGACTAAGTTTCAACTTATTCCAACCCTTCAAGATGAGCCAAACGGGTTTGTTCAGTGTGTTGTATGTAAAGCTGTTCTGTCATATGACAACAAAAAAACAGGTTCATCACATCTCCAGACATTTTGAACGGGTCGGTGGTGGATCCAGCAGCGGTCACAGACCGAGTTCTCAAGCTGCTGATGGAAACATGAGCCCCTATTTTAACCTGCTCTTTTATGTCCACATTGATCTGTCACAAACCGTTGTTCACAGAAAAAATAGAAAGCTGTTTTTTTCTAACTGCAGAGCGTTATCCCATTTTCAGAGCGGCAGATTTAATTTACCAACGCATTCAATGAATATAATGTTCTATCACGATGAAACATTCTTATGGGAAGTTAAAACAAACAACGGACCGGGCCAGGCTGGGGCTCCACCCCCTCGGGCCAGTGCCAGGCTCGGACCCAGATAATAGGCCCGTGCAGGGCACTAGTTCCAAGGGTTTGTAAAAGTACAGTAGGAGCTAGAGCCTTTAGTTACCATGGTTACTGTCTGATGGAGCTAGAGCCTTTAGTTACCATGGTTACTGTCTGATGGAATCATCAGGTCGACACAGTCTGTACATTTAAAATGAGGTTGAAAACATTTGTATTAGTTAAAAACAGACTGAAGTCACAGTTCAGTCTAAGCTGCACTAGGAGATGGAGGAAGAACAGACACTGAGTTCTTTCTCTCTCATCTGTTTTTGTCATTTCATTTTTATAACCCATCTTTCATACCAAGTCTGTTCATGTCTAGTCACCTGTCCCCCCCCTCTTGACAGTGTCTGCGTGGGAGCCATGGACAACAGGATCTGCGGTGACTTGCCTGTGCTGACCTGTGACCCCGGACCTCCTCCCTCACCTGTCTGTGTCTGGACCTGCCCCCCCTCCTTCATTTATAAATGGACGTTCATCTATAGCAGGGGTTTCAAACTCATTACTTTCAGGGGCCACATTCAGCCCAATTTGATCTCCAGTGGGCTGGACCAGTAAAATATTAGCATAATCATAACCTTGAAAATAAATGACAACAAATGTTTGTGTTTGTTTTAGTGCAAACAAACCCCATTACCTTATGAAAATACTTTTTAAGATAAACTATCCAACAAGAAAGATGTGAATAATCTGAAAAAACTGAAATATCTCAAGAAAAAATACATGAAATTCTAACAATACTATGCCTCAATTTATCAGTTACATGCATTATGGATCAGATCTGCTACAAAAGACACTAAAGTGTTAAACTTGTGCTTAATTTTCTATATACATTTCAGGTTGTTCATATTTATTCAGGTTTTTCACGTATAAATATTTTTCCTAACCAAGCCCTGAAGGGCCGAGGCCCTATTGTATTTTTTAATGTTATTTTTTGCACTATAACGAGGACAGAGATTTGAAGTTATCATTATTTATGGGCATTATTTAAATTATCTTCACATCATAATGAGAAGAAAACATTTTTTGTTGGTTATTTGCTGTAATTTGATTCTAGATAATATTGGTCTGTATGTGGAACCTGAACTAAAATCCGTTCTACTGCCTTGACTGTGGTATTTTTGCACTTAGCAACTTCATCCCTTTGGCGGGCCGCATTTGGCCCCCGGGCCGCATGTTTGAGACCCCTGATCTATAGTCTGTCCGTCCATGGGAGTGGATCTGTCCTTCAGTGTGGTTCTACCCAAGATTTATTCTTTTTCCCACTGGGTTTGGAAGTTTTTACTGCTGAGGAGGAGGAGCTAAGGACAAGGGGAGGAGCTAAGGACAGGAGGAGGAGCCAAGGAAAGGGGGAGGGTCTAAGGACAGGGGGAGGGTCTAAGGAAAGGAGGAGGAGCCAAGGAAAGGGGGAGGGTCTAAGGAAAGGAGGAGGAGCCAAGGAAAGGGGGAGGGTCTAAGGACAGGGGGAGGGTCTAAGGACAGGAGGAGGGTCTAAGGACAGGGGAGGGTCTAAGGACAGGGGGAGGAGCCAAGGAAAGGGGGAGGGTCTTTTCATATATCTCTGTAGTTGATTGTGTTTCTGGAAAACCCTGTGAGACGACTTTGTTGTGATTTCAGTCTTTATAAATAAAATTGAATTAAAATTACTAGGTTGTGTTGTGGTCCAGTTTCCTGGTACTGGTTATGATGTGGTCCAGTTTCCTGGTACTGGTTATGATGTGGTCCAGTTTCCTGGTACTGGTTATGATGTGGTCCAGTTTCCTGGTACTGGTTATGATGTGGTCCAGTTTCCTGGTACTGGTTGTGTTGTGGTCCAGTTTCCTGGTACTGGTTGTGTTGTGGTCCAGTTTCCTGGTACTGGTTATGATGTGGTCCAGTTTCCTGGTACTGGTATGATGTGGTCCAGTTTCCTGGTACTGGTTATGATGTGGTCCAGTTTCCTGGTACTGGTTGTGTTGTGGTCCAGTTTCCTGGTACTGGTTGTGTTGTGGTCCAGTTTCCTGGTACTGGTGATGATGTGGTCCAGTTTCCTGGTACTGGTGATGATGTGGTCCAGTTTCCTGGTACTGGTTATGATGTGGTCCAGTTTCCTGGTACTGGTGATGATGTGGTCCAGTTTCCTGGTACTGGTGATGATGTGGTCCAGTTTCCTGGTACTGGTGATGATGTGGTCCAGTTTCCTGGTACTGGTTGTGTTGTGGTCCAGTTTCCTGGTACTGGTTATGATGTGGTCCAGTTTCCTGGTACTGGTGATGATGTGGTCCAGTTTCCTGGTACTGGTGATGATGTGGTCCAGTTTCCTGGTACTGGTTGTGTTGTGGTCCAGTTTCCTGGTACTGGTTGTGTTGTTGTCCAGTTTCCTGGTACTGGTTATGATGTGGTCCAGTTTCCTGGTACTGGTATGATGTGGTCCAGTTTCCTGGTACTGGTTATGATGTGGTCCAGTTTCCTGGTACTGGTTGTGTTGTGGTCCAGTTTCCTGGTACTGGTTATGATGTGGTCCAGTTTCCTGGTACTGGTTATGATGTGGTCCAGTTTCCTGGTACTGGTGATGATGTGGTCCAGTTTCCTGGTACTGGTGATGATGTGGTCCAGTTTCCTGGTACTGGTTATGATGTGGTCCAGTTTCCTGGTACTGGTTATGATGTGGTCCAGTTTCCTGGTACTGGTGATGATGTGGTCCAGTTTCCTGGTACTGGTGATGATGTGGTCCAGTTTCCTGGTACTGGTTATGATGTGGTCCAGTTTCCTGGTACTGGTTGTGATGTGGTCCAGTTTCCTGGTACTGGTTATGATATGGTCCAGTTTCCTGGTACTGGTTATGATGTGGTCCAGTTTCCTGGTACTGGTGATGATGTGGTCCGGTTTCCTGGTACTGGTGATGATGTGGTCCAGTTTCCTGGTACTGGTTATGATGTGGTCCAGTTTCCTGGTACTGGTTATGATGTGGTCCAGTTTCCTGGTACTGGTTGTGATGTGGTCCAGTTTCCTGGTACTGGTTGTGATGTGGTCCAGTTTCCTGGTGCTGGTTGTGTTGTGGTCCAGTTTCCTGGTACTGGTTGTGTTGTGGTCCAGTTTCCTGGTACTGGTTGTGATGTGGTCCAGTTTCCTGGTACTGGTTATGATGTGGTCCAGTTTCCTGGTACTGGTTGTGTTGTTGTCCAGTTTCCTGGTACTGGTTATGATGTGGTCCAGTTTCCTGGTACTGGTTATGATGTGGTCCAGTTTCCTGGTACTGGTTATGATGTGGTCCAGTTTCCTGGTACTGGTGATGATGTGGTCCAGTTTCCTGGTACTGGTGATGATGTGGTCCAGTTTCCTGGTACTGGTTATGATGTGGTCCAGTTTCCTGGTACTGGTTATGATGTGGTCCAGTTTCCTGGTACTGGTGATGATGTGGTCCAGTTTCCTGGTACTGGTGATGATGTGGTCCAGTTTCCTGGTACTGGTTATGATGTGGTCCAGTTTCCTGGTACTGGTTATGATGTGGTCCAGTTTCCTGGTACTGGTTATGATGTGGTCCAGTTTCCTGGTACTGGTGATGATGTGGTCCAGTTTCCTGGTACTGGTTATGATGTGGTCCAGTTTCCTGGTACTGGTTGTGTTGTGGTCCAGTTTCCTGGTACTGGTTGTGTTGTGGTCCAGTTTCCTGGTACTGGTATGATGTGGTCCAGTTTCCTGGTACTGGTTATGATGTGGTCCAGTTTCCTGGTACTGGTTGTGTTGTGGTCCAGTTTCCTGGTACTGGTTGTGTTGTGGTCCAGTTTCCTGGTACTGGTGATGATGTGGTCCAGTTTCCTGGTACTGGTGATGATGTGGTCCAGTTTCCTGGTACTGGTTATGATGTGGTCCAGTTTCCTGGTACTGGTTATGATGTGGTCCAGTTTCCTGGTACTGGTGATGATGTGGTCCAGTTTCCTGGTACTGGTGATGATGTGGTCCAGTTTCCTGGTACTGGTTATGATGTGGTCCAGTTTCCTGGTACTGGTTATGATGTGGTCCAGTTTCCTGGTACTGGTGATGATGTGGTCCAGTTTCCTGGTACTGGTGATGATGTGGTCCAGTTTCCTGGTACTGGTTGTGTTGTGGTCCAGTTTCCTGGTACTGGTTATGATGTGGTCCAGTTTCCTGGTACTGGTATGATGTGGTCCAGTTTCCTGGTACTGGTTATGATGTGGTCCAGTTTCCTGGTACCGGTTGTGTTGTGGTCCAGTTTCCTGGTACTGGTTATGATGTGGTCCAGTTTCCTGGTACTGGTTATGATGTGGTCCAGTTTCCTGGTACTGGTGATGATGTGGTCCAGTTTCCTGGTACTGGTGATGATGTGGTCCAGTTTCCTGGTACTGGTTATGATGTGGTCTAGTTTCCTGGTACTGGTTATGATGTGGTCCAGTTTCCTGGTACTGGTTATGATGTGGTCCAGTTTCCTGGTACTGGTGATGATGTGGTCCAGTTTCCTGGTACTGGTTGTGATGTGGTCCAGTTTCCTGGTACTGGTTATGATGTGGTCCAGTTTCCTGGTACTGGTTGTGATGTGGTCCAGTTTCCTGGTACTGGTTATGATGTGGTCCAGTTTCCTGGTACTGGTTGTGATGTGGTCCAGTTTCCTGGTACTGGTTGTGATGTGGTCCAGTTTCCTGGTACTGGTTGTGATGTGGTCCAGTTTCCTGGTACTGGTTGTGATGTGGTCCAGTTTCCTGGTACTGGTTGTGATGTGGTCCAGTTTCCTGGTACTGGTTATGATGTGGTCCAGTTTCCTGGTACTGGTTGTGATGTGGTCCAGTTTCCTGGTACTGGTTATGATGTGGTCCAGTTTCCTGGTACTGGTTGTGATGTGGTCCAGTTTCCTGGTACTGGTTGTGATGTGGTCCAGTTTCCTGGTACTGGTTGTGATGTGGTCCAGTTTCCTGGTACTGGTTGTGATGTGGTCCAGTTTCCTGGTACTGGTTATGATGTGGTCCAGTTTCCTGGTACTGGTGATGATGTGGTCCAGTTTCCTGGTACTGGTGATGATGTGGTCCAGTTTCCTGGTACTGGTTATGATGTGGTCCAGTTTCCTGGTACTGGTTATGATGTGGTCCAGTTTCCTGGTACTGGTTATGATGTGGTCCAGTTTCCTGGTACTGGTGATGATGTGGTCCAGTTTCCTGGTACTGGTTGTGATGTGGTCCAGTTTCCTGGTACTGGTTATGATGTGGTCCAGTTTCCTGGTACTGGTTGTGATGTGGTCCAGTTTCCTGGTACTGGTTGTGATGTGGTCCAGTTTCCTGGTACTGGTTGTGATGTGGTCCAGTTTCCTGGTACTGGTTATGATGTGGTCCAGTTTCCTGGTACTGGTTGTGATGTGGTCCAGTTTCCTGGTACTGGTTGTGATGTGGTCCAGTTTCCTGGTACTGGTTATGATGTGGTCCAGTTTCCTGGTACTGGTTGTGATGTGGTCCAGTTTCCTGGTACTGGTGATGATGTGGTCCAGTTTCCTGGTACTGGTTATGATGTGGTCCAGTTTCCTGGTACTGGTTATGATGTGGTCCAGTTTCCTGGTACTGGTGATGATGTGGTCCAGTTTCCTGGTACTGGTTGTGATGTGGTCCAGTTTCCTGGTACTGGTTATGATGTGGTCCAGTTTCCTGGTACTGGTTGTGATGTGGTCCAGTTTCCTGGTACTGGTTGTGATG
>CM035794.1:1284436-1376936 GCA_020466265.1 Siphamia tubifer | reverse complement strand
CACGCTTACATTTACTTCAACTGATGGATGGAAGTATAGTTTTATTCAGAAGTTGTACTTTTTTACTTTTACTTCAGCAAAGGAGTTGAATCAGTACTACTTTTACCAGAGTATTTTTCACACCAGTAGCTGTATTTCTACACAGCAAAAACTGGAGATTTGAAATTTCAGGGTTAAACATTTTGGAGTTGATTTTCACTCCCAAAGAGTAACTTTACTATATTCTGAGTTAAATGTTGGCCAGTGCTGGAGTTATTTCACAGAGTTGATCACACTAGTGTTAATCTATACCGTCTCTGGTGTTAATTTACCCAAACAACTCTAAAGAGATTAATAGCTTATTAAGCCCCGCCCCCAACTGTGCATTTCCATTCTTTTGTTGTGACATGAGCACCTGCCAGTGATTCTCTAGTAAACTTAAGTACAATTACAATGTTTTCAAACAATGACACATCAATGCTCTGTGCATAATGTGCAGTGGAACAGCTACTGACAATATGTTGCTTTCATTGTCCTGTTTGACTCGGTCGGCTTAGAGCATTATCAGTTAGCCAGCAAAAAAAGTTAGCTAGCATCCGTTGAAGCATTAGCCAAAAGAGCAAGGTATTAGTATACCTGGACTTTTTTCATGTCCGGATGTCGACACGAAAAAAAAGTATCAGTGTACCTCGGACATCATCATCATTAAAAAACCTGACGCTCGTTAAATGTGTTTCTGTTTCCTTGTGTTTCTGTGAAGCCCCGTGAGACGACTTGGTTGTGATTTGGGCCTTTATAAATAAAATTACCTTGAAAAGTGAAATTAAACGAATGAGTGTTTCTGTACGAAAAATGTCTTGACAGACGGGAGCAGCCGGGTATGGTATGTGGGTGGGTGTCGTTGGTGGGTGACGGTGGCTTCCGGTCGCTGTTGGTCATCGGTGATAACATTTTCTAATGTGGAACACAGCGCTAATAGTTTCTTTTTTTGTGTCGACATGCGGACATAAACAAATGTCCAGTGTGGATCATTTGGATTTGCGTGTTGGTGGCGCAGCTTGTATCGTCGTTACTTGTGTTGGCTGTGACCGTCGTCTGCCGCGGTCTGCTCCACGACTGCCGACACCACCTCATGACACGCTAGCTCACTTAATGAATCCACACTGACTCTTTTGTTCGGTCACCATCAGAACCTTGTCAATGACCCAAACAGAAGTGGTGATATACTCTCACTTTTCCCAAGATTCATGGATGCAGAAGGATCGGTCAGTTTGGAATCATATGTTAAGAGTGACTTGAAAATTATAAACATTTGCTGAATTTATAATTTAATTTTCTTTTATACAAGTGGATCAAGACGTTTCCCTCCTGTTGGATAGTGAGACGTCATCCAGATTCTTCAACAGTGGGTTGTGTTGTCACTTCAGCTGTGGTTTATTACAGACAGAAGCACGTACTCCATTAAGTCAACTTGATTAAGTGACAAGTCAGTTGTGCGTTTGTTTAAAGCACATGCTCTTATTGCCATTAGGTGCCAATCATTACTTTAATTGTTGATTAAAATTAGGAAATGCAATCAACTTTGATATAGTATATATATGAGTTTTTACATCTGATCACTAAGTGATGGTGATTTAACACTGTTGGGGATTTAACACTGTTGGTGATTTAACACTGTTGATGATTTAACACTGTTGGTGATTTAACACTGTTGGTGATTTAACACTGTTGATTATTTAACACTGTTGATGATTTAACACTGTTGGTGATTTAACACTGTTGATGATTTAACACTGTTGGTGATTTAACACTGTTGGTGATTTAACACTGTTGGTGATTTAACACTGTTGGTGATTTAACACTGTTGATTATTTAACACTGTTGATGATTTAACACTGTTGGTGATTGAACACTGTTGGTGATTTAACACTGTTGGTGATTTAACACTGTTGGTGATTTAACACTGTTGATTATTTAACACTGTTGGTGATTTAACACTGTTGGTGATTTAACACTGTTGATGATTTAACACTGTTGGTGATTTAACACTGTTGGTGATTTAACACTGTTGGTGATTTAACACTGTTGATGATTTAACACTGTTGGTGATTTAACACTGTTGGTGATTTAACACTGTTGGTGATTTAACACTGTTGATGATTTAACACTGTTGATGATTTAACACTGTTGATGATTTAACACTGTTGATGATTTAACACTGTTGGTGATTTAACACTGTTGGTGATTTAACACTGTTGATGATTTAACACTGTTGATGATTTAACACTGTTGATGATTTAACACTGTTGATGATTTAACACTGTTGGTGATTTAACACTGTTGGTGATTTAACACTGTTGATGATTTAACACTGTTGGTGATTTAACACATTTGTATTAAGTTCAGAATTTTTCACATCGGCCTCTTAGCCATAAGGTTGGATAATGGATGGTTAGATGAAATTAACTTTACTTTTGAGGGGAATTTTGATCTTGTTTGAAAGCAGAGCATGTTTGAATAATAATGACTTTGTTTTAACATAGTTGTTTTTTTGTGACAGCACATTCTTGAATCTAATGTAAGGTTTCTTAATGTCAACCCGGACATGCTGCAGTTTGGAGGAGCATCTCTGCAGCCGTACCTTCTTGCTGTCGGGCGTCAGACCTCTACGTCACCATTGATAAGCATCTCATTCCATGTCAAGCCAAGGGGCATGTGATGAACCTTTGATGATGCACTTGTCAACTTTTACACATTCCTGGGGATGTTACGAACCATAAGATGGATAGGGGGTATGATGGATGTAACAATTAATGAAAAACCCGGGTTAGGCAACAGACCGGACGCAAACTAAAAACAGATCGGGAATTTATTCAAAAATAACAATCAACTCAAAAGGTTTCTTCCCATGGGCCATTAGGCTCCTCAATAGTGCCAGTAATTAGTAAGTGACTGCGGCCAATACGCAATGTGCGATAATAGAGGGATAGTGCAATTCTTCCTCACTAGTCTCTTTGTTATTTTATCGCTTTTTCTTGTATTTTATTACTTCTATCGCTTCTATCGCTCTGCTTTTATATTGCTGTTTTTGTTGCTTTTTATTACTCTTTTTTTGGGGGGGATTACTGCACTGTACCATACTCTACTGCATATGCTTCCTTAATTTATTTTATTCATTGATGCTCAGTGTGCGGAGAAATTTATTTCGTTGCATGGAACCATTTCAATGACAAATAAAGTATCCTTGAATCCTTTTCACAGGATCTACAGCTCCACATAGGACGGCTGGGAAGTGAATCAGAGAGAGAGAGAGCACACTTCTGTCCTGCTTTTTAAGGCCTCCCCTCTTAATCAGCCCAAAAAGCCAAACCTGCCCCACCTGCCACTGCAGCCTGCAGAGAGAGAGAGGGAAAAGGAGCAGTACACACACACACAAGGCACGTAACACCCCCTCCCATATGAACAAACTAGTAATACCAGTTTGTAAAAACCCACTATACATACCTACAGGTACAGTGTCGCACATCACTATGCATAAGCTTCAATCAATATTTAACACTCCAGCACATTCTGGATTTCCTCACCCACGGGACAGTGCATCAGCCACAATGTTATCAGCTCCTTTCTTGTGCTGGATGCTGAGGTTGTACTCCTGGGCCAGAAGTGCCCAGCGCATCAACCGCTGGTTGTGGTTGTTCATCTGTGCCAGGAACACAAGTACACTGTGACTGGGGAAGAGCCAACATACACTTCAAAGTGTTGGAAGGCCAACAGCATAGCCAGGGTCTCCTTTTCAACAGTTGAATAGTTCAGCTGATGTTTCTTAAACTTCACTGAGTAATAACACACAGGATGGCACATGTCACTCTCACAATCCTGCAGGAGCACAGCGCCAGCTCCAGTGGCGCTTGCATCCACCTCGAGCTTGAAGGGCTGAGAGAAGTTTGGTGCAGCCAGTACCAGAGCACTACAAAGGAGAGACTTCACAGCACCAAAAGCATAGTCACATTCCTTTGTCCACACAAAAGGAACCACCGGACTATACAACCGAGTCAAGGGAGCAACCACAACAGAAAAGTTCTTACAGAAACACCTGTAATAACCCACCATCCCCAGGAAACGCCGAAGTTCACGCCTGGAGGTAGGGACAGGAAAAGACAACACAGCCTCTACCCTCGCATTGACTGGACACACCTGTCCATGCCCCACCTGCTTCCCCAAGTAAATAACCCTAGCCTTTCCAAACTCACACTTTGCAAGTTTAAGTGTCAAGGATGCATCTGCGAGCCGCTGGAAAACTGTACGCAAGGTAGAGACATGGCTCTCCCAAGTCGTCGAGTACACCACTACATCATCAAGATACACGTTACAGTTCGGCACATTCCCCAACACAAGATTCATGAGACGCTGGAAGGTAGCGGGGGCATTTCTCATGCCGAAGGCCATAATGGTATACTGCATGAATGCATCCGGAGTAACAAAAGCCGAGATTTCGGATACACTCGGGGTTAATGGCACCTGCCAGTAACCCTTGAGTAAGTCCATCTTTGTGATGACCATAGAGGGACCAATACTATCTATGCAGTCTTCCATACGGGGTAGTGGGAAGGAGTCCGGAACAGTGACTGCGTTAACCTTCCTAAAGTCGGTGCAGAAACGAGGGGTTCCATCAGACTTTGGTGTAAGCAAACATGAGGAGCTCCAGGGACTATTGCAAGGCTTAGCTAAACCATTTTTCACTAAGTAGCTGACCTCATTTTTCATGCTCTCCCTTTTATCCACTGAGCAATGGTATGCATGCTGTTTAATTGGTTTAGCATTAGCAACGTCAATATCATGCTCCAACACAGTGGTGCATGACGGCACATCGCCAAACAAAGAGGGGTAAGAGCTGATCAAATTCACTATATTACGCTGCTGGGCTTCCAGGAGGTATGACAAGTGACTGTCCAAGCTAGACAACAACTCAGAATTCAATAACCTACCACAGTGGTTACCGTTGGCCGGACCAACCAACCCATTAGACTCAGCTGTGACACAAACCAAAGAAGGGGTCACCACTACAGAGACAGCAGCTTTAGGCTCCTCCTGACCAGCGGCTCTGGAATGGAAAAGTTTGAGCATGTTAATGTGGCACAAACGGGTTTTCCTCCTACACTCAGGTGTGTGAATAATGTAATTTGTATCCGAGACCTTACTTTCTACCACATAGGGGCCCGAGAAACGAGCCGTGAGAGCAGAACCAGGTGTAGGCAACAACACAAGAACCTTTTCACCAGGAAGGAACTGTCGCTTAACTGCTTGTTGATCAGACCTGTTTTTCATACCCGCCTGAGAGGAAGGAAGGGCTTCTTTTGCCAACAAGGCAGCACGGTGTAGACGCTCTCTGCACTGGGAGACAAAATCGGACACATTCACCTTTGGAGAAGCATTACACACAAATTTCTCCTTCAAAACCTTCAAGGGACCACGGACGGGCGGCTGTGGCTCAGTTAGTAGAGTGGGTCGCCCAATGACCGAGAGGTTGGTGGTTCGTGTCCCAGCTCTGGCTGTCCACATGTCGAAGTGTCCTTGGGCAAGACACTGAACCCTGACTTTGGCCCCCAGTAGGACTGACCTTTGACCTTAGAAACCTACTGGTGTATGAATGAATGTGTGTGAATGGGTGAATGTGAGGCTAATGTAAAGAGCTTTGAGCACCATGAAGGTGGAGAAGCGCTATATAAGTGCAGTGCATTTACCATTTACTTTGTGGCTGAACACAATCTCAGCCGGGCTGAACCCCAAGGACTCCTGTTTAGCATCTCTAACAGCAAACAGAAAGAAAGGGACACCATGATCCCAGTCCTTACCTGTCTCATGACCAAACTTATGAAGCATGGACTTAAGCGTTTGGTGCCAGCGCTCAAGTGCACCTTGTGACTGTGGGTGATATGCACGAGATACAGAATGAGCTACAGCTAGAGACTGCAGCATTTGCTTAAAAGTTTTGGACAGAAAGTTAGTACCCTGATTGGTTTGAACAACCTTTGGTAAACCAAAGGTTGTGAAGAACTTTAGTAATGCTTTGCAAACTGCAGGTGCAGTAACCTTTCGCAAAGGAATAGCTTCTGGGAAACGGGTAGCCACACACATTACTGTGAGCAGGAACTGGTTGCCAGATTTAGTTCGGGGCAACGGACCCACACAGTCAACTATTACATGCTGAAAAGGTTCTCCAATCGCAGGGACTGGTTGCAGAGGAGCAGGGGGCACCACTTGATTAGTTTTTCCCACAACCTGACAGACACTACAAGTTCTACAAAATTCACTACATCACCGTTCATCCTTGGCCAGAAGAAATGTTTTAGGACACGGTTGTACATCTTCGTTATCCCCAGATGTCCAGACCACAGATGCTTGCTAGCTCAAGCACATGTTGTCGGCAATTGACCGGCACAACTATCTGATACGCTGTACCCCAATCCTCACTTGAATTGTCAGTACCACCTGGCTGCGAGACCCACCTGCGCATCAATACCCCTTCATCCAAAAAGAAAGATTGTCTACTAGTGCACTCAATAGTGCCCTGAGAAACTGCGCTAAGACATTTAGCTAGTGACACATCATTCTTCTGAGCAGCAATGAGTGCCTCTCAGGTTAATGGTAGAGGACCTGGTGCAGTGATACACTCTTTCACCTTTTGGGCCTCTAACGTGGAGTTCACTGGTGTATCTGTCGAGGGCATAACATCATCTGTCAAAGCAGAAGGGAACCATGTGTCAGACAAATCAACATCTTCCACCTGCTTACGGGCCTGGGCTCTGGTCAATACACTCACGGCAAAAATTTTGGGGTGATCCTTGACTAAGCCATCATGTTCAGAGTCTGAAATTGGATCAGTCACGACTTCAGGAACAGGATAAACTACCAGCGATGTCATTTCCCATGATTAAATCCACACCAACAATGGGGAAAAACGAACGAACACCAACATTAAAAAACCCATTTACTAAAAGAGACTGTACACGAAGGCGGTGGAGAGGTGCAGGCACAAAACCCATTTCAATGCCCCTTACCACCATGCTTACATCACAGGCCGTCTGTTCAGCAAAAGGCAGGACACTAGATCGGATGAGAGACTGTGAACACGCCGTGTCTCGCAACACTGTAACTGGACGCTGATCTTCAGCTTTCCCTAAAAGAGAAACAAGACCTTCAAAGATAAACCGTTCGAAACAGTCGTCAGGTTCTTTGACGGGACTTTGAACACCAGAAGAATTTTTAATTAACCCAACACCTTTTGGTGGTTTTGAAGCTGACCCTTCTGAAGCTGATTTGTGTCTATGTCATGTGATTATGTAAAGGACACATTTAGTCCCAGTATAAGTGATGAGTTAGTTGATAGTACCATGCTCACACTACAAACTACGTTAGATATAGTTGCCCCCCTTAAGTTAAAAACTACTAAGATTAGATTAACCTCCCCATGGTACAACGCTGACACTCGCTCCATTAAACAAGCAACACGTAAATTAGAGGCAATGGAGGCGATCCAACTCAGAAGATTCTCTCAATGCCTGGAAAAATTTCTTAATAAAGTATAATCCATCTTTGCGTACAGCCAAAACTAGATATTACTCATCCATAATAGAAGAAAACAAGAATAATCCTAGATTCCTGTTCAGTACTGTAGCCAGACTGACAAACAGACACACCTCCGTGGAACCAGTTATTCCATCCACGCTCCATTCTGATGATTTCCTGCAGTTCTTTAACAATAAAATATCAACTATTAGAGACAAAATAGACACATTTCTCCCAAATATTAGATCAGAAAAAGCAGTGGTTTCAAACCTAGGCCTTTTTATAAATCCCTCTGTAACACTAAATAATTTCACCACTGTAGACCAAACTGATGTCATATCTATTATCATGTCTTCCAAATCATCACCTGCCTCTTAGATCCAATTACAACTAAACTCTTTAAACAGATTCTGCCCCTAATTATTAGCACTGTCCTAAATATAATTAACACTTCATTAATTACTGGATATGTGCCACAGTCATTTAAATATGCTGTTATTAAACCAATTCTGAAAAAGCCTACCCTAGATCCTGACATTTTAGCCAATTATAGGTCTATATCCAATTTGTCCTTCCTGTCAAAGGTTTTAGAACGAGTAATAGTTAAACAGCTGTGCCAATACCTGCAGGATAATAGTTTATTTGAACAGTTTCAGTCTGGCTTTCGTGCCCATCATAGCACTGAAACAGCGTTAGTTAAAGTTACTAATGACTTATTATTAGCCGCTGACATGGGATTAATATGGGTCCTGGTGTTATTAGACCTTAGTGCAGCCTTTGACACCATTGACCACAGTATCTTAGTGCACAGATTAGAATGTGATATAGGTATTAGAGGAGCAGCCCTCTGCTGCTTTAAATCATATTTATCTGATCGTTACCAATATGTTAACGTTAATCAACAATCATCGCAGTCCTTCAGAGTTAATTATGGCGTTCCTCAAGGGTCAGTCCTTGGGCCTATTTTGTTTACACTATATATGCTCCCTTTAGGTAACATCATTAGAAATCATGACATTAATTTTCATTGTTATGCAGATGACACACAGCTATATTTATCGATTAAACCTGATCAGACCAGACAAATAGATAAACTAAGTACATGTGTCCAAGACATAAAGACTTGGATGAGTGACAATTATCTTTTACTGAACCCTGAAAAAACTGAAGTCGTTATAATTGGTCCTAAAAATGCCACAGACTCCCTAACTGACCACATAGTTACTGTAGACAACTTAAGTGGAACACCCAGTGACACAGTTAAACATTTAGGAGTTTTATTTGATCCAGATCTTTCATTCAAAGGGTCAGAGGTCAGAGGTCAGGGCACATTAACCAAACTTGCAGAACAGCCTTCTTTCACCTGCGCAACATTAGCCAAAATTAGGAATATTCTGTCTAAAACGACTGCAGAAAAATTAATTCATGCATTTGTTACATCACGATTAGATTATTGTAACTCCTTACTTGTAGCGTGTCCTAAATATTCCCTAAAAAGCTTCAACTGGTTCAAAATGCAGCAGCAAGATTATTAACAGGATCAAATAAAAGAGAACACATCACCCCTGTGCTCCAAACCCTGACCCCTGACCCCTAACCCTATCACCCCTGTGCTCCAAACCCTGACCCCTGACCCCTAACCCTATCACCCCTGTGCTCCAAACCCTTCACTGGCTTCCAGTTGAGTCTAGAATTAAATTTAAAATCCTCCTCCTTACATATAAAACCATTAATGGTATGGGTTAGGGTTAGGGGTCAGAGGTCAGGGGTTAATGGTATGGGCCCCTCTTATCATAAAGATGATCTGGTTCCGTACCAGCCCAATAGAACCCTTCGTTCTCAGAATGCAGGTTTATTGAAAGTTCCTAGGGTTTGTAAAAGTACAGTAGGAGCTAGAGCCTTTAGTTACCATGGTTACTGTCTTATGGAATCATCTTCCCTTTAATATTAAAGATGCAGAAACAGTCTCTACATTTAAAATTAGGCTTAAAACATTCCTGTTTGAGAAAGACTATGGTCAGGTTAGTTAAAAATGATGTGACTCATATATCATGTATACATGATGTATGAGTCACAGTTCAGTCTAGGCTGCCCTAGGAGTTAGAATGCTGGGGGAAGTACAGACACTGAGTTCTTTCTTCTCTTTCTCTTCCTCACACCTGTTTCTGTCATTTTTATAACCTATCTTTCATACCAAGTCTGTTCATGACTAGTCACCTGGTGTCCCCTTTCCCCCCTCCCCCCCTGGGGGGAGTGGTGGCTCTCCTGACAGTGTCTGCACGGGAGCCATGGACGACAGGATCTGGAGTATCTCGCCTGTGCCGACCTGTGACCCCGGACCACCGCCCCTGCCTGTCTGGACCAGCCCCCCTTCCTGCATTTATACATGGACGTTCATCTATAGTCTGTCCGTCCATGGGAGTGGATCTGTCCTTCAATGTGGTTCTCCTCAAGATTTCTTCTTTTTCCCACTGGGTTTGGAAGTTTTTTCTTGCCAAGGAGGGTCTAAGGACAGGGGGAGGGTCTAAGGACAGGGGGAGGGTCTAAGGACAGGGGGAGGGTCTAAGGACAGGGGGAGGGTCTAAGGACAGGGGGAGGGTCTAAGGACAGGGGGAGGGTCTAAGGACAAGGGATGCCTGGGACTTTTCATGTATTTCTGTTGTTGATTATGTTTTTGTAAAGCCCTCTGAGACGACTTTGTTGTGATTTAGGGCTTTATAAATAAAATTGAATTGAATTGAATTGAACCCTTGCTGCTTGCGCTTCCACACTCCACAACCAGCAATCAAATGGTCAGTCTTTTGGCAGAAGAAACAGGGTCTTATACCCTTTGCAGTAAATGTGCCCATTGGTACATCAGTGTGCTCATGAGAGTCACGGGGGGAGGACTCACGAGTGACAAACACGTTCCTGTGTGTTAGCCTAAACTTGTCGGCGAGTGTTGCAGCCTGCTGCAGAGTAGAAACTTTATTTTCATTTAAATAAACAGCAAGACGGTCAGGAACACAATTCTTAAACTCTTCAATTAGCATTAACTCACGCAGTGAGTTAAAATCAGAAGTTTTACAGGCCGCACACCACCTGTCAAACAGAATACTCTTCTCTCAAGCAAAGTCAACATAATTCTGATTTGAAGGTTTCTTAAGACCTCTGAAACACTGTCTATATGCCTCTGGAACTAGCTCATAAGCTTGCAGAATGGTACTCTTCACCTTATCATAGATCAATCCATCCTCCACTGATAAGCAAGCACAAGCCTCCTGAGCCTTACCTGCTCAATTACACTGTAGCAGTATAGCCCACACCTCTTCAGGCCAATGCAAAGCAGCAGCAATCCGTTCAAATACACTAAAGTAAGACTCTAACTCAGACTCACGAAAAACAGGAACCAAAGAAATGTGTTTACTCACATCAAAAGCAGCAGCGTGACCAGACAGGGGCGCAGTACTGGAAACATTAAGCGTCGAGCCTGCCTGCAACTCCAACTGACGCAATCTAATCGCAGTTTCTGCTTCTAGTCTTTTAATTTCTAGCTCTTTCCGGAGATGAAACTCATGATCCTGCTCCTCTTTCTCCAACTGAAGACGAGCTAACGGCCCCTTCAAACGGGCATCAAGCATCGACCCAGGTGAAGACTCAGCTGAAAAAGGAAAAAATTGCGGCAAAGTTCCCGGCTTTTCTTCAGCCCCACCACTCTTTACCACAGGAGTTAAACCAACAAGACGTTCACTCTTCTCCTCCATTTGAGGATCAGCATGACCTACAGCTGAGGTCACAGCTGCTAACTCAGCAGTCTCAACAGGTGCAGGTAAACTGAAAATGCCTTTACTAATTAACCCATCCAAAAGAACAGCCTTCAACTCGGCTTTAGCAAATGAGCTAGATACTGGAATACCATAATACTCCGCAATCGCACACAGATCAGTTTTGTTTAATGTGTCAAACTGTGACAATGTGGGATTAGAAACAAAAATATTTACATCAAAGGCTGCCATTGTGGGAAAAAAATGCAGGTCCACATAAGCAGTCCAGCACGACTAAGCAAGATAAACCAAAGTTATCACAATAGGATCACGTCCACCAGTGACAAACACACCAGATTATCATCAGATGCCAAAACAACAATACGAGCACACAGACTCACTTTACCACTAAACAACTTCCCCAGAACCTACCTAATTTAACTTTACCTACCTACCTTCTGGAGCATGCAGGGCTCGAGGCGACTTAAAGGCAACACATCAGCGGCCGAAACCCTGAAATGCCAGCCCCCTTTGGAGATTTAAATCCCCGATCAGGATTACCCCGAAAATAAAAAAGGCAAAATAATAAATGAGTGCCTGTTGGAAAGGCTGATACAGCCCAGCTAGACACTCCCCTAACTAGTCTGAGGAAGCTGGAGAAGCAACACAGTTAGGGTTAATCCGTTTGGCATACAGACATCAATACTGCCTGTGACACTGGGAAATCACATCCACAATAAAAAATCAAACTCACCTCTATCAATTAACTTACTTCTAACCTATTAGCCTAAGAAAGGATCCCGGATGAGCCCCCAAATTGTTACGAACCATAAGATGGACAGGGGGTATGATAGATGTAACAATTAATGAAAAACCCGGGTTAGGCAACAGACCGGACGCAAACTAAAAACAGATCGGGAATTTATTCAAAAATAACAATCAACTCAAAAGGTTCCACTGCAGCCTGCGGAGAGAGAGAGAGGGAAAAGAGCAGTACACACACACACAAGGCACGTAACAGGGGACAATAGTGAATAATACTGATGTGGAGAAAATGAAGGAGTCACCAAGAGTGAGAGAGCTGAGAGCCAGACTCTTAATGAGCCAGTGGACCACAAAGCTAGATGCTAACCTGTTGATTCATCGCAGTGTTTCCATGTTTGAGGGAATGATTCAATATGAGATCAAACTGCTTTTTGGATATCTACACAAATCTTAATTTTAGAACATGACTTACTTTCAAGGATTTATGGGTTTGATTATGGATTTTTACAACGAAAAAATAACTAAGTACTGTGCAAATAATAGCATTGGCTTAAATTCGATTCAGACAATGTATGTGTAAAAAACATCCCACTGTTGTTTGGTGACATAATTCCAAAAGGAAACAACAACTGGAATTTAGTACGACTGTTCCTTCAAATAATCAACATTGTTTTTTCACATTCTCTCAATCACAGTATGACAAGCATTGAAGAATTTGATTGTTGAACACCACAAACTCTTTACATACTTGTATCCACACAGAAAGCTGTTACCCAAGCATCGTTTTATGACACGTTACCCATCGTCTTTAAGGACAATTGGCTCTTTATTAAACATGTGGTCCATGAGCTTCGAAACCAAACACAAGTTCTTTTCTCAAATAAATCATATACTTTTGGTTAAAAATTAAGTTTATTTTCTGACTGACAAGCTATTCACAGAAAGTTTGGAAGACAACCACCATGCTTTCAGAGTAATAAGTTATGGAGGACAATGTATTTTAAAAATGATTGAGCTCAAATTTCACACGCGTCACACGTCAAACTTCATACCATGTGTCAAATGCTAGTTTTACATTGTTTTAAGTATGTCACTGCAGTGGGAAAATAAAGGTCATTCAAGTCTTATAAATATGTGAAGTCATTTTTACAATTCATGAATTAAAAAAAAAAAAAAATATATATATATATATATATACTACACCACTGACTATGGTGCAGAAGGTTGCTGGTTCAAGTCCCAGGTGTGTCCTTAGGCAAGTCCCTTTATGCTATACATGCCTATACCTCATGATGAGCGATACGATAAATAGTCATAGCGGCTCAGACGGTGCCCGGGACAACAAGGTCCGCGTTAGGGGTTGAGGAACCAGGACACCCTGATGTTAAATTGGCTACTGGAACAAGACATTCATGGAGCAGGGCAGAGAACATGGTACTGATGCAGTGTTACTACGGGAGTAACCCCAGTGAGAGAGGGTACATGCAGAGGATGTGGGAGAAATGGTTGCTTCGAAACCCCACATCCTCACTGACTAAGAAACAGCTCCTAGCTCAGTGTTCGAATATCCGCAATAAGAGGTTGCTATCACAGCTAGAGATCGATGAGGTACAGCGTTGTACCTCATCCACGGTACAAAGATGCTACGGCAAGGGGGAGTCAGGACGACAGGTCAGCTTGGGGGTGGTTTCAGATTGGGTACCAAGCCCCAGAAAGACTAAACACAAGGGCAGCTGACCTGAGAAAGAGAATCATGAAATCCTGGGGGAACACAACTACCTGCTTGCCAAGGCTAAAGAACAAAGTACCAGAGCAGACTCTACTGGAGGACCTGAACACTGCACTGCAAACTGTCCCTACCACTACCATCACTGAGACCAATCAGCTGATGTACGCAGCAGCAACTGTAATCCTTGAGATGCTTGGCTACAAGATGAACAGCCAGAGCAGCCAGAAGGTTGCCCCATGTAGGAGAAGGCTAGAGGCAAAGATCATGGCAGCACGGAGAGAATTCAGTGTTTTAACAGAACTAAGCAGAGGTGTGAATCTGAGGAAAGAACTGCCCAAGAAATACAACAAACTGTCCACAGCTGAGGCACTGGAGACTGCTAAACAAAAGCTCACAGCACTAGCTACCACCTAAAGAGATACACAAGAGAGGTAGAGGCCAGGAGAATAAACCAGGTGTTCTCCACCAACCCAGCTAAGGTCTACTCTCAATGGCAGGGGGGCAAGGTGACAACAGACCCACCTAGGGCTGAAACTGAGCAATACTGGAAGAGCATCTGGGAGAAGGAGGCAACACATAACACCAATGCCCAATGGCTGACAGACTTACAGGCAGAGCACAACCAACTCCCAGAACAAGACCCAGTAGTCATCACACTAGCAGACATCCAAACCAGAGTGTCCAAAATGAAGAGCTGGACAGCACCAGGGCCCGACATGATTCATACCTACTGGCTTAAGAAACTGACAGCACTCCATGAACGCCTAGCAGCACAGATGAACCAGCTGCTGATATCGGGAAACCACCCAGAGTGGCTAACCCAGGGCCGGACAGTCCTCATAATGAAGGACCCCCAGAAGGGAACAATACCATCTAACTACCGGCCTATAACATGCCTCAGCACCACATGGAAGCTTCTATCAGGCATCATAGCGACTAAGATGAGTAGGCACATGGAGCAATACATGAGCAGAGCACAGAAAGGAATAGGCAACAACACCAGGGGAGCCAAACACCAGCTACTGGTTGACAGGGCAATTGCCCGAGATTGTAAGACGAGGAACACCAACCTGTGCACTGCCTGGATTGACTACAAGAAAGCCTATGACTCAATGCCACATACATGGATACTGGAATGCTTAAAACTGTAGAACATCAACAGGACACTAAGAGAGTTCATCCAGAACTCAATGAGGCTGTGGAAGACAACTCTGGAGGCCAACTCAAAGCCAATTGCACAGGTGAACATCAGATGCGGCATTTACCAAGGAGATGCTCTGTCCCCCCTGCTGTTCTGCATAGGCCTAAACCCCCTCAGCCAGATCATCTCAAAGAGTGGCTTCGAATACCAGTTCCGAAGTGGAACATCCATCAACCACCTCCTCTACATGGATGACATCAAGCTGTATGCCAAGAATGAGCGTGACATTGATTCCCTAATTCACCTCACCTGGATCTACAGCAAAGACATTGGGATGTCATTGGGACTAGATAACTGTGGGCGGATGATATCTAGAAGAGGAAAGGTGATCACAACTGAAGGGGTTGACCTACCTGAAGGGAATATCACAGATGTGCAGGAAAGTTACAAATACCTAGGGATCCCACAGACTAATGGTAATCATGAGGAGGCAGCTCGGAAGTCAGCTACAGATATCAAGACAAGGAAACTCCTTACCATGCATGGAGGGTTTCACCCCAAGTCCAGTGTCCTGAGGCTGTACACTAAGAGAAAGGAAGGGGGCCAAGGACTAGTAAGTGTCAGAACTACTGTACAGAGGAAACGGCGAACCTCCAGGAATACATCAAGAAAATGGCCCCCGATGACCAACTGCTAAGTGAATGCCTCAGGCAACAAAAGCCCAGTAAGGTCGAGGAACCAGAGGGGCTATCATGGAGGGACAAACCCTTGCATGGCGTGTACCATTGACAAATTGAGGAAGTGGCTGATATGGAAAAGACATACCAGTGTCTGGAAAAGGCTGGACTAAAGGACAGCACAGAGACACTACTCATGGCTGCACAAGAACAAGCCCTGAACACCAGAGCAATAGAGGCCGGGGTCTACCACATCAGACAGGACCCCAGGTGTAGGCTGTGTAGAGAAGCCCCTGAAACAGTCCAGCACATCACAGCAGGTGTAAGATGGTGGCAGGTAAGGCATACATGGAGAGACATAACCAGGTAGAGGACATACTGTACAGGAACATCTGTAAAGAGTATGGACTGGAGGTCAAGGGTCAAGATGGGAGAACCCCCCAAAGGTGACAGAGAACAAACAGGCCAAGATCCTGTGGGACTTCCAGATCCAGACTGACAAGATGGTGATGGCCAATCAGCCTGACATAGTGGTGGTGGATAAACATGAGAAGACAGTGGTGGTGATAGATGTAGCAGTCCCCAGTGATAGCAACATGAGAAAGAAAGAACATGAGAAGAGAAGAGAAATACCAAGGGCTGAAAGAGGAGTTAGAGAAAATGTGGAGTGTGAAGGCAACAGTGGTACCAGTAGTGATGGGGGCACTAGGGGCAGTGACCCCCAAGCTGGGAGAATGTCTCCAGCAGATACCAGGAACAACATCAGAGATCTGTGTCCAAAAGAGAACATTGTTAGGAACAGCTAAGATCCTGCACAGAACCCTCAGGCTCCCAGACCTCTGGTAGAGGACCCGAGTCTGAAGGAGACACCGCCCAGGTGGGGCGAGAGGAACATATATATATATATATATATATATATATATATATATATATATATATATATATATATATATATATATATATATATACTGTATATTATTATTTAAAAAATTTTTTACCCCTTTTCAGTGTTTATAGCTTGACACTGTATAGAGTTAAATTAAAACTATAGAAATGTAAAATTATAACTCTGTCCAGTGTCATTTGTTTTATCCTCTAGTGTTAATGTAACTCTGAGTTAAAAAAAAAAAGTAACTGGAAATTTGTTAAAATGTGACTCTCTTCAAAGTGTTAAATTAAGAGTTGAAATTGACTCTGTGGGAGTTAATTCAACACTGGTCTTTTTTGCTGTGTACTTAAGAACAGAATGTGAGTACTTTGACCACCTCTGATTTTTGTACAATTAAACAAATGAATGAGAGTGTTTTATTTTGTTACCGTTGTTGTTGCTGACACATGCTGCTCCTGACGCTTCAGTCCAGTTTGTTTATAAAAGTCCAGAATCATGTGAGCGGCATAAACCTTCCCCACCGTCAACTCCTGATCTGAAAGACACACAACACCCTTTTTTTAATTGGATATATGTGGTACATTTATGTGGGTCAATTGTACATTTATGCGCGTCAATGGTACATTTATGTGGGTCAGTGCTACATTTATGAGGGTCAGTGTTACATTTATGTGGGTCAGTGTTACATTTATGTGGGTAAGTGCTACATTTATGTGGGTCAATGGTACATTTATGTGGGTCAGTGGAACATTTATGCGGGTCAGTTGTACATTTATATGGGTCAGTGGCACATTTATGTGGGTCAGTTGTACATTTATGTGGGTCAGTGGTACATATACGTGCGTCAGTGGCACATTTATATGGGTCAGTCATACAATTGTGCGTCAGTTGTACATTTTTGCGTGTAAGTTGCACAATTGTGCGTCAGTCGTACATTTATGCATCAGTCGTACATTTGTGCGTCACAGACGTTCATTTGCACGTTAGTCATACATTTGTATGTGTCAGTCATAAATTTGTACGTGTCAGTCGCACATTTGTGCGCGACAGCCATACATTTATACATGTCACTCGTACATTTGTACGTGTCAGTCGCACATTTGTGCGTCAGTCATATATTTAGACATCAGTTGTACATTTGCACGTCAGTCATACATTTGTGTGTGTCAGTCGTACATTTGTACATGTCAGTCATACATTTGTGCGTGTCAGTCGTACATTTGTACATGTCAGTCGTACGTTTGTGTGTCAGTCGTACATTTGTACATGTCAGTCGTACATTTGTGCGTGTCAGTTGTACATTTGTACATGTCAGTCGTACATTTGTGCATGTCAGTTGTACATTTGTACGTGTCAGTCGTACATTTATGCGTGTCAGTCGAACATTTGTGCGTGTCAGTCATACATTTGTACATGTCAGTCGTACATTTGTGAGTGTCAGTCGTACATTTGTACATGTCAGTCGTACATTTGTGCGTGTCAGTCATACATTTGTACATGTCAGTCGTACATTTGTGCGTGTCAGTCGTACATTTATACATGTCAGTCATACATTTGTACATGTCAGTCGTACATTTGTACATGTCAGTCGTACATTTGTGCATGTCAGTCGTACATTTGTACGTGTCAGTCATACATTTATGCATGTCAGTTGTACATTTGTATGTGTCAGTCGTACATTTGTACGTGTCAGTAGCACATTTGTGCGTCAGTCGCACATTTGTGCATGACAGTCGTATATTTTTATGTGTCAGTCGCACATTTTTGCATCAGTCGTGAATTTGTGCATGAGTCGTACATTTGTACGTGTCAGTCGTACATTTGTACGTGTCAGTCGTACATTTGTACGTCAGTCGTACATTTGTACGTGTCAGTCGTACATTTGTGCGTGTCAGTCGTACATTTGTACGTGTCAGTCGTACATTTATGCGTGTCAGTCATACATTTGTGTGTGTCAGTCGTACATTTGTACGGGTCAGTTGTACATTTGTACGTGTCAGTCGTACATTTATGCGTGTCAGTCGTACATTTATGCATGTCAGTTGTACATTTGTATGTGTCAGTCATACATTTGTACATGTCAGTCGTACATTTGTGCGTGTCAGTCGTACATTTATACATGTCAGTCATACATTTGTACATGTCAGTCGTACATTTGTACATGTCAGTCGTACATTTGTGCATGTCAGTCGTACATTTGTACGTGTCAGTCGTACATTTGTGCGTGTCAGTCGTACATTTGTACGTGTCAGTCGTACATTTATGGGTGTCAGTCATACATTTGTGTGTGTCAGTCGTACATTTGTACGGGTCAGTTGTACATTTGTGCGTGTAAGTAGCACATTTGTGCGTGTCAGTCGTACATTTGTGCATCAGTAATACATTTTTATGTGTCAGTCGTACATTTGTGTGTGACAGTCGTACATTTGTCTGTGTCAGTCATACATTTGTGCGTGACAGTCGTATATTTGTACGTGTCAGTCGTACATTTGTACGTGTCAGTCGTACATTTGTGGTGTCAGTCGTACATTTGTCTAGCAGTAATACATTTGTACGTGTCAGTCGTACATTTGTACGTGTCAGTCATACATTTGTGCGTGTCAGTCATACATTTGTACGTGTCAGTCGTACATTTGTACGTGTCAGTCGTACATTTGTACGTGGCAGTCATACATTTGTACGTGGCAGTCATACATTTGTGCGTGTCAGTCATACATTTGTACGTGTCAGTCGTACATTTGTGGTGTCAGTCGTACATTTGTGCATCAGTAATACATTTTTATGTGTCAGTCGTACATTTGTGTGTGACAGTCGTACATTTGTCTGTGTCAGTCATACATTTGTGCGTGACAGTCGTATATTTGTACGTGTCAGTCGTACATTTGTACGTGTCAGTCGTACATTTGTGGTGTCAGTCGTACATTTGTCTAGCAGTAATACATTTGTACGTGTCAGTCGTACATTTGTACGTGTCAGTCATACATTTGTGCGTGTCAGTCATACATTTGTACGTGTCAGTCGTACATTTGTGGTGTCAGTCGTACATTTGTCTAGCAGTAATACATTTGTACGTGTCAGTCGTACATTTGTACGTGTCAGTCGTACATTTGTACGTGGCAGTCATACATTTGTACGTGGCAGTCATACATTTGTGCGTGTCAGTCATACATTTGTACGTGTCAGTCGTACATTTGTGGTGTCAGTCGTACATTTGTCTAGCAGTAATACATTTGTACGTGTCAGTCATACATTTGTACGTGTCAGTCGTACATTTGTACGTGTCAGTCGTACATTTGTGGTGTCAGTCGTACATTTGTCTAGCAGTAATACATTTGTACGTGTCAGTCGTACATTTGTACGTGTCAGTCATACATTTGTGCGTGTCAGTCATACATTTGTACGTGTCAGTCGTACATTTGTGGTGTCAGTCGTACATTTGTCTAGCAGTAATACATTTGTACGTGTCAGTCGTACATTTGTACGTGTCAGTCGTACATTTGTGGTGTCAGTCGTACATTTGTCTAGCAGTAATACATTTGTACGTGTCAGTCGTACATTTGTACGTGTCAGTCGTACATTTGTGGTGTCAGTCGTACATTTGTCTAGCAGTAATACATTTGTACGTGTCAGTCGTACATTTGTACGTGTCAGTCATACATTTGTGCGTGTCAGTCATACATTTGTACGTGTCAGTCGTACATTTGTGGTGTCAGTCGTACATTTGTCTAGCAGTAATACATTTGTACGTGTCAGTCGTACATTTGTACGTGTCAGTCATACATTTGTACGTGGCAGTCATACATTTGTGCGTGTCAGTCATACATTTGTACGTGTCAGTCGTACATTTGTACGTGGCAGTCATACATTTGTACGTGGCAGTCATACATTTGTGCGTGTCAGTCATACATTTGTACGTGTCAGTCATACATTTGTGCGTGTCAGTCGTACATTTGTACGTGTCAGTCGTACATTTGTGGTGTCAGTCGTACATTTGTCTAGCAGTAATACATTTGTACGTGTCAGTCGTACATTTGTACGTGTCAGTCATACATTTGTGCGTGTCAGTCATACATTTGTACGTGTCAGTCGTACATTTGTGGTGTCAGTCGTACATTTGTCTAGCAGTAATACATTTGTACGTGTCAGTCGTACATTTATGCGTGTCAGTCGTACATTTATGCGTGTCAGTCGTACATTTATGCATGTCAGTCGTACATTTATGCGTGTCAGTCGTACATTTATGCATGTCAGTTGTACATTTGTATGTGTCAGTCATACATTTGTACATGTCAGTCGTACATTTGTGCGTGTCAGTCGTACATTTGTACATGTCAGTCATACATTTGTACATGTCAGTCGCACATTTGTGCGTGTCAGTCGTACATTTGTACGTGTCAGTCATACATTTATGCATGTCAGTTGTACATTTGTATGTGTCAGTCGTACATTTGTACGTGTCAGTAGCACATTTGTGCGTCAGTCGCACATTTGTGCATGACAGTCGTATATTTTTATGTGTCAGTCGCACATTTTTGCATCAGTCGTGAATTTGTGCATGAGTCGTACATTTGTACGTGTCAGTCGTACATTTGTACGTCAGTCGTACATTTGTACGTGTCAGTCGTACATTTGTGCGTGTCAGTCGTACATTTGTACGTGTCAGTCGTACATTTGTGCGTGTCAGTCGTACATTTGTACGTGTCAGTCGTACATTTGTACGTCAGTCGTACATTTGTACGTGTCAGTCGTACATTTGTGCGTGTCAGTCGTACATTTGTGTGTGTCAGTCGTACATTTGTACGGGTCAGTTGTACATTTGTGCGTGTCAGTCGTACATTTGTGCATCAGTAATACATTTTTATGTGTCAGTCGTACATTTGTGTGTGACAGTCGTACATTTGTCTGTGTCAGTCATACATTTGTGCGTGACAGTCGTATATTTGTACGTGTCAGTCATACATTTGTGCGTGTCAGTCATACATTTGTACGTGTCAGTCGTACATTTGTACGTGTCAGTCATACATTTGTGGTGTCAGTCGTACATTTGTCTAGCAGTAATACATTTGTACGTGTCAGTCGTACATTTGTACGTGTCAGTCGTACATTTGTACGTGGCAGTCATACATTTGTACGTGGCAGTCATACATTTGTGCGTGTCAGTCATACATTTGTACGTGTCAGTCGTACATTTGTGGTGTCAGTCGTACATTTGTCTAGCAGTAATACATTTGTACGTGTCAGTCATACATTTGTACGTGTCAGTCGTACATTTGTACGTGTCAGTCGTACATTTGTGGTGTCAGTCGTACATTTGTCTAGCAGTAATACATTTGTACGTGTCAGTCATACATTTGTACGTGTCAGTCGTACATTTGTACGTGGCAGTCATACATTTGTGCGTGTCAGTCATACATTTGTACGTGTCAGTCGTACATTTGTACGTGTCAGTCATACATTTGTACGTGGCAGTCATACATTTGTGCGTGTCAGTCATACATTTGTACGTGTCAGTCGTACATTTGTGGTGTCAGTCGTACATTTGTCTAGCAGTAATACATTTGTACGTGTCAGTCGTACATTTGTACGTGTCAGTCATACATTTGTGCGTGTCAGTCATACATTTGTACGTGTCAGTCGTACATTTGTGGTGTCAGTCGTACATTTGTCTAGCAGTAATACATTTGTACGTGTCAGTCGTACATTTGTACGTGTCAGTCATACATTTGTGCGTGTCAGTCATACATTTGTACGTGTCAGTCGTACATTTGTGGTGTCAGTCGTACATTTGTCTAGCAGTAATACATTTGTACGTGTCAGTCGTACATTTGTACGTGTCAGTCATACATTTGTGCGTGTCAGTCATACATTTGTACGTGTCAGTCGTACATTTGTGGTGTCAGTCGTACATTTGTCTAGCAGTAATACATTTGTACGTGTCAGTTGTACATTTGTACGTGTCAGTCGTACATTTGTACGTGGCAGTCATACATTTGTACGTGGCAGTCATACATTTGTGCGTGTCAGTCATACATTTGTACGTGTCAGTCGTATATTTGTGGTGTCAGTCGTACATTTGTCTAGCAGTAATACATTTGTACGTGTCAGTCATACATTTGTGCGTGTCAGTCATACATTTGTACGTGTCAGTCGTACATTTGTCTAGCAGTAATACATTTGTACGTGTCAGTCGTACATTTGTCTAGCAGTAATACATTTGTACGTGTCAGTCATACATTTGTGCGTGTCAGTCATACATTTGTACGTGTCAGTCGTACATTTGTCTAGCAGTCATACATTTGTACGTGTCAGTCATACATTTGTACGTGTCAGTCGTACATTTGTGGTGTCAGTCGTACATTTGTCTAGCAGTAATACATTTGTACGTGTCAGTCGTACATTTGTACGTGTCAGTCGTACATTTGTACGTGTCAGTCGTACATTTGTGTGTGGCAGTCGTATATTTGTACGTGTCAGTCATACATTTGTACGTGTCAGTCGTACATTTGTGCGGCGTCACCAACAGGTCGATGGTTTTCTGTGACAGGTTCGGCCAGACTCGGTTGATCTCTCTCTTCAAGTCGATGTCACACAGTCTCTGAGCCAGGACACCTGGGGGGCGGAGCCACAAAAACCTGACATCAAACACCTGTCAATCATTTTAACACTCGTAACTGTTTTAATGATTAGTTCATATATGAGGCTATTTCTGCTGCAGTACACGCATGTTATTGTGCGTGTATACTATCTATCTCTCTCTCTCTCTCTCTCTCTCTCTCTCTCTCTCTCTCTCTCTCTCTCTCTATATATATATATATATATATATATATATATATATATATATATATATATATAAGCGACTGGAGAGCTTAGTGGTCTACACCACTGAGTTTGGTGCGGAAGGTTGTCGGTTGGAATCCCAGGTGTGCCCTTAGGCAAGTCTACGCTATACATGCCTATACCTCACGATGAGCGATACAATAGAGTCATACCGGCTCGGACGGTGCCTGGGACAACAAGGTCCGCGTTAGGGTTTGAGGAACCAGGACACCCTGATGTTAAATTGGCTACTGGAACAAGACATTCATGGAGCAGGGCAGAGAACATGGTACTGATGGAGTGTTACTACGGGAGTAACCCCAGTGAGAGAGGGTACATGCAGAGGATGTGGGAGAAATGGTTGCTTCGAAACCCCACATCCTCACTGACTAAGAAACAGCTCCTAGCTCAGTGTTCGAATATCCGCAATAAGAGGTTGCTATCACAGCTAGAGATCGATGAGGTACAGCGTTGTACCTTTGTACCTCATCCACGGTACAAAGATGCTACGGCAAGGGGGAGCCAGGACGACAGGTCAGCTTGGGGGTGGTTTCACCACCACCCCCAAATATCGAGATTGGGTACCAAGCCCCAGAAAGACTAAACACAAGGGCAGCTGACCTGAGAAAGAGAATCATGAAATCCTGGGGGAACACAACTACCTGCTTGCCAAGGCTAAAGAACAAAGTACCAGACCAGTCTCTACTGGAGGACCTGAACACTGCACTGCAAACTGTCCCTACCACTACCATCACTGAGACCAATCAGCTGATGTATGCAGCAGCAACCGTAATCCTAGAGATGCTTGGCTACAAGATGAACAGCCAGAGCAGCCAGAAGGTTGCTAGAGCAAAGCTAGAGGCAAAGATCATGGCAGCACGGAGAGAAGTCAGTGTTCTAACAGAACTAAGCAGAGGTGTGAATCTGAGGAAAGAACTGCCCAAGAAATACAACAAACTGTCCACAGCTGAGGCACTGGAGACTGCTAAACAAAAGCTCACAGCACTAGCTACCACCTAAAGAGATACACAAGAGAGGTAGAGGCCAGGAGAATAAACCAGGTGTTCTCCACCAACCCAGCTAAGGTCTACTCTCAATGGCAGGGGGGCAAGGTGACAACAGACCCACCTAGGGCTGAAACTGAGCAATACTGGAAGAGCATCTGGGAGAAGGAGGCAACACATAACACCAATGCCCAATGGCTGACAGACTTACAGGCAGAGCACAGCCAACTCCCAGAACAAGACCCAGTAGTCATCACACTAGCAGACATCCAAACCAGAGTGTCCAAAATGAAGAGCTGGACAGCACCAGGGCCCGACGTGATTCACACCTACTGGCTTAAGAAACTGACAGCACTCCATGAACGCCTAGCAGCACAGATGAACCAGCTGCTGATATCGGGAAACCACCCAGAGTGGCTAACCCAGGGCCGGACAGTCCTCATAATGAAGGACCCCCAGAAGGGAACAATACCATCTAACTACCGGCCTATAACCTGCCTCAGCACCACATGGAAGCTTCTATCAGGCATCATAGCGACTAAGATGAGTAGGCACATGGAGCAATACATGAGCAGAGCACAGAAAGGAATAGGCAACAACACCAGGGGAGCCAAACACCAGCTACTGGTTGACAGGGCAATTGCCCGAGATTGTAAGACGAGGAACACCAACCTGTGCACTGCCTGGATTGATTACAAGAAAGCCTATGACTCAATGCCACATACATGGATACTGGAATGCTTAAAACTGTATAACATCAACAGGACACTAAGAGAGTTCATCCAGAACTCAATGAGGCTGTGGAAGACAACTCTGGAGGCCAACTCAAAGCCAATTGCACAGGTGAACATCAGATGCGACATTTACCAAGGAGATGCTCTGTCCCCCCTGCTGTTCTGCATAGGCCTAAACCCCCTCAGCCAGATCATCTCAAAGAGTGGCTTCGGATACCAGTTCCGAAGTGGAACATCCATCAACCACCTCCTCTACATGGATGACATCAAGCTGTATGCCAAGAATGAGCGTGACATTGATTCCCTAATTCACCTCACCCGGATCTACAGCAAAGACATTGGGATGTCATTGGGACTAGATAAATGAAACAGTCCAGCACATCACAGCAGGTGTAAGATGGTGGCAGGTAAGGCATACATGGAGAGGCATAACCAGGTAGAGGACATACTGTACAGGAACATCTGTAAAGAGTATGGACTAGAGGTCAAGGGTCAAGATGAGAGAACCCCCCAAAGGTGACAGAGAACAAACAGGCCAAGATCCTGTGGGACTTCCAGATCCAGACTGACAAGATGGTGATGGCCAATCAGCCTGACATAGTGGTGGTGGATAAACATGAGAAGACAGTGGTGGTGATAGATGTAGCAGTCCCCAGTGATAGCAACATGAGAAAGAAAGAACATGAGAAGAGAAGAGAAATACCAAGGGCTGAAAGAGGAGTTAGAGAAAATGTGGAGTGTGAAGGCAACAGTGGTACCAGTAGTGATGGGGGCACTAGGGGCAGTGACCCCCAAGCTGGGACAATGTCTCCAGCAGATACCAGGAACAACATCAGAGATCTCTGTACAAAAGAGAACATTGTTAGGAACAGCTAAGATCCTGCACAGAACCCTCAGGCTCCCAGACCTCTGGTAGAGGACCCGAGTCTGAAGGAGACACCGCCCAGGTGGGAGGGGCCTATGGTAGAGGACCCGAGTCTGAAGGAGACATCGCCCAAGTGGGAGGGGCCTCTGGTGGAGGACCCGAGTCTGAAGGAGACACCTCCCAGGTGGGGTGAGAGAAACTTTTTTTTTTATATCCCCTGACCCTCTGTAAACCAGACACCAGCATCAGAAGAGTTTTTATCAAATCAATGACATTAGTGTTTTTAGACCAGATTATGTTGATCAGTTGATTTTCCTCCAAAATAAAAGCTGTATTTTCTGTCTAAGCTCAGTATTATGTTCAGTGTATTCTACCATTTACTGGAATAACTAAACTTTATGACATTTTTATCTTTTATTTTGTCTTTCTCTATGGAAATTAAGCTTTGTATTTTAAATAAGAGATGTGTTTTACAAACCTATTAAATTAGTAAAACTAGATTATCGGTTTAATGTTGACTAATATCACTTATCTACAGGTATATTATACCTGTGTAACACCGTAGCGTTCTCTGGACCCCTGTCTAATTTGTCCAGTGATGAGATGTCCTCTAGGTTGTCATCATTTAACCGCTGGTTGTCTAGATGGTGCTCAGAAAACCATGTAGTTTTCATAGATAAGTGTCGTGCGTTCTGGGGAAAGCCTGGGCTCATTGGCAGAGATAGCATACATCCCACTGGGGAAGGTGCTTCTCTCTGAGCACAAAATGTGGCTGCTAAATTTAACCTGTCAATATGACAATTCAGAGTGTGGGCCCAGGCGCAGAGTCGTAGAGTAAAACACTTCTGTGTGCATCATCAACTTCACTCTGAGCTGTCACAAACCCAGCATGTAGTAAATAATAGAAAAACTGTGTCTATCCCCTGTGTAGTTAATAATAAACACTGTGTAGTTAATAATAAACACTGTGTAGTTAATAATAAACACTGTGTAGTTAATAATAAACACTGTGTAGTTAATAATAAACACTGTGTAGTTAATAATAAACACTGTGTAGTTAATAATAAACACTGTGTAGTTAATAATAAATACTGTGTAGTTAATAATAAACACTGTGTAGTTAATAATAAACACTGTGTAGTTAATAATAAACACTGTGTAGTTAATAATAAACACTGTGTAGTTAATAATAAACACTGTGTAGTTAATAATAAACACTGTGTAGTTAATAATAAACACTGTGTAGTTAATAATAAACACTGTGTAGTTAATAATAAACACTGTGTAGTTAATAATAAACACTGTGTAGTTAATAATAAACACTGTGTAGTTAATAATAAACACTGTGTAGTTAATAATAAACACTGTGTAGTTAATAATAAACACTGTGTAGTTAATAATAAACACTGTGTAGTTAATAATAAACACTGTGTAGTTAATAATAAACACTGTGTAGTTAATAATAAACCTAATATTATTAAACCTATAGGAGTGAGATCAAATAATTTAATAAAAATAGTTTTAAGTAATAATCAGATTAAAAGTGTCATGAATGTGTTTTATTTTTCTCTCTGTGTCTCTGTCTTTCACTTTTGCCCTGATTGTCATTACAGCCACCTGACATCCCACACCTGTGGGTAATCAGGTGGCTGTATATAAGCCTGCCCTTTTTGTCTGTTCTTTGCCAGATCGTTTTTGTGTTGTCAAGACCTTCCAGCGTTACATTCTGTCTGTTTTTCCCATGTTTTTTCCCGTGCTCTGTTTATGACCCGTTCCATTCTGCCTCCTGACTTTCCACCTGACCACATCTCTGTCTTCGACCTCCAGATCTGAGTCTATTCCTGTCCCGACTACGTTCCTGTCTACTTCCCCGGTACCCGACCTGCCTTTCTGAACTCTGACCTCTCTCTCTGCCTGTCTCCCCTGGATCTCCGTTACTGAACCCTGGACCGGACTACGTATTCTCTTGTGTCATTTCCCTGTGGACTCTGTATCATACACTGTGTGAATAAACCTGTGGTTGAACCTTTACTCGGTGTGCTGTCTGCATTTGGGTCCAACTCCGGTCTGTTACAAAAAGAACATCTAACAATTTTATCCAATGTGGACTGCTCAATATTAGGTCAATCTGTCCCAAATCTCTATGAATCAATGATCTAATCAGTGATCAATAGATTAATATTTTAGCTGTGACTCAAACCTGGCTTCAGCAGGATGAATATGTCCCATTAAATGAATCCAGGTGAACTATCACACAGCCAGAACCAGTGGTGGTGGTGGAGGAGTGGCAGTAATATCTCACTCCAGTTTAGGTCTTAGCCCTAAAATTAATCCTAAAATTAATCCCACTTACCACTCCTTTGAAAGTCTACTTTTATCCATTACTTTCCCCAACTGCAGAAACCAAAAACCAGTCCTTTTTGTCCTAGTTTATGTCCCTCCTGGTCCTTATTCACAGTTTGGATCTCATCAGTCTCTGACTTTCTATCCAGTGTAGTGTTGAACTGGGATAGGATTAGAATAGTTGATGATTTGAACATACATGTTGATAACAACACTGACTCTCTTAGTAATGCATTTAGTGACCTACTAGACGGATTAGGCTTTATCCAAAATGTTCATAAACCAACCCACATTCACAGACACACCCTCCATCTGATCTGAACATTTGCTGTTGAAATGAGTGACCTGGTTGTTTTTACCCATAATCCCATACTCTCAGATGACTTTTTAATGAGCTTTCAGTTTATGCTTGAGGATATTTCCACCTCAGTGATTAAAACACAAATGAAAAGGATACTATGTGACCGTGCTGTCTCAAAGTATAAAGAGTTAATTCAGTCACTATTTGTGTCTATGTCATGTGATTATGTAAAGGACACATTTAGTCCCAGTATAAGTGATGAGTTAGTCGATAGTACCATGCTCACACTACAAACTACTTTAGATACAGTCGCCTCCTTAAGTTAAAAACTACTAAGATTAGATTAACCTCCCCATGGTACAACACTGACACTCACTCCATTAAACAAACAACACGTAAATTAGAGGCAATGGAGGCGATCCAATTCACAACATTCTTTCAATGGCTGTAAAAATATGTGACTAAAGTATAATCCATCTTTGCGTACAGCCAAAACTAGATATTACTCATCCATAATAGAAGAAAACAAGAATAATCCTAGATTCCTGTTCAGTACTGTAGCCAGACTGACAAACAGACACACCTCCGTGGAACCAGTTATTCCATCCACGCTCCGTTCTTGTCATGCCCTCTGGCTCGACCTAGTGGCAGACTCTGTCCCTTGCTTTTTCTTTTTGTTTTTCTTGGGTCTGTGAACAGGTGGAAGAGATTCCTTGTCACTTCAGCTGAGGTGGGTTTAGCCTTGATTGGCTCAGTACTTAAAGAGATTCATTCCACAACTCGACGCCAGACCGTAAACCACTCCTGTTGGAAATCCACCTGAAACCTGTAACAGAAATCCTTGTCCTACCCGCTTCTCCGCTCAGCTCCCCTCTCCTTTGATGCCCTGCTTGAAAGTGTTGATCTTTGCGTCCCGGTTGGTTAAGTACTCAGTGTTTTGTTTTTGTGGTTAACTTAGTTTTGTGTATTGGTAGCAGTTTTGGTGGTTTTGGTTTGCTAGTTTAAATCCTGATTTTCTTTTGGTAAAAATTATTTCCAGCATTCTGTGTCTAGTTGTCGCTGCGTCCTCAGTTCTGTTTATTCTGGTAGTATCAGCCTTTTGCTGCTCTTTAAGTTTGTATTTTGTATTTTGGTTTTGTGTTTTTGGGAGAGTTACTGTACCCTTACTCTAGGCTTCTTTTGTGTTGTTCTAAAAGAAATAAATAATTTTTCCTAACTCTGATCCGCTGGTTTTTGTGTCTGCACCTGAGCCTTGGTGTCTGAATTGTGACAGTTCTGATGATTTCCTGCAGTTCTTTAACAATAAAATATCAACTATTAGAGACAAAATAGACACATTTCTCCCAAACATTAGATCAGAAAAAGCAGTGGTTTCAAACCTAGGCCTTTTTATAAATCCCTCTGTAACACTAAATAATTTCACCACTGTAGACCAAACTGATGTCATATCTATTATCATGTCTTCCAAATCATCACCTGCCTCTTAGATCCAATTACAACTAAACTCTTTAAACAGATTCTGCCCCTAATTATTAACACTGTCCTAAATATAATTAACACTTCATTAATTACTGGATATGTGCCACAGTCATTTAAATATGCTGTTATTAAACCAATTTTGAAAAAGCCTACCCTAGATCCTGACATTTTAGCCAATTATAGGTATATATCTAATTTGCCCTTCCTGTCAAAGGTTTTAGAACGAGTAATAGTTAAACAGCTGTGCCAATTCCTGCAGGATAATAGTTTATTTGAACAGTTTCAGTCTGGCTTTCGTGCCCATCATAGCACTGAAACAGCGTTAGTTAAAGTTACTAATGACTTATTATTAGCCGCTGACATGGGATTAATATGGGTCCTGGTGTTATTAGACCTTAGTGCAGCCTTTGACACCATTGACCACAGTATCTTAGTGCACAGATTAGAATGTGATATAGGTATTAGAGGAGCAGCCCTCTGCTGCTTTAAATCATATTTATCTGATCGCTACCAATTTGTTAACATTAATCAACAATCATCGCAGTCCTCCAGAGTTAATTATGGCGTGCCCCAAGGGTCAGTCCTTGGGCCTATTTTGTTTACACTATATATGCTCCCTTTAGGTAACATCATTACAAATCATGGCATTAATTTTCATTGTTATGCGGATGACACACAGCTATATTTATCGATTAAACCTGATCAGACCAGACAAATAGATAAACTAAGTACATGTGTCCAAGACATAAAGACTTGGATGAGTGACAATTATCTTTTATTGAACCCTGAAAAAACTGAAGTCATTATAATTGGTCCTAAAAATGCCACAGACTCCCTAACTGACCAGATAGTTACTGTAGACAACTTAAGTGGAACACCCAGTGCCACAGTTAAACATTTAGGAGTTTTATTTGATCCAGATTCAAAGGGTCAGAGGTCAGGGCACATTAACCAAACATGTAGGACAGCATTTTTTCACTTGTGCAGCATTAGCCAAAATTAAATGACCCCTAACCCTATCACCCCTGTACTCCAAACTCTGACCCCTGACCCCTAACCCTATCACCCCTGTGCTCCAAACCCTTCACTGGCTACCAGTTGAGTTTAGAATTAAATTTAAAATCCTCCTCCTTACATATAAAACCATTAATGGTATGGGTTAGGGGTCAGAGGTCAGGGGTTAATGGTATGGGCCCCTCTTATCTTAAAGATGATCTGGTTCCGTACCAACCCAATAGAACCCTTCGTTCTCAGAATGCAGGTTTATTGAAAGTTCCTAGGGTTTGTAAAAGTACAGTAGGAGCTAGAGCCTTTAGTTACCATGGTTACTGTCTGATGGAATCATCTTCCCTTTAATATTAAAGACGCAGAAACAGTCTCTACATTTAAAATTAGGCTTAAAACATTCCTGTTTGAGAAAGCCTATGGTCAGGTTAGTTAAAAATGATGTGACTCATATATCATGTATACATGATGTATGAGTCACAGTTCAGTCTAGGCTGCCCTAGGAGTTAGAATGCTGGGGGAAGTACAGACACTGAGTTCTTTCTTCTCTTTCTCTTCCTCACACCTGTTTCTGTCATTTTTATAACATATCTTTCATACCAAGTCTGTTCATGACTAGTCACCTGGTGTCCCCTTTACCCCCTCCCCCCCTGGGGGGAGTGGTGGCTCTCCTGACAGGATCTGCAGTGTCTCGCCTGTGCCGACCTGTGACCTCGGACCCCTGCCCCTGCCTGTCTGGACCAGCCCCCCCTCCTTCATTTATACATGGACGTCCATCTATAGTCTGTCCATCCATGGGAGTGGATCTGTCCTTCAATGTGGTTCTCCTCAACATTTCTTCTTTTTCCCACTGGGTTTGGAAGTTTTTTCTGCTGAGAAGGAGGGTCTAAGGACAGGGGGAGGGTCTAAGGACAGGGGGAGGAGCTAAGGACAGAGAGAGGGTCTAAGGACAGGGGATGCCTGGGACTGTTCATGTATCTCTGTAGTTGATTGTGTTTTTATAAAGCCCTTTGAGACAACTTTGTTGTGGTTTAGGGCTTTATAAATACAATTTAATTGAATTAATATCACTTATCTACAGGTATATTATCATTAATATCACTTATCTACAGGTATATTATCATTAATATCACATATCTACAGGTATATTATCATTAATATCATTTATCTACAGGTATATTATCATTAATATCACTTATCTACAGGTATATTATCATTAATATCACATATCTACAGGTATATTATCATTAATATCACTTATCTACAGGTATATTATCATTAATATCACTTATCTACAGGTATATTATCATTAATATCACTTATCTACAGGTATATTATCATTAATATCACTTATCTACAGGTATATTATCATTAATATCATTTATCTACAGGTATATTATCATTAATATCACTTATCTACAGGTATATTATCATTAATATCACATATCTACAGGTATATTATCATTAATATCACTTATCTACAGGTATATTATCATTAATATCATTTATCTACAGGTATATTATCATTAATATCACTTATCTACAGGTATATTATCATTAATATCACTTATCTACAGGTATATTATCAATAATATCAGTTATCTACAGGTATATTATCATTAATATCAGTTATCTACAGGTATATTATCAATAATATCACTTATCTACAGGTATATTATCATTAATATCACATATCTACAGGTATATTATCATTAATATCACTTATCTACAGGTATATTATCATTAATATCACTTATCTACAGGTATATTATCATTAATATCACTTATCTACAGGTATATTATCATTAATATCACTTATCTACAGGTATATTATCATTAATATCACTTATCTACAGGTATATTATCATTAATATCACTTATCTACAGGTATATTATCATTAATATCACTTATCTACAGGTATATTATATTGTAAAGACTTGATTTTATGTTGTTTTTGTTTATGTTTAATGTATGTTCAGTAGTTCCTGCTCTATTGTCTCTGTGACACTAAATGAACAAACGGATATGGTCTCTAAATTATATTTGTTTCTTTTTCTTCTCAGTAACATGAAATAAAATAAGTCTTTGTACTTAAATTCTCAATTTCTATTGAAGCAAACTGACCTGAATCAGTTTGTATCGTAATGAATCGTTTCCTAATTTTTATGAATTATGAATGAATTATGGATCGTAGTCAGTGAATCGAAATTCGAATCGTTGTGTGAGTGAAAGATTCACACCCCTAATATATATAGTGTGTGTATACTGTATATAGTGTGTATATATAGTGTATATATAGTATGTGTATAGTGTACATATAGTGTTATGTTGGAAAAATTACAATATAAAAATGTAATGTAATATTTTGGGGTTTGAGTCTTTTTCATGTGGGTCAGTGGGACAGCTGCCCCCTGGTCCATACGCTTTGGGAAAAAGGACGCTTAAAGAAGAGGGAAAATACTGAAGGTGTGTTTGGAGGAGCAGCCTTCAGTGTCAGACAAGCATGTACACTTCAAATTATTTGTAACTTTGTCACTTTGAAATAATCTTTAAACTGTAGTACAAATTGTAAACTATATCTGTGATATTAATATTAATGAAAAGACATGGAAAACACTCAAAGAAAAGTTACTTCTTACCAGGTCTGCTCGTAGCCAAATGAGTATATATTTTAATTACAATTTATATATTTTTTTCCTAATACAGTGTGTATATAGTGTTTATAGTGTATATATGATGTCTATCTCTCTCTCTCTCTCTCTCTCTCTCTCTCTATATATATATATATATATATATATATATATATATAGAGAGAGAGAGAGAGAGTGTGTGTATATAGTGTAAATAGAGTGTATATAGTGTATATATAGAGTGTATATAGTGTATATATAGAGTGTATATAGTGTATATATAGAGTGTATATATAGTGTATATATAGAGTGTTACCAGAAGCCAGTTTAATATCCAATGCAGTGCGGATCAGAGCCATCAGGGTGGAGGTGAAATGAACCGTGTTGTCATCGGCAATGGGCATGTTCATTTTCACCAAACGCTGAAGCAGCACATGCAAACAAACAAAAGAAACAAACAAATAAAGAGTCAGGAAAATAAACATTTTACTGTAGAGTCCAACAACTAAGAGACCAGGATGTAAGTTACGATGTCATCGGTGTTTAGTTACGATGTCATCGGTGTTTAGTTACGATGTCATCGGTGTTTAGTTACGATGTCATCTGTGTTTAGTTACGATGTCATCAGTGTTTAGTTACGATGTCATCTGTGTTTAGTTACGATGTCATCTGTGTTTAGTTACGATGTCATCGGTGTTTATTTACGATGTCATCGGTGTTTAGTTACAATGTCATCTGTGTTTATTTACGATGTCATCGGTGTTTAGTTACGATGTCATCGGTGTTTAGTTACGATGTCATCTGTGTTTAGTTACGATGTCATCTGTGTTTAGTTACGATGTCATCAGTGTTTAGTTACGATGTCATCTGTGTTTAGTTACGATGTCATCTGTGTTTATTTACGATGTCATCGGTGTTTAGTTACGATGTCATCTGTGTTTATTTACGATGTCATCGGTGTTTAGTTACGATGTCATCGGTGTTTAGTTACGATGTCATCGGTGTTTAGTTACGATGTCATCTGTGTTTAGTTACGATGTCATCTGTGTTTAGTTACGATGTCATCAGTGTTTAGTTACGATGTCATCAGTGTTTAGTTACGATGTCATCTGTGTTTAGTTACGATGTCATCTGTGTTTAGTTACGATGTCATCTGTGTTTATTTACGATGTCATCGGTGTTTAGTTACGATGTCATCGGTGTTTATTTACGATGTCATCGGTGTTTAGTTACGATGTCATCGGTGTTTAGTTACGATGTAATCGGTGTTTAGTTACGATGTCATCGGTGTTTAGTTACGATGTCATCTGTGTTTAGTTACGATGTCATCTGTGTTTAGTTACGATGTCATCAGTGTTTAGTTACGATGTCATCTGTGTTTAGTTACGATGTCATCGGTGTTTAGTTACGATGTCATCGGTGTTTATTTACGATGTCATCGGTGTTTAGTTACGATGTCATCGGTGTTTAGTTACGATGTCATCGGTGTTTAGTTACGATGTCATCTGTGTTTAGTTACGATGTCATCAGTGTTTAGTTACGATGTCATCTGTGTTTAGTTACGATGTCATCTGTGTTTAGTTACGATGTCATCGGTGTTTATTTACGATGTCATCGGTGTTTAGTTACAATGTCATCTGTGTTTATTTACGATGTCATCGGTGTTTAGTTACGATGTCATCGGTGTTTAGTTACGATGTCATCTGTGTTTAGTTACGATGTCATCTGTGTTTAGTTACGATGTCATCAGTGTTTAGTTACGATGTCATCTGTGTTTAGTTACGATGTCATCTGTGTTTATTTACGATGTCATCGGTGTTTAGTTACGATGTCATCTGTGTTTATTTACGATGTCATCTGTGTTTATTTACGATGTCATCGGTGTTTAGTTACGATGTCATCTGTGTTTATTTACGATGTCATCGGTGTTTAGTTACGATGTCATCGGTGTTTAGTTACGATGTCATCGGTGTTTAGTTACGATGTCATCGGTGTTTAGTTACGATGTCATCTGTGTTTAGTTACGATGTCATCTGTGTTTAGTTACGATGTCATCGGTGTTTAGTTACGATGTCATCTGTGTTTAGTTACGATGTCATCTGTGTTTATTTACGATGTCATCGGTGTTTAGTTACGATGTCATCGGTGTTTATTTACGATGTCATCGGTGTTTAGTTACGATGTCATCGGTGTTTAGTTACGATGTCATCTGTGTTTAGTTACGATGTCATCTGTGTTTAGTTACGATGTCATCAGTGTTTAGTTACGATGTCATCTGTGTTTAGTTACGATGTCATCGGTGTTTAGTTACGATGTCATCGGTGTTTATTTACGATGTCATCGGTGTTTAGTTACGATGTCATCGGTGTTTAGTTACGATGTCATCTGTGTTTAGTTACGATGTCATCTGTGTTTAGTTACGATGTCATCTGTGTTTATTTACGATGTCATCGGTGTTTAGTTACGATGTCATCGGTGTTTATTTACGATGTAATCGGTGTTTAGTTACGATGTCATCGGTGTTTAGTTACGATGTCATCTGTGTTTAGTTACGATGTCATCTGTGTTTAGTTACGATGTCATCAGTGTTTAGTTACGATGTCATCTGTGTTTAGTTACGATGTCATCGGTGTTTAGTTACGATGTCATCGGTGTTTATTTACGATGTCATCGGTGTTTAGTTACGATGTCATCGGTGTTTAGTTACGATGTCATCGGTGTTTAGTTACGATGTCATCTGTGTTTAGTTACGATGTCATCAGTGTTTAGTTACGATGTCATCTGTGTTTAGTTACGATGTCATCTGTGTTTAGTTACGATGTCATCGGTGTTTATTTACGATGTCATCGGTGTTTAGTTACAATGTCATCTGTGTTTATTTACGATGTCATCGGTGTTTAGTTACGATGTCATCGGTGTTTAGTTACGATGTCATCTGTGTTTAGTTACGATGTCATCTGTGTTTAGTTACGATGTCATCAGTGTTTAGTTACGATGTCATCTGTGTTTAGTTACGATGTCATCTGTGTTTATTTACGATGTCATCGGTGTTTAGTTACGATGTCATCTGTGTTTATTTACGATGTCATCGGTGTTTAGTTACGATGTCATCGGTGTTTAGTTACGATGTCATCGGTGTTTAGTTACGATGTCATCTGTGTTTAGTTACGATGTCATCTGTGTTTAGTTACGATGTCATCAGTGTTTAGTTACGATGTCATCAGTGTTTAGTTACGATGTCATCTGTGTTTAGTTACGATGTCATCTGTGTTTAGTTACGATGTCATCTGTGTTTATTTACGATGTCATCGGTGTTTAGTTACGATGTCATCGGTGTTTATTTACGATGTCATCGGTGTTTAGTTACGATGTCATCGGTGTTTAGTTACGATGTCATCTGTGTTTAGTTACGATGTCATCTGTGTTTAGTTACGATGTCATCAGTGTTTAGTTACGATGTCATCTGTGTTTAGTTACGATGTCATCGGTGTTTAGTTACGATGTCATCGGTGTTTATTTACGATGTCATCGGTGTTTAGTTACGATGTCATCGGTGTTTAGTTACGATGTCATCTGTGTTTAGTTACGATGTCATCTGTGTTTAGTTACGATGTCATCAGTGTTTAGTTACGATGTCATCTGTGTTTAGTTACGATGTCATCGGTGTTTAGTTACGATGTCATCTGTGTTTAGTTACGATGTCATCGGTGTTTAGTTACGATGTCATCTGTGTTTATTTACGATGTCATCGGTGTTTAGTTACGATGTCATCTGTGTTTATTTACGATGTCATCGGTGTTTAGTTACGATGTCATCTGTGTTTATTTACGATGTCATCGGTGTTTAGTTACGATGTCATCTGTGTTTATTTACGATGTCATCGGTGTTTAGTTACGATGTCATCGGTGTTTAGTTCTTTCTTTCTTCTCTTTCTCTCTCTCTCACCTGTTTTTGTCATCTTTATAACCTATCTTTCATACCAAGTCTGTTCATGCCTAGTCACCTGGTGTCCCCCCCCCCCCGCCTGCATTTATAAATGGACGTTCATCTATAGTCTGTCCGTCCATGGGAGTGGATCTGTCCTTCAATGTGGTTCTACCCAAGATTTCTTCTTTTTCCCACTGGGTTTGGAAGTTTTTTCTGCCGAGAAGGAGGGTCTAAGGACAGGGGGAGGGTCTAAGGACAGGGGGAGGGTCTAAGGACAGGGGGAGGGTCTAAGGACAGGGGGAGGGTCTAAGGACAGGGGATGCCTGGGACTTTTCATGTATGTCTTTAGTTGATTGTGTTTTTGTAAAGCCCTCTGAGGCGACTTTGTTGTGATTCAGGGCTTTATAAATAAAATTGAATTCAGTTGAATTGGCTTTTAATCAGTATTTTTTACAGGCAATATCTGTCATTAATTGATTTATCTGTTATTAAGATGTTCAAACTAATCACTCATTGATGATCAGGAGGAGAAATTGTACAGTTTAAATCCACAACAAACAGGGTTTGAGGAGAAGGGCTTTACTGAGCATGTGCAGAAACGACAGAAGATGGAGGAGATAGTTCCTATGACGATGCAGAAAAACAGAGGGAGGAGGAGGAGGAGGAGGAAGAGGAGAAAGCAGAGGAGGCGGAGAAGGATGGACAGGAAGAGAAGGAGAAGAAGGAAGGGGAGGAGGAGAACAATGAGGGAAAGAGGAGGAGAAGGAGGGGAAAGAGGAAGAGAAGGAGACGAAGAGGAGTAAAAGGAGGAGGAAGAGGAGAAGGATGAGGATGAGGAGGAGATGGAGGTGGCCGAGGAGGAGAAGAATGAGAAGGAGGAAAAGTAGAATAAGAAGAAGGAGGAAGAAGAGAAGGAGGAGGAAAAGAAGGAGGAAGAGGAGGACAAGAATGAGAAGAAGGAAGATGAAGGAAAAAGGAGGAGGAGAAGGAAGTGGAGGAGGAGTAAAAGGAGGAGACTGATAAGGAGGAAGAGGGGGAGAAAAATGAGGAGGAAGAAGAGGAAGAGAAGGAGGAGCAGGAAGTGGAGTAAAATGAGGAGAAGAAGGAAGAGGAAGAGGAGAAGGATGAGGAGGAGGAGAAGGAGGTGGCAGAGGAGGAGAAGAATGAGAAGGAGGAGGAGGAAGAGAAGAATAAGAAAAAGGAGGAGGAGGAAGAGGACAAGAATGAGAAGAAGAAGAAGAGGAGGAGAAGGAGGTGGTCGAGGAGGTGAAGAATGAGGAGGAGGAAGAGGAGGACAAGAATGATAAGAAGAAGGAAGAGGAGAAGAAGGAGGAGAAGGAAGTGGAGGAGGAGTAAAAAGAGGAGGCTGATAAGTAGGAAGAGGAGGGGGAGAAGAATAAGGAGGAGGAAGAGGAGGAGGAGGAGGAGAAGGAGGGGAAAGAGGAAGAGAAGGAGAAAATGGAGGAGCAGGAAAAGGAGTAAAAGGAGGAGGAGAAGAAGGAAGAGGAGAATCATGATGAGGAGGAGGAGAAGGAGGTAGTCGAGGAGTAGAAGAATGAGAAGGAGGAGTAAGAAGAGGAGGAGAAGAATGAGAAGAAAAAGGAGAAGGAGGAAGAGGAGGACAAGATTGAGTAGAAGAGGAGGAGAAGGAGGTGGACGAGGAGGGGAAGAATTAGGAGGAGGAACAGGAGTAGAATGAGAAGAAGGAGGAGGAGGAGGAGGAGGAGGAGGAGAAGAATGAGGAAGAGGAGGACAAGAATGAGAAGAAGAAGGAAGAGGAGACGAAGGAGGAGAAGGAAGCGGAGGAGGAGGAGTAAAAGGAGGAGACTGATAAGGATGAAGAGGAGAAGGGGAAGAATGAGGAGAAGCCGGGGAAAGAGGAAGAGTAGGAGAAGAGGTAGGAGCAGGACGAGGAGTAAAAGGAGGAGGAGAAGAGGAAGAGGAGGAGGACAAGAAGGAGGTGGTCAAGGAGGTGAAGAATGAGAAGGAGGAGCAGGAAAAAGAGCAGAAGAAGGTGAAGATGGAGAGGAGCAGAAGGAGTGTATCAGCGCTGACACGTCACGTGTTAAAGGTTTGTTAACATTCATTCATTAAAACTGATCCAAAATGGCAGCCATTTTGAAATCTAAAATGGCCGCCATAGGGGGCGTCACCTGGAGGAAAAGGTTTGTTTTGTTCCTCTGTTCTGCTATGCCCCGCCCACTACAGATGATTGACAGGTGAAAGCAGGAAACTAGTGGTGACTGCAGGAGGAGGAAGATGAGGAGGAGGAGGAGGAGGAGGAGGAGGAGGAGGAGAAGGAGTCATTGTACCTTATAGGCGACTCGGGGTGGACATTTCTTTCCCAAACCTAGCGGAGGAGACATGTCGCGAAGCATCTCGTACATGTCGCGATAAGTCAATCGGCCACTTCCATAACGGGAGGAGGGATGAAGATGTCCGATGAGGAGGAGGAGGAGGAGGAGGCGTTAGCAGGGTCAAGGGGGGAAGTTAGAGCGTAACAGGAAGTAATGAAATGGGAGGGAAAAGAAGGAAAACAGAAATCCTGGTTAATAAGATTTCCAGGAAATTGAGTTTGGAATTCCATCCTGGTTTGCAACCGGATGTGGGATGGAAGGATCCTGGTGGGAAGGAATGCGTTGAGGAAGGACACGCCCACTGAACAGACATTAGCCTCTCTGTGTGCATGCTAACAGACATTAGCCTTTGTTTGTGTATGCTAACAAACATTAGCCTCTGTTTGTGCATGCTAACATAAACTAGCCTCTGTTTGTGCATGCTAACAGACATTAGCTTATGTTTATTCATGCTAACAGATATTAGCCTCTGTCTGTGCATGCTAACAGACATTAGTCTGTTTGTGCATGCTAAGAGTCACTCACCTCTGTGCTAACAGACATTAGCCTCTGTTTGTTTGTGCTAACAGACATTAGCCTCTGTTTGTTTGTGCTAACAGACATTTGCCTCTGTTTGTGCATGCTAAAAGACATTAGTCTTTGTTTGTACATGCTAACAGACATTAGCTTTTGTTTGTGCATGCTAACAGACATTAGCTTTTGTTTGTGTATGGTAACACACATTAGCCTCTGTTTGTGCATGCTAACAGACATGAGCCTCTGTTTGTGCATGCTAACAGATATTAGCAGGAACCAAAATGGAAACAAAGCACACAACGCTCCTTCTCCAGTGTCCATTCTTCTGTCACTAGTATATTTAGGACAAAAAAAACAAACAAAAAAATAGACATCACATGGGATGTTTTTCTGTTGGAGGCTGACTCGCTGCATTGTTTCCTGTGTGTCGCCATGGTTACCTGCCAGCTGGTTAGTGGAGGATGGTTTTGTGTGTGTTTGGTCACGGGGTTCATGTGGGGTCATTGGTGGGTCATGTGGGATCATTTGTGGGTCATGTGTGGTCACTGGTGGGTCATATGGGGTCAATGGTGGGTCATGTGGGGTCATTGGTGGGTCACTTCAGGTCAATGGTGGGTCATTGGTGGATCATGTGGGGTCATTGTAGCGGGGAACCATCACAGTCCTTTCAGGACAGTATGGGGGGTTAGTGCAGACCTTATATGCCACCCTGTTAGGACACTTCTTCCCCAGGCCAAGGGGGGGGGAGATAAAACGCAACAATTTGTACATATCCCGATAGCAAATCCTCCCGCTGAAAAACACAAGATGATAAAGGTCAAAGGTTAGGACACACAGCCAGACACAATAAGCCCCTGCAACTCACAAACATTTCAGCTTTTAACGGACATCTGCCTGTCCAAAACTGACAGACAGGTGTCATAGCCCAAAGTCAAAGGTCATGGTGTCCTGCTCATCAATAACGAGTACTTATCAATACTGAGTACTTATCAATACTAACTGAGTAGTTATCACCATTCTTATTAGGAGTTATGACCATTGAAAACCATGTAATTTTGATTTTGACCTTTCCAGGTCAGTGAAGGTCAAAGGTCATGGTGTTATTTTAAAGCCAATGCCTATCTGTCAATAATAGTAACTCAGTCTGTATCTGCACTGTTTTTTTATAGTCTGAGTTTTTTAGGTATTGACCCAGTGACCTTTGACCTCTTGGGTCAACAGTGGCTCTAATCTCTTCACACCAGATGCAGAATTGCAAGTGTCAACAGTTATATCCATAATTCAATTGTGACCTTTCACCTTTGACCTCGAGTCTTCAAACATGACCGTCCAGGGTGTGTTGTCAGTGTCATCAACAGTGTTAGCGAAAATAAGCTAAATGCTAAACTGAGTATAAGACATTCTCTGATCATTGTGAAAACACATTTTTGGTGACCTTTGACCTTTGACCAACAAGCAAACAAAACAACAGTGGTTGGAAACATGTATTTGACAGAAACAGCAGACAATTCGTTAAAATAGATAACTCAAGACCCCTCTGTACCGTCTGTCAGGTCAACACCTCCTTTATGTTCACTGGGTGTTTCAGTTTCAGTCTGGCTTTCGTGCCCATCATAGCACTGAAACAGCGTTAGTTAAAGTTACTAATGACTTATTATTAGCCGCTGACATGGGATTAATATGGGTCCTGGTGTTATTAGACCTTAGTGCAGCCTTTGACACCATTGACCACAGTATCTTAGTGCACAGATTAGAATGTGATATAGGTATTAGAGGAGCAGCCCTCTGCTGCTTTAAATCATATTTATCTGATCCATACCAATTTGTTAACGTTAATCAACAATCATCGCAGTTCTCCAGAGTTAATTATGGCGTTCCTCAAGGGTCAGTCCTTGGGCCTATTTTGCTTACGTTATATATGCTCCCTTTAGGTAACATCATTAGAAATCATGGCATTCATTTTCATTGTTACGCAGATGACACACAGCTATATTTGAAGAGCTCTTTTCCAAAACGCGATAAACGCCATTTAAAAAAACAAAAACAGTTTGTCACGTCATTCTATTGTATACTGAGCCTACACACTGCTCCATTAATGTTTCATGTTTCATGCCAAATATGTTTATATATATATATATGTTTTCAAAATATATTTCCCTGTTTAAACTGCACTGCAAGTTGTACTTTTTCTCCAAACCACGATAGGCGCTACACTTGTTGTTTGGCAAAGTGCGATATATCCTCCCGACCAATCTTGGGCTGCGTTCTACACTTTCTAACATGAAGACAATGAAGCGAGAGGTTTTGCTTGCCTGTGAAATGCAAATAAGTTTAACAAATGGTTGTTTTAAATACTTTTGATGGTTCTGAAGAACCTGTAAAGCCTACACCATGTGGAAGACAACATCGTTTTAACAAAGAGAACCATGAACGGGAGCAAACTAAGAGAATTTGCTACTCTGGTGGCGGATGGATATCCCGCCGTTTCATGTACACATACCACAGCAAGAAGTTTTTGCCATGCAGATAAATTGACACCCGATGACATAGTCATGAAAACGAAGATTTCATGACAACCCTGGTAAGGTTGAACAGGACCTGGCTCTGCTTCATCTTATGACGATAACAGAAGTGAAATGACAGCGTCAGAAGGTTAACGACAAAGACCGGCAATAAGACAGCAACGTCTCCGTCAAATACAACCTCCTGTGTGAGGGTCATCCACATAAGGTGCCTCTGTGCAAGGCCACATTCGTCTCAGTGTTGGGTGAGTTCAGTATTCATTTTAGAATCGTTTAATTCTGTGTAAGTGGTGATTATACTTTGTTGTAAATTTCCCAAAGCAATCTACGATGCCCTTAGTGCTACGATGATCTTAAGGTGAAGCAAATCGCACACGTTACGACCATCATAGGACTCACGATCTTCGTAATTGTTTTGGGAGATGCAGCCTTGGTGTGTTCTTATTACCTTGAATAGGAATGGATTGTGAAAAGGCTGACCATGCATCATTGTGGTGCCTTCTGTGTGCACAATGCCAATTGCATGAAGTATCTTGTTGTGGAAGTGGACAAAATTATGTTTACTCTACTACTACTACGAAATGACTACTAAACCTAGGCTACGTTCTTTGTTACTTTTTGTAAATTTTTGTAAAAAAAAAAGTGTGTTAGTTCATTGTGTGTATTGTGCTAGTATGTTTATTGTGTCTAATGGTGTGTATTTCTATTGGTCTCACATTAGGTTGGTAAATGACCAAAACACAATAATTTATTTATTTTTATTTTTCACCAGGCATTAGCAAAGACCGGGCCTCTCGGGGTTGCTCGATACTATGTAGAAACTGCTGAGGCTCGTCCAGAGTGAAGAGGTGGTGTGAGGAACACTCCTGAAAACATCAGTAAAAAGCAACTCATTGTGAATGGATAAAAAAAGTGAATAGCGTTTTGAAAAGAAATAAAATAAACTTTGGATTTAACATTGTAGTTTGATTTGTCCATTATTGCTGATAATGTTCAGATTGAGCCATCAAAATGGATTTATAGCGTTTTGGAAAAGACCTCTTCATTTATCGATTAAAGCTGATCAGACCAGACAAATAGATAAACTAACCAGTCACGTGGTGTCCCCCCCCCCCCCCTGGGGGTAGTGGTGGCTCTCCTGACAGTGTCTGTGTGGGAGCCATGGACGACAGGATCTGCAATATCTCGCCTGTGCTGACCTGTGACCCCGGACCCCCGCCCCTGCCTGTCTGGACCAGCCCCCCCCCTGCATTTATAAATGGACGTTCATCTATAGTCTGTCCGTCCATGGGAGTGGATCTGTCCTTCAGTGTGGCTACTTTACCCCTCTGTACCGTCTGTCAGGTCAGCTGCTCCTTTATGTCAAGGTATTTAATCCCTCTGTAGTGTCTGTCAGACGGTAGCGTCACCTACCAGGCAGCAGGGTCGTACTCCGCCCACACACGGATGAATTCATCCAGGTGATGAGGTCCTAGTATGGACGCGTCCCTGGTCAGGTACTCAAAGTTGTCCATGATGACCGCCACAAACAGGTTCAGCATCTGCGGTTTCAAAGTAAAAGATGGAAGGGGTTTCAAAATAAAAGATTACAGGGTTTTTAAAATAAAAGAAGGCAGGTTTTTCAAAGTAAAAGTTTGCAGAATCTTCAAAATAAAATACTACAGCGTTTTCAAAATAAAAGGTAAGGCTGTAAACCCTGAGGAGCCGTGGCTGCAGAGCAGTGACATTTGGCCTTTGACCTACTGACCAGAAAAGAGCAGAGGAAGATGAAGGAGACGAAGTAGAAGTAGGCGAAGTCGCTCCCACATTCTGTGCCTGAACTTCCTGAAACTGGGTCACATGGTCTGTTACTGAGACATGACAACATGATCTCATGCCACGCCTCCCCTGTAGCGCTCCTGAAATACACACAAGTACACAAAAATACGACTGTAGTACACACAAATACTACTGTAGTACACACAAATACTACTGTAGTACACACAAATACTACTGTTGTACACACAAATTCTACTGTAGTACAAACAAATACTGCTGTAATACACACAAATTCTACTGTAGTACAAACAAATACTGCTGTAGTACACACAAATATACTGACAGTCATTAAAAACTTTGAGGGACAAGTTTTTAATTTTTGGAGTCTATACAGGACAGAGGATTTTTTCAGTTGTTTTGTTTGTTTGTGGGTTGTGTGAGTTTGCTTCATATTGATGAGTTGCGTCCCGATCACGACTGACCGCACGTCTGGGGGTTTATTGGACAAAAGTGTAGCACATGCAACTTGAGCAATAAACACAATGAATGTGTTCAAATGGAGAGTCGTGGAAAGCGTATTTATGGGAGAACAGAAGGACACCTGTTTCATTCCAGTACACGTCAAAATGCAGCGGCTCACGCGTGAAGAAAGACTGAAGGCCTTAGGGATGGTGCGGGCAGGCTTGACCTACAGTCAAGTGGGAGACGTATGGGCTGCAGTCAACCCACAGTCCGTAATTTGGTGGGTCATCACACCACTACAGACACCGTTGACGACCGACCACGCCCAGGTCGTGAGAGAGTCACCACACCTGACCAAGATCGGCATATCTGTCTGCAGCACCTGGACCGCCAGCCGCACAGCACGTGAGACATCTGGCAGACACGCCCCCAGAATCAGCAGCCCAACTGTGCGTCGCCAATTGCGGGAGAACAACCTGCAGGCCCGGAGGCCTTTTTCGGACCAATATCCGGACTCACCAACGACGTCAGAGGCAGCTGGAGTGGGCGAGACAACATCTCCGGTGGACTCATCAACGCTGGTCTGGTGTGCTGTTCTCCGATGAGAGTCCGTTTTGTCTTGGTCGCCCAGATGATCAGGAACGTGTGTGCCGTCAATGTGGAGAACGCTACACCAGTGCTGTGTCCGCCAGTGCAGTGTCCGCCAGTGCAATCCACATCCAGTTGCCAGTATGATGGTGTGGGCAGGAATGTGGGATAACAATCGACCAGATCTGGTGGTTGTGGAAGGCAACATCACTGCACAGCGCTACATGGACCAGATCCTGCAGCCACATGTCCTCTCGTTCCTACAGCGTCACCAAGACCTGGGGGTGTTCCAGCAGGAGAACGCCCATCCACATACCGCACGTGTGACGCAGGCATTCTTGCCGGCACAGGTAGTGAATGTGTTACCCTGGCCCGCATACTCGCCAGATTTGAACCCGATTGAGCAGCTATGGGATCAACTTGGTAGGCAAGTGGCCAATTGGCTTCCCCAGCCGCAGAATAGGCAACAACTGATCCAGGCCCTGCAGGAGGGTTGTGGGCATGTGTCAGCGCATCACTGGCTGTATAAACGCTAACAGTGGCCACACCCGCTACTGACCTGTGTAAAACAGTTTTTTGGCAGTCGTCATGTTTTTGGCTTTTCTTCGTTGACAGAAGTTATTTTGGACACTTGTTTTTTTAATTGTTGTTGTTGTTGTTAATTGTTTGTTGTTAAATTGTTATTTTCTGTTCATAGAAAATTAGTCTTGCGTCATTTACATTGTCATTGTTTTAAATGTTTGATGTGTTGGAACTTCATAAGTTATGACAAACATTTGGTCGTCTGACCTTTGACCTGATGGAGATGTTTGTACATATGGATGTGGACTGAACAACACTGTCGAACCATCACCATGGTGGTGTTAGCATAATGCTAAGCTAAGGAGTTGTTTTTCTATTAATGGTTCTGAGAACATCGTCCAGATCCAGAAAAAGGAAATGGATGACCATGTGAAAGTGTCTGCAGACAAACTCCACTTTGGTTCTGATTGGACATCCCAGAAGGACACTAACCCCAGTAGAACCACAAAGGTACTGCAGTACTGGTTCTAGGACATGACCCAGTCCAAGTCCTGAACTAAACCATCCAGAACCTGTAGAGGAGCATTCAGACCATAGTGATGGGAGGAGATGATCCAAAGTGACCCAGATGGAGGCTTTGGTCCAGGAAGACTGGACCAGAACCCCACAGGTAGACTGGACTAGAACCCCACAGGTAGACTGGACTAGAACCCCACAGGTAGACTGGACTAGAACCCCACAGGTAGACTGGACCTGAACCCCAGAGCAGACAGATTGTGGACACCTCCAGGAACCATTATCCAGAACACACACGACTGTATTAAGTATTAATTAAAGACATCAGACTCATTAACCCTCGAGGAAGAGTTTGAAGATGGTGTTTTTTAATCCATTAATAAAATATTCCTGAAATAAACATTTTTGTCCAAATATCATCAGTAGCTTTTCCTTCAGTTGTTTCACATCCAGGTTAGAAACAAAGTGGAAAAAATGACTATGTAAACACTACAGAACATTTATATAAACACTACAGAACATTTATATAAACACTACAGAACATTTATATAAACACTACAGAACATTTATATAAACACTACAGAACATTTATATAAACACTACAGAACATTTATGTAAACACTACAGAACATTTATGTAAACACTACAGAACATTTATATAAACACTACATCTGGGGTGGCAGGTGGGTCCTCGTACCCCGGGCCGCCTGGGTCGGTCTTGGTGTGCTGGGGGGGTGTATAGCTTGTTCTCCGGGTTTGCGTCATTCACGGTGGCCCCGGTGGCTCTCTGGGGGCGGCGCCCTGTGGCTCCTGCTGCCCTTGATGGGAGGTGTCCTGTTAGCTTGGCCCTGCTTTGCCGTGATTGCTGTTCTGGGCTTCGGGGTCCTTCACACTTGCATGTTTGATCGGGTCTCGCCAACTACTGCCGAGTCCCATTTCAGTGAATGATGGGACTCGCCAGAATGTGCTGAGAATCTCTCCACAATCTCTACCCTAAACTCATTGTCTTTTGCACTAGTGTCCCCTTCTGGCCTATTCTATTCTATTCTATTCTATTTTATACTATCAAGACATACATGGTTGTGGTGCTCGGTGCCGATTGTTTAATTATTTATTTATTTAATCTCTTTTTCTTTTGAGCTGTTTTGGTTTTCTTCTCTTTTTTTCAATTTATTTATTTATTTTTATTGATGGACAGTTAGTAGTTGGAATAACACACCACCTTACAATCCTTAGCTGCAATAGCACCGCCTCTTAATTTCTGTCCCCATTCGTCCTGTTTTAGGTTTTATGTGGATTAGGTTTTATGTGGGTTAGGTTTTATGTGGGTTAGGTTTTATGTGGGTTAGGTTTTATGTGGGCTTAGTAAGAGACTACAGTGAGTGGAGGATGTGACGTCACATGTTCTCCAGTCGTGTAGTTTAAATTATTAACAGGTTTTATTCACAGATGAATCAGTCGTTCATTAACAGAAGCAGATGAAACATTAATAATTATTATTTATTATGAGGAACAACATGTGTGGGATTCAGGTCACATGACAAACCTGATACCATTTAACAGTTTATTTACCATTGAATACCATTCATTAATATTCTGATCTACGGCCCCATGAGCCTCTGGAAGGGGCGGAGTCTTACACTCCCCATCGTCAACATCATTAACTGTTAAGATGTGCTCTCATTTCAATTTGGTTGTGAAATATATTATATATGTTGTGATCTTTTTTGTTTTTGTTTTTATATCCCATTGTGTTCATTTTGGCGTCTCATGTCACGTGACCTTAATCAAGGGAATTGCTCACAGGTATGCCGTGTTGCTAATTAATAAAACAGGTGAGGCCGTGCATGCGGTGCTCCTCTTTACTCAACCTGAAACAAGCGTTATGTGTGTTTGTTGTGTTTAACGTTGTGTGGAATATACTCTGCTAACATTAACATTATTGATTGAAAAACTAAATCATCAAAAACATTTTCTGCTATTGTTGTATTTTTTTTCTTATTTATTCCTTAAAAGCTCATTATTTATACTTTTTATTTCTGACTGTATAATTTTATATGTTTAAATTGTAATAATAACTTTTTAAGGTGCTCTCATCCAACATGTCATGTTTGAACATTTCTACAAATTGACGTCTATAGACTTCAGTAAATTAAACCTCATTTACATATTTATCCTTTACTTTAAAGAAAACCTGTAATACAACCAATGCTTGTGTTAATGTGATGAACTGGGAAAAGCTTTGTGGTGAAAAATAAGTCATTATTTTGACCCTATTTACCAGTATTTTCTCGCTCAACAACAAGTCATTCATTGTTTAATATAAATTACATGAGAGTGTGGAGCTGATATCTTCCAGTATTTTCTGCTCAGTGTGTTGTATGTACAGTGAGTCCCTGCCTCCTTTACTGAGGATAGAAGTAACTGTTGGAAGTGTAGTTTAGTGTCAGGGTTGGAGGACAGGGTTTCTGAGTTAGAAGCACGGCTCTGCAGCTTGGAGGCTAATGCTAGGCCTAGCTATAGCGAGGTAGCTGCGGGGACTGCAGGCTGTGCTAATAGCCGGAAGGAATCCTAGCATGGCTAGTCCCCCAGCCAGTCCCGTGCAGCCGGGAGAGTCGAGGGATCGGTTTGTGACAGTACGGAGGAAGCGTGGTGCTAAACACACAAACGTAGCGCACCAAGAGCTTCACGTCTGTAGCAGACCCCATGGCAGAACACCGGCCAAACCAGACACTCTCTTCATTGGCAGTTCTATTCTTAGAGACGTGAAGCCCCCAGCGGTGTCTGTCAGGTGTTCTCCAGGGGCCAGAGTCGGTGACATCAAAGGAAACCTGAGGCTTTTACAGCAGAGCAGGGCTAGCTTCCACCGCATCGTGATCCACGCTGGTGGTAACGATGTCCGACGGAAACAATCAGAGGTTCTTAAAGTGAACGTAGCATCGGTGTGTAAAGTTGCTAAATCGATGTGTAACACCGTAGCGTTCTCTGGACCCCTGCCTAATTTGGCCAGTGATGAGATGTCCTCTAGGTTGTCATCATTTAACCGCTGGTTGTCTAGATGGTGCTCAGAAAACCATGTAGTTTTCATAGATAAGTGGCGTACGTTCTGGGGAAAGCCTGGGCTCATTGGCAGAGATAGCATACATCCCACTGGGGAAGGTGCCTCTCTCTGAGCACAAAATGTGGCTGCTAAATTTAACCTGTCAATATGACAATTCAGAGTGTGGGCCCAGGCGCAGAGTCGTAAGTAAAACACTTCTGTGTGCATCATCAACTTCACTCTGAGCTGTCACAAACCCAGCATGTAGTAAATAATAGAAAAACTGTGTCTATCCCCTGTGTAGTTAATAATAAACACTGTGTAGTTAATAATAAACACTGTGTAGTTAATAATAAACACTGTGTAGTTAATAATAAACACTGTGTAGTTAATAATAAACACTGTGTAGTTAATAATAAACACTGTGTAGTTAATAATAAACACTGTGTAGTTAATAATAAACACTGTGTAGTTAATAATAAACACTGTATAGTTAATAATAAACACTGTGTAGTTAATAATAAACACTGTGTAGTTAATAATAAACACTGTGTAGTTAATAATAAACACTGTGTAGTTAATAATAAACACTGTGTAGTTAATAATAAACACTGTGTAGTTAATAATAAACACTGTATAGTTAATAATAAACACTGTGTAGTTAATAATAAACACTGTGTAGTTAATAATAAACACTGTGTAGTTAATAATAAACCTAATATTAAAAAACCTATAGGAGTGAGATCAAATAATTTAATAAAAATAGTTTTAAGTAATAATCAGATTAAAAGAACACCTAACAATTTTATCCAATGTGGACTGATCAATATTAGGTCTATTTCTTCCAAATCTCTGTTAATAAACTATCTAATTAGTGATTACAAAATTGATATTTTAGCTGTGACTCAAACCTGGCTTCAGCAGGATGAATATGTCCCATTAAATGAATCCAGGTGAACTATCACACAGCCAGAACCAGTGGTGGTGGTGGAGGAGTGGCAGTAATATCTCACTCCAGTTTAGGTCTTAGCCCTAAAATTAATCCTAAAATTAATCCCACTTACCACTCCTTTGAAAGTCTACTTTTATCCATTACTTTCCCCAACTGCAGAAACCAAAAACCAGTCCTTTTTGTCCTAGTTTATGTCCCTCCTGGTCCTTATTCACAGTTTGGATCTCATCAGTCTCTGACTTTCTATCCAGTGTAGTGTTGAACTGGGATAGGATTAGAATAGTTGGTGATTTGAACATACATGTTGATAACAACACTGACTCTCTTAGTAATGCATTTAGTGACCTACTAGACGGATTAGGCTTTATCCAAAATGTTCATAAACCAACCCACATTCACAGACACACCCTCCATCTGATCTGAACATTTGCTGTTGAAATGAGTGACCTGGTTGTTTTTACCCATAATCCCATACTCTCAGATGACTTTTTAATGAGCTTTCAGTTTATGCTTGAGGATATTTCCACCTCAGTGATTAAAACACAAATGAAAAGGATACTATGTGACCGTGCTGTCTCAAAGTACAAAGAGTTAATTCAGTCACTATTTGTGTCCATGTCATGTGATTATGTAAAGGACACATTTAGTCCCAGTATAAGTGATGAGTTAGTCGATAGTACCATGCTCACACTACAAACTACTTTAGATACAGTCGCCTCCTTCAGTTAAAAACTACTAAGATTAGATGAACCTCCCCATGGTACAACACTGACACTCACTCCATTAAACAAACAACACGTAAATTAGAGGCAATGGAGGCGATCCAATTCAGAACATTCTTTCAATGGTTGTAAAAATATGTGACTAAAGTATAATCCATCTTTGCGTACAGCCAAAACTAGATATTACTCATCCATAATAGAAGAAAACAAGAATAATCCTAGATTCCTGTTCAGTACTGTAGCCAGACTGACAAACAGACACACCTCCGTGGAACCAGTTATTCCATCCACGCTCCATTCTGATGATTTCCTGCAGTTCTTTAACAATAAAATATCAACTATTAGAGACAAAATAGACACATTTCTCCCAAATATTAGATCAGAAAAAGCAGTGGTTTCAAACCTAGGCCTTTTTATAAATCCCTCTGTAACACTAAATAATTTCACCACTGTAGACCAAACTGATGTCATATCTATTATCATGTCTTCCAAATCATCACCTGCCTCTTAGATCCAATTACAACTAAACTCTTTAAACAGATTCTGCCCCTAATTATTAACACTGTCCTAAATATAATTAACACTTCATTAATTACTGGATATGTGCCACAGTCATTTAAATATGCTGTTATTAAACCAATTCTGAAAAAGCCTACCCTAGATCCTGACATTTTAGCCAATTATAGGCCTATATCCAATTTGTCCTTCCTGTCAAAGGTTTTAGAACGAGTAATAGTTAAACAGCTGTGCCAATACCTGCAGGATAATAGTTTATTTGAACAGTTTCAGTCTGGCTTTCGTGCCCATCATAGCACTGAAACAGCGTTAGTTAAAGTTACTAATGACTTATTATTAGCCGCTGACATCGGATTAATATGGGTCCTGGTGTTATTAGACCTTAGTGCAGCCTTTGACACCATTGACCACAGTATCTTAGTGCACAGATTAGAATGTGATATAGGTATTAGAGGAGCAGCCCTCTGCTGCTTTAAATCATATTTATCTGATCCATCATTTGCTCAGGATGCTATGAGGCAGAATGTTCTCAGTGTGACTGGAATGATTGTGGCACATATGCTGTGCGTGCTAAGAGTACCACGTGCATCCGCACAGAGGCAACAACTGATCCTTGAAGTGCTTGCTCCCGATCTCCCAGCAGACCTTGTCCTCCAAGAGGTCGAAGCCAGAGCAGCATTAGAGCAATGACTTCGAAATTATAATGCGATGAGGGACTGCGGATGGATCAGGGACCTGCTGACCCTAGTTCCAGGACGTATACCCACGGTCGAGGGTGATTGCGCAGGCCATTGGACTGCAAGGTTAGTGCTGGAACAAAAATTCGGATGGGCCGCTGGTGTGACTCTTCAGGAGCAGCTGGAGTACCTTCTGGAGTTAGCTAGACTGGCCGACGACCGGATCCGGTCTCGGACGTTGAGCACATTTCTCACCATGTTGGCATCTTTTGCACTTCGGGGCAACATCACGCACAATAAACTCCAGAAGGTAGTCACAGATCTTCTCCTGGTGATTCCCCACGCTGCTGAAGCTTTGAGCATGACAGACCTCTCCTTAACATGGGCCAGCTTCGGACACCTCGTCGATGACAGGAACATGCCGGAAATAATGCGAAGATGGTTAGGCCAGGTGCCAGTAGCAGCTGTGAGGCTTCGTGTGTTATTAGCCCAAGCTGCCGGATCCGGATTGACAGCACTGGATGTCATCGCTCGTGCTGTGCATGGTCACCCTGAATTCCCTTAGCCCCTCATTGTGAGACTTTACCCAAGGGAGTGGGAGGCAGCTGGTAGAGCCATCGCTATAGTTGGAAACAACCCTTATTAAGGCTATCGCAAAGACCTGTCTCATGTGAGGTCCACCCTCTTCAGAAGTCTCAGTGCGTTCTGTGGAAAGCTGTTAATAGCATGCGGGGACAGATCCCTGGAGAATTACCGCAGATTTGTGGAGAACAGGATGCATAAAGATGTGCTGCAACGCATGATTGATGCATACACCACCACCCAGGAAGGGAAAGACATTGACCAAGAGATGAGGGATGAAGAGGTTGATGTCTACATGCACATGAGAGACAAAGTGCGTACGCATCCAGTGAATCTCGAGGGGCTGGCCCAGATGGATGGTCATGAGGATTGGTGGGATGATGGAGCTAATGACGGGCAAGGAAATGCTCCAGGGAATGGAGGACCACCTGCTGGCGGAAGAGCCTGAGTTTAGGGGCGTTACACCTGTCTATCAGCCTGGAGACTGTCTTTGGGCTCTGGCCGTCATGGTATGATGTTCCAACTCATGACGCGTGTGTTTACAAGTGTTCTAACCAATTAGAATGTATGTTAAGTATTAGTTTGCACTGACCGTTTTTACCTCACTATGTGCCTGTGGGAATGTGCAACCTGCGCAACCCAGTTAATGTGTTGGTCTGTTTTATCTGACTTAATGTTTACAAATGTTCCTGAGAGCTTGAATGTGTACTGTGTCGATCAGACCGTTTTACTCGACTGAAGAATGTTCTCGCTCATACGAGCAATTTTCTGTAGTGTTAGTAGGAGGTGTCTACACCAGTATGGCCATCATGTTGTGGTATTTTGGGTTTATGCATGCCAAGTAGGACTGTAGTGGGATGGAGAATATCCAATCAACAAACTATAATTGTTTTCAAAACCCCTTTTATCGAGTGCCGGTTTTAGAGTCATGTTTGGTTGGGGAAGAAACGCGGGTGATGGCCAGCAAAGAAATTGACCCTTCGGAGCGGGAGCTCTTAATGAACGCATGAGGGACCTTCGCATCCGAATGCGTGGTGTTTCCGGGCGGGCAGCACCCATGCAGCGTCCTGATTGGGCCGAGGCACGTAGAGCTGAACCCGCTCCTGCTCGTCAGAGTTTCCAGCGCTTCGGGCCTGCTGACAATAGGGCTGTGTTCGAACAGGTTGCCTCCGGAGCTAGTGGATTGCTGCCATCGATGCTTCGGCTCGTCAACATAGTCCCCTTTGCTCAGGATGCTATGAGGCAGAATGCTCTCAGTGCGACTGGAATGATTGTGGCACATATGCTGTGCGTGCTAAGAGTACCCGTGCTGCAACGGGGCTTTTATTTTGTTAAGTTAGTTCATGTTCATGATGTCTTGATTTACTTCCTGTCACTGGTGTTTTCCTCCTGTAATTTGCTGTCATTGATCCCACCTGTGTTCCCCAGTATTTAAGTGTGGTGTGCATGTGACTGGGTTGCTAGTTAGTCTGCTTCCAAGTGTCGAACAAGCGATTTCTTCCCTGTCTTGGATACCTCTGTGCATGAATGGTTTTGTCTGTTGTCTGCTCCCTTTGGTTTTGTTGCTGGATATCTGCTCTTGTTACTGGACCTTGTGCCTGCCTCTGACCCTGCCTTTGCCTTCTCCCTTTCAGATCCATTTAACCTCTGGTTTGACCCACGCCTGTTTACTGGTTAAGTCTTTTTGGATCAGGGGTCTCCAACCTGTTCCACAAAGGGCCGGTGTGGCTGCAGGTTTTTGTTCCAACCAACCAAGAGTTCACAGTTTAACCAATCAACTCTCTGAAGACTGAGATCAGTTGATTAATTGATTGACATCTGATGTGTTGCTGTTTGGTTGGAACAAAAACCTGCAGCCACACCGGCCCTTTGTGGAACAGGTTGGAGACCCCTGTTTTGGATGGATTTCTGCTTTTGACCTTTTGCCTACTTAATGACCTGTTTTTTACCCTGCTTCTCAGTTGCTGCGTGCAGTCATTACCGTCTGGACATCAAACAGCACACTATACAAAACATTTTGTAAAAATAAGTTGTTCTTAAAACGTACTCTTGCTTCAGAGTCTTGCATCTTTATGCTCTGAGTCCGTAACAGAAACAAATGCCATGTCTGATAGACTCTCCAAATGGGATAAAATGGGTAAATGTTATATTTTCTGAATTCTTAGGGTCATGGCAGTGTTTGAGCGTTTGGATTTTGTTTCTCTGATGCTTCCTGATGCCACAGTATTAAAAGATAAAAGATTATTTAGGCGGAAATGGCAGAAAAATGTGTGTGACTGAAAGTTTGAACCACTCCAGGGTTGGCTGTTCTTATCCAAAATGTTCACAAAAGGGTTTAAATGAATGTCAACTTGGACATGTGGACAGCCAGAGCCGGGATGTGAACCGCCAACCCTTCAGTCATTGGACAACCTGTTCTACCAACTGAACCACAGCCGCACTGGCTACACACAATACACTCCTGGAATATGCACAAACACTAAACACCAGGCTAATGCTAACACTATAATAACATTAGCATTAGTCTGAACTCATCTGAACAGCAGCGCTAAAGATAATGGTAGTCTAATGCTAACACTAGGTTAACGTTAGCATTAATCTGAACTCACCTGAACAACAGTTTTAAAGCTAACATTAATCTAATGCTAACACTAGGCTAACATTAGCATTAGTCTCAACTCACCTGAACAGGAGCGTTAAAGCCTGGAGAAACGTCTGGAAGTTGTTGTGATGGTTTATGGCGGTTTCTTCATTCAGCTCAATGTTCCCGAACACCTGAAATGGTTTAAGAAGACACAGACACATCACAGAATACGATAACGTGATGGATTTTCATTTTCAATTATTTATTCAGAATTAAATCTGTTCCCTTCAGGTTTCATCCACACACCCCAGCACATAAATAAACATGTAACTTTGCTAGAGTTAGCATCAATGCTAATGTTTATCCACACACCCCAGAACATGAATAAACATGTAACTTTGCTAGAGTTAGCATCAATGCTAATGTTTATCCACACAGCCCAGAACATAAATATACATGTAACTATACCAGAGTTAGCATCGATGCTAATGTTTATCCACACAGCCAAATATGTTTAATCAACAACCACTAATATGTGTTCGATTATCCCACCGAAAGGGCATCAAGGAGCAGCAGACTCATAATAACTCGTTTATAGACCTTTTAGTTTTTCAATTCACTTTGTGTTCCACAATTTCTTTATGTTATGAACCTGCAGGGTACAAGAGGCCAAGGATGATAATATTAATGATCAATATTACAGTTAAAACATGCACAATCCAAGTATAATATATATATATATATATATATATATATATATATATATATATTACATCCAAAGCGTTAAGTGCAGGGTTCCAAGTTTATAAATAAATGCACATGTTTGTAAAACAAGGCCCCAACACCAGTAACACTGCTGTTCAAACTGACCACACAAATTCAACATTGACACATCATTACACACTTCATTTCATGTCATATCAGTACACACCCACAAATGCAATCATCAGTAAACATTAAATGCACAGTGGTCAGTGTGGTGTTGAAAAGAAATGTTCTTGTTAACATAACATGTGATGTGCACCGTTAACGCCACTACAGTGGGTGGCGCTGTTGTTTGTAGATGGTTCCTGTGGAGGGCGCCGCAGAGACACTTTCAGTCGGGTCTGCAGAAGAACAGATGGGTTCTTGTTGTTTGTCTGCTATTACCAAAGCTAGCTGTGTTCCTACATTTCCCTCTGTCTCGTCTTTCACCATAGAGACATTTTCCACACACTCAATAGGGTGGTTGTTTGTAGAGTGCCTTCAAATAAAGTTGGATTTTGAACTACATTACCCAGCAGCAGGAAGCGCCAGAGGCAGGAAGTGAGCTGGACTACACATGGTCCGCCAAAAACGAATAAACAATAAATCGGAACCAGTGGATTAAACCAAAAAAGACAATTTGAAAGCAGCAGCTAAAGCAAGAAAGACAGATGACATCCCAGTGGTGTGCTGCTGTCCTGACGGAACCGTCATCTTCTAACCTGGAGCTCAGGCTGTAGTTAAAGTGTATGCGTCACTCTGAATGGATGCCGGCTGAGTCACAGTGTCAACAGCTGATTGGCATTGCAAACCAATCAGGTAAGCCATCTCTCACTCATACACAGTGGGCAACCAACGTGCGTCAACAACTACAAATATGTGTGTCAACAATGTCAAATATGTGTCAACAACTACAAATATGTGTGTCAACAATGTCAAATATGTGTCAACAACTACAAATATGTGCGTCAACAATGTCAAATATGTGCATTAACAAAGACAAATGTGAGTGACAACAACTAGTGTTGCACCGATACCAATACCAGTATCGGACAGGGCCCGATCAGCACTAAAATGGTGACATCGGTATCGGCGAGTACCAACAATTAGGGCGCCGATACCATTAACCGATGCACTTATTTTTACTTGTAGAGCTGCTATGCTCACTACACTCTGTGTTGTGTGATGACACGTGATCACTGTGCACGCCTGCCAAGCACGCCAATCAGTTGTTATTCACATTCACTGTTCTTAACCAATGCTGGGGCAGCTTTGTTCACATGGAGGAAAATGTCGGCAGTCTGGAAGTATTTTAGCATAGAAACACTGTCCAGTACAATGGCTACATGCAAGAATTGCGGCACGAAAGTTTCGAGAGGTGAAGTGATTTGTTCTTACCTCAGATACTGCTGCAGTCTGTTAAATATACCTTATATATATATATATATATATATATATATATATATATATATATATATATATATATATATATATATATATATATAAATATCAATGTCTATGTCAACAACGACACATATGTGCATCACTAACACCAAATATTTTGCTTCAACACCAAAATCGACAATGTCTAGTGTTAGCATTAGCCTAGTTCTAGTAGAATCCCAAACTAATGTATGCTTCAAGTTAATGTGGTATTTTAATCTGAAAATACACCAAGAACAAAAACCAAAGGAAAAATTAAAAGAAGAAAAGAAAATTGTGGCAAAAGAAAAGAAAAAGGCAAAAAGAGGATTGAAAAAAGAAAGATGGGAAAAGGGAATAATAATGTAAACGTACCTGCATCCCAATGATGGCGTAGATGAAGAAGAGCATCGCAATGAGCAGACAGACGTAGGGTAGAGCCTGAAGGCAAAAGAGAGGGAAAAGTAAGAGCTGGGTTTAGGGTTCCTGTAGGGTTAAGGGTTAGACATCAGGGGTCAGGGTTAGTGGTGGTCCTGACCTTAAAGGACTGGACAAAGGTCCACAGCAGGATGCGGATGGTGTATCCTTGTCGCAGCAGTTTGATGAGTCGAGCTGCTCTGAAGAGTCTGAGGAAACTGAGGTTGATCATTTTGTCCTGAAACACCAACACACGCACTGTTGATTTACAACAACCTGATATTAGTCAGTCAGTCAGACAGACAGTCACACAGTCAGTCAGACAGTCAGTCAGACAGACAGTCAGTCAGACAGACAGACAGTCAGTCAGTCAGTCAGACAGTCAGTCAGTCAGACAGACAGACAGTCAGTCAGTCAGACAGTCAGTCAGACAGACAGACAGTCAGACAGACAGACAGACAGACAGTCAGTCAGACAGACAGACAGTCAGTCAGACAGACAGACAGTCAGCCACACAGTCAGTCAGACAGACAGTCAGACAGACAGACAGTCAGTCAGACAGTCAGTCAGACAGACAGACAGTCAGTCAGTCAGACAGTCAGTCAGTCAGACAGACAGACAGTCAGTCAGTCAGACAGTCAGTCAGACAGACAGACAGTCAGTCAGACAGACAGACAGTCAGTCAGTCAGACAGACAGACAGTCAGACAGACAGACAGTCAGACAGACAGTCAGTCAGACAGACAGTCAGTCAGACAGACAGACAGACAGACAGACAGTCAGTCAGACAGACAGTCAGTCAGACAGTCAGTCAGTCAGACAGACAGACAGTCAGTCAGACAGACAGTCAGACAGACAGACAGACAGTCAGTCAGACAGACAGACAGACAGACAGTCAGACAGACAGTCAGTCAGACAGACAGTCAGTCAGTCAGACAGTCAGACAGACAGTCAGACAGACAGACAGACAGACAGACAGTCAGACAGACAGTCAGTCAGACAGACAGTCAGTCAGACAGACAGACAGACAGTCAGACAGTCAGTCAGACAGACAGACAGACAGTCAGTCAGACAGTCAGTCAGTCAGACAGTCAGTCAGACAGACAGACAGACAGTCAGACAGACAGACAGTCAGTCAGACAGACAGACAGTCAGTCAGACAGTCAGTCAGACAGACAGACAGACAGTCAGTCAGACAGTCAGTCAGTCAGACAGTCAGTCAGACAGACAGACAGACAGTCAGTCAGACAGTCAGTCAGTCAGACAGTCAGTCAGACAGACAGACAGACAGTCAGACAGACAGACAGACAGACAGACAGTCAGTCAGACAGACAGTCAGTCAGACAGACAGACAGACAGTCAGACAGTCAGTCAGACAGACAGACAGACAGTCAGTCAGACAGTCAGTCAGTCAGACAGTCAGTCAGACAGACAGTCAGACAGACAGTCAGACAGTCAGTCAGACAGACAGACAGACAGTCAGACAGTCAGTCAGACAGACAGACAGACAGTCAGACAGTCAGTCAGTCAGACAGTCAGTCAGACAGACAGTCAGACAGACAGACAGACAGTCAGACAGACAGACAGACAGACAGACAAACTTCTAACATCATATGTTTACAACAGTTGATAAAAATGTTACCACATTAAAAATGAATTAAAAAGTAGGAATATGAATTTACATTAGGTTAGATTTGATTACAATTAGATTTGTCTATATTAGATTACATTAATTTACATTACATTTGTTTTAGATTAGATTGCATTACATTAGATCCATTAGATCAGATAAGACTTGGTTGATCCCCTGGGAAAACTGCCTGATGGAATGTTCCAGTTACCTTTAAAAATACTGTAGATATGACATGACATATACAGGTGCAATGTGTAATTGACCTTTGACTAAAGGTCAAAGGTCAATTAACTAAAAGGTTAAAATCACATTATTATACAATTCTAATACTTGGTGTTATCACCTACGACCAATAGTTTTTCAGATCTCTGGAGGTCAAAGGTCACATGTGTAACACTGTTTGTGTCAAACATAGACATATCACGCTATAACTTAATCAATACTGGATATATTATCATAATATTACACACATATATACATATAACCAAATTATCAATATTGGAAAAGGTCAAAGGTCAAAGGTCAAGGGCGCATTTAGCAGAAAGGTCAAAATCACTTCATTGGCTCTAATTCAAGAACAGGTTGTCATAAAAACTGGAGATTGACACAAAATAGGAGCGGGGTTAAACATTCTGTTAATACTAGTTATTTTAATCAGTCACAATTAAACACAATTAGGTTGAAAAAAATAAGGAAAAAGACAATAAACAAACTGCACTGAATCCTTCATATGAACAGAATGAATCTGAACCAAAGTCACATGTGTCTGATCTACAGACATTTGAACATTTCTATTATTACTTTGGACAAAATATACTTCATCCATCAACACATTCAACTCAACATAACTCACTCACTAGTACTAATAGATAAACTAAGTACATGTGTACAAGACATAAAGACTTGGATGAGTGACAATTATCTTTTATTGAACCCTGAAAAAACTGAAGTCGTTATAATTGGTCCTAAAAATGCCACAGACTCCCTAACTGACCACATAGTTACTGTAGACAACTTAAGTGGAACACCCAGTGACACAGTTAAACATTTAGGAGTTTTATTTGATCCACATCTTTCATTCACGGCATGGGACGGCCATGGCTCAGTTGGGAGAGCGGGTCATCCATTGACCGAAGGGTTGGCGGTTCAATTCCCGCTCTGTCCTAGTCAGTCCGTTGTGTCCTTGGGCAAAGACACTTTACCCTCCTTGCCTCCAGTGTCACTCACACTGGTGTATGAATGAGTATGAATGTTGGGTGGTGGTCAGAGGGGCCGTAGGCGCGAAATGGCAGCCACGCTTCTGTCAGTCTGCCCCAGGGCAACTGTGACTACATATGTAGTTTACCACCACCAGAGGGAACATGTGAGAGTGAATGAATAATGGATCAATAATGTAAAGTGCTTTGGGTGCCTTGAAAAGCGCTATAGAAATCTAATTATTATTATTCAAAGGGTCAGAGGTCAGGGCACATTAACCAAACATGCAGAACAGCCTTCTTTCACCTGCGCAACATTAGCCAAAATTAAATGACCCCTAACCCTATCACCCCTGTGCTCCAAACCCTGACCCCTGACCCCTAACCCTATCACCCCTGTGCTCCAAACCCTGACGCCTGACCCCTAACCCTATCACCCCTGTGCTCCAAACCCTGACCCCTCACCCCTAACCCTATCACCCCTGTGCTCCAAACCCTTGAAGAGTCTGAGGAAACTGAGGTTGATCAATTTGTCATGAAAACACTAACACACTGTTGATTTACAATAATCCGATATTAGTCAGCCTAGCTCTAGCCCCTGATGGAGCTAGAGCCTTTAGTTACCATGGTTACTGTCTGATGGAGCTAGAGCCTTTAGTTACCATGGTTACTGTCTGATGGAGCTAGAGCCTTTAGTTACCATGGTTACTGTCTGATGGAGCTAGAGCCTTTAGTTACCATGGTTACTGTCTGATGGAGCTAGAGCCTTTAGTTACCATGGTTACTGTCTGATGGAGCTAGAGCCTTTAGTTACCATGGTTACTGTCTTATGGAGCTAGAGCCTTTAGTTACCATGGTTACTGTCTTATGGAGCTAGAGCCTCTCGAAAATGTACCTTATGGTACTGATCTGTGAATACACTTAAGTTTGTCCCAAAAATGGTTCCATATGTTGGATCCAGTGGGTACATGAATAGAAACCTGCTGGAAATGCAGAGAAAAAGACAGAACAGGAAATGACGACAAAAAGCAGCTGACAGAAAAAGCCACTCACCGTCTGGACGAGTAATAGGTGACAGAACCACGGCACAGCAGCAGCAAAGATGCAATGACCAACACAAGAAGAAGAAACAGAACAATGACCAACACAAGAAGAAGAAACAGAACAATGACCAACACGAGAAGAAGAAACAGAACAATGACCAACACGAGAAGAAGAAACAGAACAATGGCCAACACGAGAAGAAGAAACAGAACAATGGCCAACACGAGAAGAAGAAACAGAACAATGACCAACACGAGAAGAAGAAACAGAACAATGACCAACACGAGAAGAAGAAACAGAACAATGACCAACACGAGAAGAAGAAACAGAACAATGACCAACACGAGAAGAAGAAACAGAACAATGACCAACACGAGAAGAAGAAACAGAACAATGACCAACACGAGAAGAAGAAACGGAACAACAATGACCAACACGAGAAGAAGAAACGGAACAACAATGACCAACACGAGAAGAAGAAACAGAACAATGACCAACACGAGAAGAAGAAACAGAACAATGACTAACACGAGAAGAAGAAACAGAACAATGACCAACACGAGAAGACGAAACAGAACAATGACCAACACGAGAAGAAGAAACAGAACAATGACCAACACGAGAAGAAGAAACACAACAATGACCAACACGAGAAGAAGAAACAGAACAATGACCAACACGAGAAGAAGAAACAGAACAATGACCAACACGAGAAGAAGAAACAGAACAATGGCCAACACGAGAAGAAAAAACAGAACAATGGCCAACACGAGAAGAAGAAACAGAACAATGACCAACACGAGAAGAAGAAACAGAACAATGGCCAACACGAGAAGAAGAAACAGAACAATGACCAACACGAGAAGAAGAAACAGAACAATGGCCAACACGAGAAAAAGAAACGGAACAACAATGACCAACACGAGAAGAAGAAACGGAACAACAATGGCCAACATGAGAAGAAGAAACGGAACAACAATGACCAACACGAGAAGAAGAAACGGAACAAATATGACCAACACGAGAAGAAGAAACGGAACAACAATGACCAACACGAGAAGAAGAAACGGAACAACAATGACCAACACGAGAAGAAGAAGCGGAACAACAATGACCAACACGAGAAGAAGAAACGGAACAACAATGACCCACACGAGGAGAAGAGAGAGAAATACAATGACCAACAAAAGAAGAATAGACAGAACAACAATGACCAACAAAAGAAGAATAGACAGAACAACAATGACCAACAAAAGAACAATAGACAGAACAACAATGACCAACAAAAGAACAATAGACAGAACAACAACGACTAAGACAAGAAGAAGGTCCGACTGGACCACAACCATGAGGATATGGACCACAACCATGAGGATATGGACCACAACCATGAAGATATGGACCACAACCATGAAGATATGGACCACAACCATGAAGATATGGACCACAACCATGAGGATATGGACCACAACCATGAAGATATGGACCACAACCATGAAGATATGGACCACAACCATGAAGATATGGACCACAACCATGAGGATATGGACCACAACCATGAAGATATAGACCACAACCATGAAGATATGGACCACAACCATGAAGATATGGACCACAACCATGAAGATATGGACCACAACCATGAAGACATGGACCACAACCATGAAGATATGGACCACAACCATGAAGATATGGACCACAACCATGAAGATATGGACCACAACCATGAAGATATGGACCACAACCATGAAGATATGGACCACAACCATAAAGATATGGACCACAACCATGAAGATATGGACCACAACCATGAAGATATGGACCACAACCATGAAGATATGGACCACAACCATGAAGATATGGCTGGGGCAGTGGCAGTTTGTACCTTTATCTCTGTGACCAGGATGTCAGTGATGCTGCCAAGGACCGTCACGAAGTCAAAGACGTTCCAGGCGGCTTTCAGGTAGTTCTGAAACACACACATGTAGAAGTAGTTAGTTAGTTAGCTAATTATTTAGTTCATTAGTTAGTTAGGTAGTGACTTAGGCTACATTTATACAGAGACGATGAAAACACAAGACACAAAAGTGTCGTCTTGTCTTCAGTTTTTTTATCCAGGTTTAGACGAGTGTATTCAGGAGGAAATTCTTAATTATACAAAGACGCAACAGAAATACGATTGGATAGTCCTGCCAGGCCGCTAGGTGGTAATGTGATAGACCCGCCCACATGTCCTTTTCTGTTGACGTATGTAATGGGCCACCCGTCGTTGTTCAATAACTAAAACGCCTCCTGTACATTTACTAGAGCTGCTAATGCTAATGTTAATGCTAGTGCAGCTGGAAGATCTGTGGGATCCAGGTTGTCCCACATGTTTGTTGCTTTACCTGCTCAGTGTATGAACATATGTGATGTAAAGATGCACGCAACGTTAACATGTGCGTTTGTTGACATTTAAATGGAGACCTAGTGCGTCTTCAATACGTCCCACTGTGGAAGGAGTCTGAACAGTTGTGCGTATTCACACCCTGACGGTGTCGGTTTCGTATACATGAAAGGCACTTAAAATATGCTGTCATATTTAGTCGTATTTAATCGTCCTCGTGTAAATGGACGCTTAGTTAGTGACTCACCAGCGGTCCAAAGGCGATGATCTTCAGGATACACTCCAGAGTGAAGAGCGCCGTGAACAATATGTTTAGGTATTTCAGCATGGACTCGTAAAGATCTGGAGCTCCGTAGAACTGAAAAAACACAACACACAATTCACCACTGAGGCTACATGCTAACAAATGCTAGCATTCACCACTGAGGCTACATGCTAACAGGGGCTAGTATTCACCACTGAGGCTACATGCTAACAGATGCTAGCATTCACCACTGAGGCTATATACTAACAAGTGCAACAATTCACCACTGAGGCTACATGCTAACAGATGCTAGCATTCACCACTGAGGCTACATGCTAATAGATGCTAGTATTCACCACTAAGGCTACATGCTAATATACACTATTATTCACCATAAAGGCTATATGCTAACCGGTACTAGTATTCACCACTGAGGCTACACCCTAACTGACGCTAGCATTCACCACTGAGGCTACACCCTAACTGACGCTAGCATTCACCACTGAGGCTACACGCTAACAGATGCTAGCATTCACCACTGAGGCTACATGCTAACAGGTGCTACCATTCTCCGGTGAGTCTACATGCTAAAAGGTGCTAGTATTCACCACTGAAGCTACATGCTAACAAATGCTAGCATTCACCACTGAGGCTACATGCTAACAGGGGCTAGTATTCACCACTCAGGCTACATGCTAACAGATGCTAGCATTCACCACTGAGGCTATATACTAACAAGTGCAACAATTCACCACTGAGGCTACATGCTAACAGATGCTAGCATTCACAACTGAGGCTACATGCTAATAGATGCTAGTATTCACCGATAAGGCTACATGCTAATATACACTATTATTCACCATAAAGGCTATATGCTAACCGGTACTAGTATTCACCACTGAGGCTACACCCTAACTGACGCTAGCATTCACCACTGAGGCTACACGCTAACAGATGCTAGCATTCACCACTGAGGCTACATGCTAACAGGTGCTACCATTCTCCGGTGAGTCTACATGCTAAAAGGTGCTAGTATTCACCACTGAGGCTAAATGCTAACGATACTAGCATTCACCAGTAGGCTACATGCTAATAGGTGCTAGCATTCACCTGTGAGACTACATGCTAATATTTGCTAGTATTCATCAGTGAGGCTACATGCTAAAAAATGCTAGCTGGAGTACAGACTGAACTGAGCATGTGCAGAATGAAGGAGTGAACTGGGCATGTGCAGAGTGGAGTAAGGACAGGCTAACCTTCATCATTAGCACCACTGTGTTGAGGGCAATGAGCGTCATGATGGCGTACTCAAACGGCGGCGACACCACAAATTTCCACATCCTGTACTGGTAGGACTGTTTGTTCTCTGGCATGTACCTGGTCAGAGGTTTGGCGTTGATGGCGAAGTCGATACACGCCCTCTGAAAAAAGAGTACAAACAAAAACAATGAGATAAAAAAGCAAAACCATTAGATCAAAAGCCAAAATTGCAGCCAATCTGCAGTAGCATTAGCATTAGCATCTACTAGAGCAGACGGCGCCACAGTAGCTGCTGCACAAACTGTAAAAAACTGTTGGATCAAACTGGTTCATGTGTCTCTGTGGAAATAAAGACTGTTTTTTTACTGCACGTTTTCAAAACAAGTGACGTCACCAAACCTAGCTGGATGTTACTCTGGGATGGTAAACACACACAGAGCCAGAGGGGAGGGGGGAGTGTTCCTTCACACATTCTGAGTCAATCACAGACGCCTCATCAGCGTCATGGACATGTATGAGGAAGTAGAAGTAAACTGTGTTGTTCCACCTCCAGTCATTTTTCTACCGTGAAAAAAACAACTGGAAACAAAACAATCTGAACGTTTTTATAAATAGAACCAACACACAATGAATTCAATAACAATGAAGAACAACAATATTAATTAAAACTATACTTCCATCCATCAGTTGAAGTAAATGTAAGCGTGTGTTTGTCTCTTGTCGCTGTAGTTGTTTCTGGTGAATCTATGTGAATCGGTTTGTCACTGTTTGTGGACTGGGTCACTTCTGTTAAAGCTCCTCCCATTTTCTGTGAGTAACGGACTTTCCACGCAGACACACAGAGCTGACTGAAGTAAAGTCTGTCTGAATGTTAAACCATGCCTCTAAACTCCTGTGATTTTTGGGAAAACTGTAAATAATGGACCATTTTCAGAAAAAGTGTAAATATGTCAGAGGAGCGTTACCGAACTTCCTGTTAAACGTCCAGACAGTAGAAAGACGCTAATATTGAAAGAGTCTTTTCAAGTTCCTGAAGAAATTTGACACTTTTAACATTTGCAGATCATGGAGGAAAATTCACTAATGAAAAAGAAACTTGATAAATAGCACATCAACATTTTTGGTCTATTTACAGCCGTTTAGGCAGCTTTTTTTTTTTTTCAAAGTTTTTTGTATAAGTCAGAAGAAGATATAACGAACAATAACATAGCACTGTGCCTTGTATTACATGTAAACACACGAGGAATAACAATGGAATGACTCCTTTAATACGTCCTTTACGGAGGTGATGAACAAAAACCAACAAAAAACAGCAAATGAAATGTCATCCATAGAATAATACTTGATCAAATTGGTTGAACTTTAGTAAGTTTCTTCGTTGTACGTGTCTCCTTGTACACACCAAATTTCAAAACAATCTATGAACATTTGGTGCGAAAAGTAACACAAATTCAATATGGCGTTAGGGTTAGGAAGGAGTCCATCCATTGGGCTCACATTTGATCCATTTCATCATTGTATCCATCTTCCTGTTAGGGTTGTCAAAAAAATCGATTTTAGATACTAAATCGATATTGACCCTTGGTATCTAATTAGATACTAAGTTGTTTTGTAGCGGGTAACGTTAAGAATTCTAAACAGGCTGTCATTTTCCATTCCTTGTGTTTTCTGTTTTCTGTTCTGGCTATGTGTTTTTTCTGCTCTGTGTCTCTGTTCCTCACCTTTCACCCTGTTCTGTCTCCTTGGCCAATCACTGATGCACCTCACCTGGTGAGGGCAGCTGAACTCATCAGGTGAGAAGTATAAAGTCTGCATTCAGACCTGACTCTGTGCCAGATTATCATGACCTGTTCCTCTGATTCTCCAGCAACCTGTATTTCCTGTATTCCGTGTACCAGTCCCGTTTCTGTCCGACCTCTGTTTTCTGCCTGTGATCCCTGCCTGTCTTTGTTGTTACCGAACCTGGACCGGAATCTGTTAAGCCTCTCGCCGCCTGCCCTGACCCTGGAACGAACACCGACCCTGATACTTGCTGCCTGCCCCGACCCCAGAACGAACCCCGACTACGAGACCCGCCGCCAGCCCCGACCTTGGACTGGAACCGGCCTGAATCCAGTCTCGCTCTCAGACCGGAGGAGATTACCCGTGCTCCGTCTGGATAAGTACATTCCAGCCCTGAGAGACTTTAAAGGGGACTCTCCCTCACTCATCTGTATTGTATTACTGAACTGTGTGAGAATAAACTACTGCTTGGACTTTTACGCACGCCTCCTGTTTTGCACTTGGGTTCTCCGAGGTCCGTTACACAGGCATCAACGCGGTCAGCTCTGGCACAGCCGTAATGCCGGCGTGTAAGTTAAAGTCTCTTTTTTTCTCCAGCTGCCTCTGACAGCACACGGGATGACGCCAGTGCGACCACAGACCTATACACTATTTCTATAGGTCTGTGATTGGACCATCCGATGTAACTTTGCTTTTAAAGGCCTCCATATAGTCGAACGTTTATGCGTGCGGGCGGCAGCCAGGCGGTAGCGCATAGTATCACGTTACCACCACGGAGGCCACCGTGAGCATGTCAGCCTATCATTTTTGACGTGCACGCTGCTAGTCCCGTATGGCAAGCCAAAGTGTTCACATAGCCACGCGTTGTCTTTATTATATCACGCGTTACAGAACACCTTCTAGCACGCTCACTGGCGCGCTATCACGCGTTACAGGACGTGCTCTGGTACGCGCACTGGCGCGCACAATGGCACGCGTTCTAGAATGCGTTCTATAACGCGTGATATAATAAAGACAACGCGTGGCTATGTGAACACTTTGGCTTGCCATAGTCCTGCAAGGGGTCCGCGGTGGTCACATGATGCAATACGCTGCCGCCCGCGCACATAATCGCTCGACCATAAAGAGTCTTACAGTTAGCACTGCAGAAGGGCTTGAACAAAAAGATAGACCTACCTTAACTTACCAAGAGATAGACATGCATTTATTCTGCACCCGCACTCACTACCTTTTTTTTTAACAGTCCATGGAGGACATTTTAAAAGGAATCCCTCACATCTCCAGTATCGAAATAGTATTGAGTATCGAGTATTATCCTTAGTATCGGTATCGAGTTGGACATTTTAGTATCGTGACAACCCTACTTCCTATACATGCCAAATTTCAGAACAATCCATTAAGAATTGATGAAACTATAGTGCACATGTAGAAATTCAATATGGCATCAGAGCAGAAGTCCTGAGACGATTTGACTGAACCTTGGTGTGTTTCATCCTTATGTGTCTCCTTCTACAGGACAAATTTCAAAATAATCTGTCAGGAACTGGTGACACTAGAGTGAGAAACGAGGAAATGTGCACGCACGCAAAGAAAAACAATCTCTGATTCACAAAGTTAACAAACTACAAAATCTACTCTACTAATTATAAGAAATCTGTGATGTTGTCAAATCATCAATACATCATTAATACCATGTGAAGAGTCATTGTATGAGAAAACCAGGCAGAGGTCAGAAGATGGGCTCATACTATGAACAGGCATATGATTAAAACCCTCTGGGACCCCACTCTGAGACCCTCAAACATCTAATAATTTACATCTAAAAATTGCTAAAATTACGATAGCTACCCTGATAATTCTGTTAAAACTACAGACATAAATGTTATATTTCTATAGTTTCCTCAGTTTCACAGACCAAATGTTGAACAGTTAGTTAAAAGCTGAATTTTTATCTCTCTAAATCAGTGGTCCCCAAACTACGGCCCGCCTCCACATTAGGTCCGGCCCCCTGAACAATACCAGAGACCATTTATATTTTTTTTATGTGTGTATTTGTATTTAATAATAAAGTTGGACTTTTACAATAAAATGTTCCTTAGTTCTGAACTATTTTCATTATTAATAAAGCAGAGAGTGTGGGGTTGTCTCCAGGATTTGGTTCAGAGTGACAAGGTGTGGGTTGTGGTTCTGATTAAAGAACACAGATACAGATGTCCTCATTAAAGGTTTATTTACTGTGGTCTGTAATAATACAGTAACACTCACTATAACAATATATACATACAATAATAAATGAACTAAGACCCACTATATGAGTCACTCACATGTATTACATGGGTCATAGAACACACACATCACTCACAGAAATCACAGATGACAGCTAACAATGCTAGCTGCTAGCATATTATCGTATTAGCTTCAACAGCACAGCGGTGCTAAACAGCATTAGCTTATACAGTACAACATGCTAACATCTACATGAACTGTACTGTGTTATTTATCTGACCTTATGGCATCTACACACAGTAATAAACCAGGAAAAGATGAATAAAAAAGAGAAAAAGAAGCAGAGATGGTGAACTTAGCACAGTTACCTACAACACAGAGGCTAATAAAACACGCACTACGTTCATAACATCAGTGGTGCGTTCAACAGCGTGGGACATTTGAAAACTTACAGAAAAGGAGTTATTCCTGAACAAATATAACCAAACAATCAAACAATTAAACTGTGTGGGCTTTCTAACAATTAACTATTATTAACTAGTTTAACACAATAACTTTGACAGACGCTCATATGAGTCATTTAAGTCACAGATTCTGCTCTGACAACTAAGATGAACTTTGACCTGTTAACATGAAGAAGTTTATGTTCTATGGACCTTTGTTCTGTGAACCCACAGAGGGTTATTATTATTATTATTATTATTATTATTATTATTATTATTATATTGTCATTATTATTATTATTATTATTATTATTATTATTATTATTATTATTATTATTATTATTATTATTATTATTATTATTATTATTATTATTATCATTGTCATTATTATTATTATTATTATTATTATTATTATTATTATTATTATTATTATTATTATTATCATTATCATTATTATTATTATTATTATTATTATTATATTGTCATTATTATTATTATTATTATTATTATTATTATTATTATTATTATTATCATTATTATTATTATTATTATTATTATTATTATTATTATTATATTGTCATTATTATTATTATTATTATTATTATTATTATTATTATTATTATCATTGTCATTATTATTATTATTATTATTATTATTATTATTATTATTATCATTATTATTATTATTATTATTATTATTATTGTAATAATAATAATAATTATTATTATTATTATTATCATTGTCATTATTATTATTATTATTATTATTATTATTATTATTATTATTATTATGTGAAGAATCCAGAAAGGGTTGTGGCTTTCTGGAAAACATTTTTTCTTTCTTTTTTTTTTTACATTTATCCACTGCATTCGTCCCACTTTTTCTGTTACAAATTGACCTCGGCCCCTCATCTGAGAAGGAAAAAGTTATGTGGCCCTTACTGGAAATAGTTTGGGGACCCCTGGTCTAAATGTTTGTCACTGTTCAGGGTCATTAACTCCTATGGGCAGTGGCTTTGGTGAATGGCATTAGTGTTGATGGACAGAGCAACATCTACTGATTCAAAAACAAGTGTGGTATAACTGGCTCGTACATAACGTGAGCCGTGTTTCTTTTTTCATTATAGTCCAAAAGCAGTAATACTCCTGCTTGTTGCGTCCTGCATTAGTTAAATGGTAAATGTTCTGCATTTATATAGTTCTTTTCCACCTTCATGGTTCAAAGCAATTTACATTAGCCTCTCATTCACACACACACTCATACACCAGTAGGTTTCTAAGGTCAAAGGTCAGTCCTACTGGGGGCCTAAGTCAGGGTTCAGTGTCTTGCCCAAGGACACTTCGACATGTAGACAGCCAGAGCTGGGACGCGACCCGCCAACCTCTCAGTCATTGGGCGACCCACTCTACCAACTGAACCACACCCTCAGGCTCCCAGGCCTCTGGTTGCTATAGTAACGCTGCCATCTAGTGGATGTGATTGTGTGTGAATCTTATTCTATTTGTGGATTTAGCAAAACAGAAGGTTTCAAAAATACGCCACAGAGGAAAGCAGTTAATGTGTAGATTTTCTGTTCAACAAATGATAGTCACATTTCAAAAACTAAATTTTCTGTTTTACAAACATATTTTTATTTGCAAAGACTAAAACCCTAACCCCATAGAATTGAGCAGTTGGTTAGGGGTCTATATATATATATATATATATATATATATATATATATATATATATATATATATATATATATATATATATGTAGAGAGAGAGAGAGAGAGAGAGCGAGCGACTGGATAGCTTAGTGGTCTACACCACTGACTATGGTGCGGAAGGCCGGTTCGAATCCCAGGTGTGCCCTTAGGCAATGCATTTTACGCTATACATGCCTATACCTCATGATGAGCGATACGATAAATAGTCATAGCGGCTCAGACGGCGCCCGGGACAACAAGGTCCACGTTAGGGGTTGAGGAACCAGGACACCCTGATGTTAAATTGGCTACTGGAACAAGACATTCATGGAGCAGGGCAGAGAACATGGTACTGATGGAGTGTTACTACGGGAGTAACCCCAGTGAGAGAGGGTACATGCAGAGGATGTGGGAGAAATGGTTACTTCGAAACCCCACATCCTCACTGACTAAGAAACAGCTCCTAGCTCAGTGTTCGAATATCCGCAATAAGAGGTTGCTATCACAGCTAGAGATCGATGAGGTACAGCGTTGTACCTCATCCACGGTACAAAGATGCTACGGCAAGGGGGAGCCAGGACGACAGGTCAGCTTGGGGGTGGTTTCACCACCACCCCCAAATATCGAGATTGGGTACCAAGCCCCAGAAAGACTAAACACAAGGGCAGCTGACCTGAGAAAGAGAATCATGAAATCCTGGGGGAACACAACTACCTGCTTGCCAAGGCTAAAGAACACAGTACCAGACCAGTCTCTACTGGAGGACCTGAACACGGCACTGCAAACTGTCCCTACCACTACCATCACTGAGACCAATCAGCTGATGTACGCAGCAGCAACCGTAATCCTAGAGATGCTTGGATACAAGATGAACAGCCAGAGCAGCCAGAAGGTTGCCCCATGGAGGAGAAGGCTAGAGGCAAAGATCATGGCAGCATGGAGAGAAGTCAGTGTTTTAACAGAACTAAGCAGAGGTTTGAATCTGAGGAAAGAACTGCCCAAGAAATACAACAAACTGTCCACAGCTGAGGCACTGGAGACTGCTAAGAAAAGGCTCACAGCACTAGCTACCACCTAAAGAGATACACAAGAGAGGTAGAGGCCAGGAGAATAAACCAGGTGTTCTCCACCAACCCAGCTAAGGTCTACTCTCAATGGCAGGGGGGCAAGGTGACAACAGACCCACCTAGGGCTGAAACTGAGCAATACTGGAAGAACATCTGGGAGAAGGAGGCAACACATAACACCAATGCCCAATGGCTGACAGACTTACAGGCAGAGCACAGCCAACTCCCAGAACAAGACCCAGTAGTCATCACACTAGCAGACATCCAAACCAGAGTGTCCAAAATGAAGAGCTGGACAGCACCAGGGCCTGACATGATTCATACCTACTGGCTTAAGAAACTGACAGCATTCCATGAACACCTAGCAGCACAGATGAACCAGCTGCTGATATCGGGAAACCACCCAGAGTGGCTAACCCAGGGCCGGACAGTCCTCATAATGAAGGACCCCCAGAAGGGAACAATACCATCTAACTACCGGCCTATAACCTGCCTCAGCACCACATGGAAGCTTCTATCAGGCATCATAGCGACTAAGATGAGTAGGCACATGGAGCAATACATGAGCAGAGCACAGAAAGGAATAGGCAACAACACCAGGGGAGCCAAACACCAGCTACTGGTTGACAGGGCAATTGCCCGAGATTGTAAGACGAGGAACACCAACCTGTGCACTGCCTGGATTGACTACAAGAAAGCCTATGACTCAATGCCACATACATGGATACTGGAATGCTTAAAACTGTATAACATCAACAGGACACTAAGAGAGTTCATCCAGAACTCAATGAGGCTGTGGAAGACAACTCTGGAGGCCAACTCAAAGCCAATTTCACAGGTGAACATCAGATGCGGCATTTACCAAGGAGATGCTCTGTCCCCCCTGCTGTTCTGCATAGGCCTAAACCCCCTCAGCCAGATCATCTCAAAGAGTGGCTTCGGATACCAGTTCCGAAGTGGAACATCCATCAACCACCTCCTCTACATGGATGACATCAAGCTGTATGCCAAGAATGAGCGTGACATTGATTCCCTATTTTACCTCACCCGGATCTACAGCAAAGACATTGGGATGTCATTGGGACTAGATAAATGTGGGCGGATGATATCTAGAAGAGGAAAGGTGATCACAACTGAAGGGGTTGACCTACCTGAAGGGAATATCACAGATGTGCAGGAAAGTTACAAATACCTAGGGATCCCACAGACTAATGGTAATCATGAGGAGGCAGCTGGGACGTCAGCCACAGCCAAATACCTACAGAGGGTAAGACAGGTCCTGAAAAGTCAGCTGAACGGCAAAAATAAGATCCAGGCCATTAACACCTATGCCCTGCCAGTAATCAGATACCCAGCTGGGATAATATCCTGGCCACTGGAAGAGATACAAGCCACTGATATCAAGACAAGGAAACTCCTTACCATGCATGAAGGGTTCCACCCCAAGTGGAAAATGGCCCCCAATGACCAACTGCTAAGTGAATGCCTCAGGCAACAAAAGCCCAGTAAGGTCGAGGAACCAGAGGGGCTATCATGGAAGGACAAACCCTTGCATGGCGTGTACCATCGACAAATTGAGGAAGTGGCTGATATGGAAAAGACATACAAGTGTCTGGAAAAGGCTGGACTAAAGGACAGCACAGAGACACTACTCATGGCTGCACAAGAACAAGCCCTGAACACCAGAGCAATAGAGGCCGGAGTCTACCACATCAGACAGGACCCCAGGTGTAGGCTGTGTAGAGAAGCCCCTGAAACAGTCCAGCACATCACAGCAGGGTGTAAGATGCTGGCAGGAAAGGCATACATGGAGAGGCATAACCAGGTAGAGGACATACTGTACAGGAACATCTGTAAAGAGTATGGACTGGAGGTCAAGGGTCAAGATGAGAGAACCCCCCAAAGGTGACAGAGAAGAAACAGGACAAAATCCTGTGGGACTTCCAGATCCAGACTGACAAGATGGTGATGGCCAATCAGCCTGACATAGTGGTGGTGGATAAACATGGAGGACCCTAACCCTAACCCACCGCCCAGGTAGGAGGGGCCTCTAGAAGATGACCTGAGTCTCAAGGAGACATGGTCCAAGTGGGAGGGGCCTCTGGTAGAGGACCTGAGTCTCAAGGAGACACCGCCCAGGTGGGGTGAGAGGATTTTTTTTTTTATAAATATGTATCAGGGGTTCTTGCAAGATGTGATTTGGCAAGATTTCTCATTGTGTTAAAACTCTGTCTCATGAGATTTGTTAACCAGCAGGATGATTTCGGAAAATACTGGTATACCGGGGAACGGTTTGCTGGGGAAGCCGCCCCTCTGGTTTTGGACATCGGGTTTGTTATGGTCCACAGAGTTTGCTGCCAGCCTGCGTCCGTGCCCCACGATTCCAGGATCCTACCTTAGCCAGCCCGCACCAGCAACCATGGGGTTTCTGGGAGACCCTCTGACCCGCGTGTGCATTAGACTGCTGTGTTTCCAGATGGGTTGGTGGGTTGCCCACATCACAGCTGACCCCTGGTACCTGTTATACGTGGGCTTGTCCCTGCCCTGGTGATGCAGTTGGTGCGCTAGGGGAGAAGGTGCAGTGAGTCCAGGAAGGGTTCTGTAAAGACCAGGGCACCTGGGGGGGGGTGGCTTCCTCATTCGGACATGAACACATCACACCTCAACTTCCACAGTCAAGCACCAGATTTGATTTAAAAAAAAAAAAATAGAAGTCAGTGAAGGCACATTTACCCACCGACACCAATACATTACATCTAAAATATACATTTTCTTTGATTTTTAACACACATTTCACACTAAATGTGTACACTTTTATAATTTTTAAAGGGTTTAGGGGGTAGTATTGGGGGCATCGGAACCATTCAGGTATTTTACATGTAAAATGCTACCACTACACTTCTAGAATGAATGAATTTCATAAGTAGAAGTACCACTATGTATATACACACACACACACACACACACACACATATGTATATATATATATATATATATATATATATATATAAGTGTGTGTGTAAATAGTGTAAATAAATTGTGTTGGCCCCGCCCACCTCGTTCTTCTCCAGACTACATTCAGACATGGCCTTGTCTCCTTGTTCCTGGAATGTGATGATGATCAAAGCTACGAAGATGTTGACAAAAAAGAAAGGAAACACCACGAAGTAGACCACGTAGAAGATGGACGTCTCCATACGGAAGCCCGGGCTGGGGCCCTGGTCCTCATAGGTGGCGTCAACCGAGTGTTTCAGGACCCTGGGGGGGGTAAAGATAATTACTTTCTGTTAATCTACCAAGAAATTGTTTTCTCAACAACATTAACCAATGGTTTGTTTGAGTCAATTAGCATATCTTCTGCACTATAAGGTGAAATTTAAAGACTTAATTTTCTCCAAAAACCACAGAAAGTCTAGGCACTGGTTGTGTTAACTGACTTGGAAATTTGACTTCTTACTTTAAATCATGGGGTAAAAAGTCAGAATAATGACAAATTTTATATTTTTATGTGTTTATACTCGCTTATGTATTTGTCATATTTGAAAGTGCAAAGTAAACTAAAGTAAACTTAAACTCAACTATATTAAATCAAACTAAATTCAATTAAGTTAAACTAAAGTAAATTAAATTAAAACTAAAGTAAACTAAACTAAACTTTACTTTTCACAACCAGATTTTTTTCAGTGCAGTTTTTTTGGTTTTATTTTAGTGTATGAACGTGCATCGTGTTCTGCGTCCTGATTGGTCCTGTTGTCATACCACCCAGGTTCCCAGTGACACAAAGAGGTGACATATAAACCCTGCAGACTCTGATTGGTTAGACAATCGTTTCTGTGACTCTGCCCCTTTACTTAAATACACATGTAGGAGTTGACAGTAAATATAACAGTACGTTAATCCTTATGGTGACTTCCCATAGTACTACACTCAGTACTGTCACTGTAATTACCAGGTACTGTGAAGTCAATACTGTTGCTGTGACGACCAGATACTGTACTGACACATGTAGAGGTGGAGTCTGTACTTACACGGGCCATCCCTCGCCAGTGGACACAGTGAACAGGGTGAGGAAGGCCCACAGGACGTTGTCGTAATGGAACTCGTACTTCTTCCACTCTCTGGGTTGTGCCGCCACATCATCCTTGTCGTAGTCCAGAAACTGACCCCTGACACAGACACAGGATCAGAGGTCAAAGGTCAGTTCAAAGCCACTCTCAAACCGCCGGTAGCAGACACACCCACGGCTTCATCTGTGTCACCATGGTAATGTTACGCAGCAGTCTTAGCTAATTACACAGATGACGACCCACTCCCCTTGCCCCTAACCCTTTTCCAGGGTGTTACGACCCGAAAGGTGAAACATATTTTAGAAAGGACACCAGAGTCAAAGGGTATAATTCGATTTACACATTTTATTTATTTAACAATTCTACTGGAGGATCTTCACTGTTCTTCAGCTTCCTGGTTGGAACGAGCTGTTTAGGTTCCCCCGGTTCAACCCCTTTAAACCCAGTGCCCAAAGTAATAAAGGAAAAAGACCAGAGTGGACCGGCTAAATAAACATAAAGACAGTGTGCTAAACAGGCCAACCCAGTACAGGGCCGTAGGAGCTGCCAGCGCACCGCTACCCTATCAAAGAAATAAACCACCAAAATAAGTCCTAACAAAAGAAAAGCGAAAACAGGACGTCCGGAACCACCTGGCCAAACAAAAGGAAAAGGCTAACAAAAAGGCTAACAAAGAAACTCAGCACGCATGGAGGATCCCTCGTGGAGTGGAGCGGATACGCCTAGACGTGCGCGCTCCCACGGAACGCTGGGACCTGAGGAGGAGACCCTCAGAATAAAAGAGAAGACTCCAAAAAAAAAAAAACACCCCTACCGGTGCTCATATAAATAGGGCGAGTGGCGCCAAACTAATTAAGTTTAAACCTAAAAATTAGATCAAATACAATAGACAACAAATTATCGATCTAGAAAAAAACGCAATTTACTAGACAAATATATGCACAAATGTTCATTCAAAAATAGACAAAATGAGCAAGGTCAAAAAGGAAATGACTAAGGAAAATAGTGCACAGCACCTAAAACAGGGGGAGGGGTTCAATTATGGCCCTAAAGACAAGGACAACACTTCACTACCTCTTACATCATCACTCTTCCAAAAATATAGAAACAGAATCTGACTGGTAAAGTCATGTGAGTGGATGGGCGGAGTCATGTGACTACACAGACTCCCCAGCATTTTAAAGGGAATCGTACTAACGCACATTTAAAATAGACTAAAGAAAAAAGTTTATTAAAATAACAAAATACCGCCATGGTCAAACTGCTGGTGGTTCTGGTACTAACTGTGGGTCCATGTGGTTCAGGGTATATTTTGGATGTGGGTCTATGTTGGTACCTGCAGTCCTTCTCCAGACCCTTGGATTCGTCAGTGCAGTAGAAGAACTTGCCCTTGAACAGCTGGACGGCAATGACGGCAAAGATGAACATGAATAGGATGTAAACGATCAGGATGTTCAGGACGTTCTTCAGAGAGTTGACCACGCAGTCGAACACCGCCTGCAATACAACAACAACCACCATGATCTGCAGTTCATTTCAATGGATCAACCACCTTCTAACCCAGTGTGTCTTTTGTGATGTTAAAGAGACAGTTCAGTATTTTTCAGATGAATGTGTTTGTCATCAGTGTCTTTACTCTGGTGCACCCACACTGACTTACACCCGACAGTGTCCTGTGAGCCTAGTTCTGCTCTAGTTTTGGTCAAAGCCAAAGTAGTCCTGGTAGGTTTCCTGGGGTCAACAAAATAAAAGGTGTTTCTTCTCAAAACAGTACGTGTTGGAATTAGTGATTTATTTGCATAATAAAAGGTATGTAACTGTGGTTCTATGAATCCCGGATGACCACCAGAGGCGGTGCTTCAAGGACTGGATGATCATTGTTTCCCAGTCTATAAGGACACATGACATGGAAGCTCAGCCCCTAATCTTCTCGCACAAGGATTCCGAGGGTCATCCGGGATTCATAGAACTGCAGTAACATACGTAACTCTCATTCTATTTCATCCTTCCTGACCACCAGTGGTGGTGCTCCCAGCACTGGATGACTGAATACCAACAATGTCCCAAGGAACCCACAGACCCTGACAGCCCCCATACCTCAGTGAGGTGCAGTAGGTGGCACCTGAAGAATGCCCTGGAGAGGATGGGGCGTAGCTACATTCACCCTGTACAACCTTGAAAATGTGTTCGAAAGATGCCCAGGAGGCCGTCTGCATATAACCCCCAATGGCACCCCATGCGTGGCAGCCCATGAGGTCATCAGGCTCCGGAGTGAGTGGCACCTCACGCCAGCAAGTGGAGGTCTACCCCGCAAGGTTTAGGCCTCAAAAATCGTATTCACCATCCATTTGGCCAGGCGTTGGTTGGTAAGACCCCGGCCTGGATGTGGGCCAGAATAGCGAACAAATATGTTAGATGTGCATCGGCAAGATGCCTTGGACGAAATAAAAAACTCAAGGGCGTGAACATGGCACAAGGCTTCAAAGGAAACTCCAGTGTTGAACTTGGCCAACTTGAGTGGCTGGGTGTAGTCCATCACTACCTTAGGGACAAACAACACATCAGGCCAAAGCGTAACACCTAAACCATCAGGGTGAAACTGGCAACAGGACCCACTAATGGAGAGGACCTGAAGTTCACCTACCTGTTTTTCCAAGGCCATAGCCAAAGCCAAAAGAAAAACAGTCCTCCAAGTCAGCCATTTGATGTCCACCCAAGCCAGGGGTGTGAATGGAGGGGACTGAAGGACCTCAAGTACCAAGGACAGGTCCTCTGGCAGTACCACAGGTTGTTTGGCAGGATGCAAATGTGCAGCACCTTTCAAGAACAGGGAAACATTTCTGTCCTTATCCAGTGAACAACTGTTCAGCCCCACATGCCAACAGGAAATGGCAACTACATAAACCTTCAAGGTAAATGGAGATAACAGGTCTTGAAGAAACAATGTACTGGGTCCCGTCCCTTACACTGGCACCACCTTTCAACCCACCCCCGATTTGGTGGCGTAGAAAGCACATGTAGACAGTGCCCATGCCTTCTGCCTGTCTGCCTTCTCTCTTCAGCTTGTTTGGCAAGGCTGATCTCAAAGCCTGCCAGCCCCTCCTTCACTGCATGTCTCCAAGATTGATCATAATTTTTTAAGTTAAATAGATATTCACCAAATATAGACAGCCAGCTGCCGTTACATAACATAACAGCTTAACTTAATTACGAGGACCTTAAAGCTCCATGAGATGGTCTGGTATGGAATGGAGACCATCGCTAAAGTGGATCAAGTAGTAACATCAGAGCGGCTGGAGAAGTCTTTCCCAGGAGTCCAGCTGGGGGAGTTAGTTCACCCAGAGGAGATAGATCTACTGATCAGCACGCGAGAAGGCAGATTGGCAGCAGCTTGCAACAAAGTGGTCCTTGAGTGGCTAAAATGGGACAGTATTGGGGCTGCGTGTAACCCTACATGTAGATGCTGTCGCTGTGATAGGTGGCCTCCAGGTGGGAAGGAGATGTGTCTGGCTGATGAGAAGGAGCTCGAGGTGATAAGAGCAGGCCTGGCATTTCAAGAGAGTGATGTCCACAGTGACAAGCCGCATTGGGATGCAAAGTATCCCTGGAAAGAGGACCCAGCCTCTCTTCTTAATAACCAAAAAATTGTGGAAGAGACATTCCTGCGGACTGAGAAGTGACTCATGAAAGATCCTGTGTGGAAGGAAGCGTAAAAAAGACAGGTCCACGAGGTGGTGCAGAGAGGAGCTGCTGTTAAGCTCACCAAGGACATGATAGACAACTGGAAAGAAGCCGTGTGGTGGGTGAGCCATCTGACTGCACCAAACCTCCATTCAGTGACTACACCGGTACGCCTAGTCTGGAACATACAGAGGGGTGAGCCTGAACAGCATCTTACTCAAAGGTCCAGACATTCTTAATCCTATCAGGGCAGTGCTTCTCAGGCTGCAAGAAGGCATGCACACAGCCATTGGAGACATCACCAAGATGTATAATTCAGTTTGGCTCGAGGAACAAGAGGTCCATATGCATCGGTTCTAATAGAGGGACTCACCAAATGATGAGATCGAAGACTATGCCGTCGTGAGAGTGAACATGGGAGACAAGCCAGAGGGATGCATCGCGCAGGTTGCCATGTGAGAGGCCGCAAAGTTGCCCCAGTTTTATGACTTGGAGGAAAGAAGAGTCATTGAGGAAGGCTAGACTAGCCAGAAAAGACCAAAGACTAAACTAGCCAGAAACTCGGAACACTAGCCAGAAACTCGGAACGCTAGCCAGAAACACGGAACGCTAGCCAGAAACTCGGAACGCTAGCCAGAAACTCGCAACGCTAGCCAGAAACTCGGAACGCTAGCCAGAAACTCGGAACGCTAGGCAGATACACGGAACGCGAGGCAGATACATGGAATGCTAAGATACACAGAACTAGCAGTGAAACGCACACAGACAGGAACAGAACGCAAGACTGGACAGACTTTAGACAGAACAGACCGGGGAAAACTAAAACAAAACGGGTCCCTTCAGCACTGGCGGAGTCCTGATGGTTGGCAGGACCATTCTGTCAGGATCGGGGTGAGGTGAATGAGGACTCCAATGCATAGTGCTGAAGGGAAAAATAATTTAATAACAAAACTAAGAAACATAAAGACAAGACAGAGACAAAACCTGGGAACAAACGACCAGAGTCTGTGATGATGATGAAGGTCTGGGTGACTGAGGAGATGGTGAAAGTGTCCGGGTTATGGAGGTGACATTACTGAATGGTCCCGCACTGGCAACTGCAAGCCTCACTGCTTATACAGCTGCGCAGTGCGGGACCAGGTGAGTGGAGAGTACTGGGGGAAAGGTCACTGGAGCAGAGGTCATGACAGTATATGTATATTTGTCAAGGGTTCATTTGACTTCAGTGGATTTTCATTTAGTTTCACCCAAATCCAAAAACAGCAGTGATGAGGAGTGACAGTTTTTACAGTGTAAAAATACAAAGAAAAACAGGAAAAAGAAAAAATAGTTACAACAGATCTGAAAACACAATAAAATAAAGTTGGTCTCTTTTACCGTTCAGCATAAAAAACTGAATTCAGTCACACTCTTACTTTAACTTCAAATTCAAATCTGTTTAAATCTACAGAATTTATCTCCAACTATACCCCCCACACTAGCTCCCCTTTATATCCCTAAGCTCCACCCATGGACATAACAATGTCCACATTATTTAATTAACATCTACAATATTTACATGGAACAAACATCAAACTTAAATCATATTAACTCATATAAACAATGGCACCAATTATCCTCCATACATAAACACAAAACAATGAATGAATGTGTGTGTCCTGTAGTCAATGGTCCACAACCTTTTTTATTACCGTGGACCAGGGGCGGTTCCGTAGATTGTTTATGTGGGTCAAAGTGGGTGTGGCCTGTGGGAATCACCTGTCACCATAAATCCATATTTCAAATAAAAGTCCTGGTATTGTCTGTTCAAACTTTCCTTTTCTCTACAGTTGGAGGTTCTTCTTCTGTCTCTTCAGTCGCCTTTTACTCTTTTAAAACAAACTTTCTAAACACATCTGTTTTTACTTCCTTTACTAACATGTGGGTTATATTTATGACATTCAACTGACACATGGAACCGACACAATACAGTCATTTTTCAAAATAAAAGATTGTTACGACTCTGATAATAAATACAAGAGAAATAATGAATGAATTAAATAATTATTAGGCGACCAGCGGCCCGGTACCAAATGATCCACGGACCGACCCGGTACCAAATGATCCACGGACCGACCCGGTACCAAGTGACCCACGGACCGACCCGGTACCAAGTGACCCACGGACCGGCCCGGGGGTTGTGGACCACTGCTGTAGTCAATGATGATGTGTTCAATGAAGACTGTGAATTATGAGGATATAACAGTGGTCCGGTTCTGCAGCAGGTGTGTGTGTGTGTGTGTGTGAGTGTGTGTGTGTGTGTATGTGTGTGTGTGTGTGTGTGTGTGTGTGTGTGTGTGTGTGTGCACCTCCAGACGCCCACTACATGGGGTAATGGCTGAGTAGTGAGGCAAGGACCAGATGACTATGTCCAGTTTAAACATATGTTGCAGGAGAACCGTGCTTCACACACTACAAAAAAAAGACAAGAGAGAAAAAAGAAAAACACACGTGGGGCAGAAATGACGGAGCTAATGTCGCAACGTTACAATATTTCAAAAAAAAGTATATAGTTTTGCTCACAAGTTGGTGGGGGCTAGTCTATATCCTCTCGCGGGCCGGATGTGGCCCGTGGGCCGCCTATTGGGGATCGCTGTGCTAGATGGAGTGGAGAAGATATTGAGTGCAGGAGGCTTTTATCTCAAGCCCTGGGTCCGGTCTGGTCAAAGTGGTAGGAAGGTGGAGACAGAATCCAAGCCAGTGACTTTGGTGTTGCCCAACCAACTAGGGGAGGAAGACAACAAAGCCCTGGTGGTCGGGTACCTTGTACAAGAGGATAAACTCTCCATAATGGTTTCCATTAACTTCTCCAGATGGAAGCAGAAAATGAGAACGGACATTGATCTTACTGAAGATTAAGTGGAGGCAAAAACACCAAACCCACTGACTCGTGTCCTATTAAGCCAGATCGCTGGATTAGACGACCCGATTGGTCTAGTAACATCCATGAAACATAGAGGTGTTATCCTTGTGAGAAGAGCCTTTCAGGTGATTGGAAAGCTTATAAGTGACATGCGGGATGAACCCCTTTGTGATGAGCGACGAGGCAAGGCAATTGAGCTATTTAAGGAGTATGCTTATCTTAGTAGCATCAGATTCTACCGAAGCCTCACACCCCCTGGCTGGGAAGGAAAGCCTTGGGGTATCACATTTTCTGACGGGAGCTGTGAATCCTATGGTGCTGTATTGTACTTACTGTAAGATGGGAACCATCTGTAGGTGTGATTATCCAGCTGGTGAAATCAAAGGCTAAGCCCCTCGATCAGAAAGGCGATGCAGTCAAGGCTGAGGTCTGCAGGGCTGTCTTTGCTGTGCGCCTGAAAGAGTATGTGTTAAAGCATGTGAGGTTGAACATTGAGAAGTGGTATCACTTCATTGACAGCCATACGGCACTGGGTGCCATTCAGAGAGATACGCATTCCAGACGTTATTCACAAACCGAATCGGCAAAATTCAGAGGGCTACGCCAGTGAATGACTGGTGGTGGATCTCTGGCAAAGGCAATATCGCTGATCTAGTCACAAGGGGCTCCTCTCCTGAACAGCTGAACAAAGACTCTGTGTGGCAAAATGGTCCCAGGTTCTTGTCTGATCCAGTCGAGGAGTGGCCCATGAAATCCGCCTGAAAGGTGGCAGCCGATGCCAGAGACAAAGTAAATAAGCTTAAGAGAAAAGCCTTTTCAGTGGCCCTCATTAGAGCTCAAGTTAAGATGCTGTCTGACCCTCACAGAGATGGTTGTGAGGCTCAAACTGACACAGATGAAACTACTGAGGCACCACAGTCTTCAGGAGACAGGGCTGAATCAACCTCAGATGAGGCCAAAGGAGTAGAGACACTTTGGGGAACCTTACTTGTAGACGAGATCGATGCAAGAAGATACAGTTCTCTGACCAAGCTCTGTAGAGTGACCGGTTATATTCACAGGGCTGTAAAGTGGTGGCTGGCTTGCATCAGGAGGATCTCTATACCAGGTAAGTGGGAAGCAGTACTGACAGTACGAGAGCTTGATATTGCTTTCCAAGACCTGGGCCTGGCTGCCCAGAAAGAAGGTACATTTCCTGTAACAACTCTGAACAAACTTGTTGGAAGCAGAGATGAAATCCAGGCTATTACTCAGGGAGAGACTGATGTGCCCCTGCTTCCCTTCAGGGGATGGATCACCACCCTTCTAACACGACAGGCCCATGAAGCTAACGATGAGGGTGTTGCCAGCACACTCCTTCAAGTGAGGCCTAAAGCGTGGGAGGTGCAGGAACCAAGAGTGAACAGAAAGATCATTGATTCTTGCATGCAGTGTCAAAGAACCAGGGTTAGGATGTGCAAGCAGATCATGGGTGAGCTTTCTGTTGAATGGACTGAACCAGCTACACCTTTTGAGTATACTACACTGGACCTCTTTGGCCTCGACATTGTTAAAGATGCTGTGAGGCGAAGAACAAAGATTAAATTTTGGGGTGTAGTGTTCAGCTGTATGGCGTTGAGAGAGGTCCGTTTAGAAATAGTGGAAGATCAGTCAACGGAAGGATTTCTTAAAGCATACCAATGCTTCACAGCTCTAAGGTGTCACCCACGAAAACTCTGGTCAGATCAAGGGACCAATTTCGTGAGTGCCAGGCTGGTATCAGAGGAACTATATATGTTCCTCAGAAGCATTGACAAGGAGCAAGTTCAGAAAAAGGCAGCAGCTGCTGGAACGGACTGGACATGGGTGTTTCATCTGGCAGACTCTCCCCACTGAAATGGGGCTGCAGAGGAAAACATTAAGAAGCATTGGTGAGCGAGGTAACCTTACAACACTGGAGTTCCAGACCCTCCTCTATCTGGCTGCTAACTTGTCAATCAAGACACCAATTGGAGCCAAGGCCCAAGTACAGGATGAAACTGTTGAAGTTATTACTCCCAACATGCTTCTGCTTGGACGTGTGGGACGCAGCGGGGAGTTTTTGTATAAGTCATAATAAATACAACAGACAATAATATACCCTGTGCCTGGTATTACATGCAAACAAACAATGGAGGAGAGAAACGGTTTTCATTTTCTGTTATTTTAATTGTCTTTGTTTTTTATGTCTCCTATTTTAATTCTCTTTTAATGCATTTTAATCATTTAAATTACCACAAACACCACACCTCAAAGCACACACAGGGTTAAGCTAATGCTAACCCAGTGTGTGCCTTGTGACGTTACCTTTAGCTTGGGTTAGGCTAATGCTAACCCAGTGTGTGTTTTGTGATGTTACCTTTAGCTTGGGTTAGGCTAATGCTAACCCAGTGTGTGTTTTGTGATGTTACCTTTAGCTTGGGGAGGCGTTTGATGGTCTTCAGAGGTCGCAAGACTCGTAGGACCCTCAGGGACTTGATTGTGTTGATGTCTTTGCCTTTGGTTCCTCTGTGTAGATGGACAGTCCAGTTAGCAAGCGCTAAGCTAATGTCCACATCCTATAGTTAGTGAGTCCTAAGCTAGTGTCTACACATCAGCACCTGCAGTTAGCAAGAGCTAAGCTAGCATCCACACCTACAAGCTCCATACACAACAGTTCACACCAGGGAGGGGGACATTAGCTGTGAGGCACATACCGACCGTTTGGCTTCCTGTCCCTTCCTGTCCCCTGTCCCCTCCTGTCCCATTCCCTCCTCTCCACTGCCTGTCCCCTGTCCCCTCCTGTCCTCTTCACAGACAGATTACCTGTGTATTAAACCTGTTTGTTATTACACAGACTGTATTTCAGTTCCGATAGTGTCTGTCTCCCTCCTTCCCTCACTCACTCACTCACTCACTCACTCACTCACTCACTCACTCACTCACTCACTATCACAATATTTGGGTAAAAATGGTGAGTTTTAACACATGCAGCGCTCATGCTCTGATGGACTAACCTGGGTTAACCCAGACTAACCTGGGTGACATGGTTTAAAGGGACAGTTGTGTATTTTTCAGATGAATTTTTCAGTGTCTTTACTCTGGTGCACCCACACTGACTCCGCCCCTCTCTTATGACTCCGCCCCTTTACCCTGGTGCACCCACACTGACTTACCCCCCACAGTGTCCTGTGAGCCCAGTTCTGGTCCAGTTTTGGTCAAAGCCAAAGTAGTCCCAGCATGTTTCCTGGGGTCAACAAAATAAAACCAGTTTCTTCTTAAAACAGTATGTGTTGGAATGAGTGATTTATTTACAAAACAAAACTGTCACTGAACAAAAACTCACACCTAATAATTGCTTGGAGCTACTTTCTGTCAATAGTGATCAATGCGCGAGTGTAATCACTACTAACAGCTGTGCACCTGTACGTAGTAGCCGCTATTGAGAGAAAGTAGCTCCAAACAATTACAAGGTGTGAGTTCAGTGACAGTTTTGTTTTGTAAATAAATCACTCATTCCAACACATACTGTTTTGAGAAGAAACAGGTTTTTTTTATTGACCCCAGGAAACATGCTGGGACTACTTTGGTTTTGACCAAAACCAGACCAGAACTGGGCTCACAGGACACTGTGGGGGGTAAGTCAGTGTGGGTGCACCAGAGTAAAGGGGCGGAGTCATAAGAGATGGGCGGAGTCAGTGTGGGTGCACCAGAGTAAAGGGGCGGAGTCATAAGAGATGGGCGGAGTCAGTGTGGGTGCACCAGAGTAAAGGGGCGGAGTCATAAGAGATGGGCGGAGTCAGTGTGGGTGCACCAGAGTAAAGGGGCGGGGTCATAAGAGATGGGCGGAGTCAGTGTGGGTGCACCAGAGTAAAGACACTCATGACAAACACATTCATCTGAAAAATACTGAAGTGTCCCTTTAACCTGGTTTACAGTGGACCCAGTCACAGCCAGTCTTTTTTTGTTCCAGGAGCAAAAAACAGACAATAACTTTCAGAAGCACCTGTGTGTGTGTGTGTGTGTGTGTGTGTGTGTGTGTGTGTGTGTGTGTGTGTGTGTTTGTGCTAACATACAGACATGATGGTGTCATCATCAGTTACTAGACTAAGACACTAAGAAAGTTTGGGAGCATTAGCTCCACCAAGGACATGTTCAATTTGAGATTGTTTAATTTCACAAATCAGATCCTGAAGTTATGTGTCTGTCTGTCTGTGTGCATACACATTTCCTCTGTTCTCACTCTAGCGTCACCAGTTCTTGACAGATGGTTGTGTTATGTAGAAGCAGACAGATGTTCAGCTGAATCGAATCAGAACTTCTGGTCGGACGACATATTGAATTTTTGTGTCATGACAGCAGAGATTAGCTGTTTTCAACATGTATTGATGATTTAACATGATAATGACTGATGATAATGATGATGATTTAACATGATAATGATGGATCCATGATATCACAGATTTAATATAGTTTGTGAAGTTAACACGATCTGAGTGTGGTTTTCATTTGTCTGTCTGTCAGCAGGGTTACACAAGAAGTACTGAACGGATTTTGATGACACTTTCAGGAATGATAAATAATGGGTCAAGGAAGAACCCATTAGATTTTGAGCAATGAAGGTCAAATGTCAAGGTCACACTAAAGGTCAACAGCTAAAAGACATCAGTGGTAATATCTCAGCTTTTCCCCCCATTCACTTAGTCTGACCTTTGACCCCTGACCCTAACCTTCAGAAATCAGATGGGTCAACAACTATAACCCTAACCTTTGACCCCTAACCTTCAGACATCAGATGGGTCAACGCCTATAACCCTAACCTTTGACCCCTAACCTTCTGACATCAGATGGGTCAACACCTATAACCCTAACCTTTGACCCCTAACCTTCAGACATCAGATGGGTCAACGCCTATAACCCTAACCTTTGACCCCTAACCTTCTGACATCAGATGGGACGACACCTATAACCCTAACCTTTGACCCCTAACCTTCAGACATCAGGTGGGTCAACGCCTATAACCCTAACCTTTGACCCATAACCTTCAGACATCAGATGGGTCAACGTCTATAACCCTAACCTTTGACCCCTAACCTTCTGACATCAGATGGGTCAACGCCTATAACCCTAACCTTTGACCCCTAACCTTCAGACATCAGATGGGTCAACACCTATAACCCTAACCTTTGACCCCTAACCTTCTGACATCAGATGGGTCAACACCTATAACCCTAACCTTTGACCCCTAACCTTCAGACATCAGATGGGTCAACACCTATAACCCTAACCTTTGACCCCTAACCTTCTGACATCAGATGGGTCAACACCTATAACCCTAACCTTTGACCCCTAACCTTCAGACATCAGATGGGTCAACACCTATAACCCTAACCTTTGACCCCTAACCTTCAGACATCAGATGGGTCAACAACTATAACCCTAACCTTTGACCCCTAACCTTCTGACATCAGATCGGTCAACGCCTATAACCCAACCTTTGACCCCTAACCTTCAGACATCAGATGGGTCAACACCTATAACCCTAACCTTTGACCCCTAACCTTCAGACATCAGATGGGTCAACACCTATAACCCTAACCTTTGACCCCTAACCTTCAGACATCAGATGGGTCAACACCTATAACCCTAACCTTTGACCCCTAACCTTCAGACATCAGATGGGTCAACGCCTATAACCCTAACCTTTGACCCCTAACCTTCAGACATCAGATGGGTCAACACCTATAACCCTAACCTTTGACCCCTAACCTTCAGACATCAGATGGGTCAACGCCTATAACCCTAACCTTTGACCCCTAACCTTCAGACATCAGATGGGTCAACTCTATAACCCTAACCTTTGACCCCTAACCTTCAGACATCAGATGGGTCAACACCTATAACCCTAACCTTTGACCCCTAACCTTCAGACATCAGATGGGTCAACACCTATAACCCTAACCTTTGACCCCTAACCTTCAGACATCAGATGGGTCAACAACTATAACCCTAACCTTTGACCCCTAACCTTCTGACATCAGATCGGTCAACGCCTATAACCCTAACCTTTGACCCCTAACCTTCAGACATCAGATGGGTCAACACCTATAACCCTAACCTTTGACCCTTAACCTTCAGACATCAGATGGGTCAACACCTATAACCCTAACCTTTGACCCCTAACCTTCAGACATCAGATGGGTCAACACCTATAACCCTAACCTTTGACCCCTAACCTTCAGACATCAGATGGGTCAACGCCTATAACCCTAACCTTTGACCCCTAACCTTCAGACATCAGATGGGTCAACACCTATAACCCTAACCTTTGACCCCTAACCTTCAGACATCAGATGGGTCAACGCCTATAACCCTAACCTTTGACCCCTAACCTTCAGACATCAGATGGGTCAACACCTATAACCCTAACCTTTGACCCCTAACCTTCAGACATCAGATGGGTCAACACCTATAACCCTAACCTTTGACCCCTAACCTTCAGACATCAGATGGGTCAACGCCTATAACCCTAACCTTTGACCCCTAACCTTCAGACATCAGATGGGTCAACACCTATAACCCTAACCTTTGACCCCTAACCTTCAGACATCAGATGGGTCAACACCTATAACCCTAACCTTTGACCCCTAACCTTCAGACATCAGATGGGTCAACACCTATAACCCTAACCTTTGACCCCTAACCTTCAGACATCAGAGGGGTCAACAACTATAACCCTAACCTTTGACCCCTAACCTTCTGACATCAGATCGGTCAACGCCTATAACCCTAACCTTTGACCCCTAACCTTCAGACATCAGATGGGTCAACACCTATAACCCTAACCTTTGACCCTTAACCTTCAGACATCAGATGGGTCAACACCTATAACCCTAACCTTTGACCCCTAACCTTCAGACATCAGATGGGTCAACACCTATAACCCTAACCTTTGACCCCTAACCTTCAGACATCAGATGGGTCAACGCCTATAACCCTAACCTTTGACCCCTAACCTTCAGACATCAGATGGGTCAACACCTATAACCCTAACCTTTGACCCCTAACCTTCAGACATCAGATGGGTCAACGCCTATAACCCTAACCTTTGACCCCTAACCTTCAGACATCAGATGGGTCAACACCTATAACCCTAACCTTTGACCCCTAACCTTCAGACATCAGATGGGTCAACACCTATAACCCTAACCTTTGACCCCTAACCTTCAGACATCAGATGGGTCAACGCCTATAACCCTAACCTTTGACCCCTAACCTTCAGACATCAGATGGGTCAACACCTATAACCCTAACCTTTGACCCCTAACCTTCAGACATCAGATGGGTCAACACCTATAACCCTAACCTTTGACCCCTAACCTTCAGACATCAGATGGGTCAACACCTATAACCCTAACCTTTGACCCCTAACCTTCAGACATCAGATGGGTCAACAACTATAACCCTAACCTTTGACCCCTAACCTTCTGACATCAGATCGGTCAACGCCTATAACCCTAACCTTTGACCCCTAACCTTCAGACATCAGATGGGTCAACACCTATAACCCATCATGCCATGTTTTGACATCATATGACGTCAAGGCAATGATGTATTTGTAAACTTTGTGACCTTTGACCTTAAATAAGGGTTATTGGCACATTTTATCAAATCCAACAATAGACTGTTTCATATTAGATCATAAATATGTAATATGGTTGATACACAACGTCACATGACGTCATAAGTGATTGATTATTAAATGTTCATATCACATAAACTCAAGCAAGGAATTTTTCTCCAATTTTTTTGAGACCCTCTATATCAGTGGTCCCCAACCTATTTATTACCGCGGAGCGGCCAGCGTTTCACAATTCTACCACGGACCGTTGTGGGGGGGGGGGGGGGGGGGGTAAATCCATAGTTGAAGTCCAACTCCTGGTATTGTCTGTTAAAAACTTTCCTTCTCTTGGAAGTTGGAGGTTCTTCTTCAAAAAGTAACTTTCCAAAGACATCTTTTTTTTGTACTTATTTTGCTAACATGTTTGTTACATTTTTAGCATTCAAGTGACAGAAGCTGTGTTTCCATTAGTTTTTCACAAAACAATATCGATATTCCTCAAATTTCGACAAAGTATATTTGTGCTTTGAACGTGTTTCCATTGACGGTTGTTCTAGGCAGGAGTGTCGTAACTCTATCATCCCACCACATTTCACTGCTGTCACCTTCAGAGCTTCAAATCACCTGACGGCAATATCATCCTGATATTAGAGTGAATGAATCGGCTAATTCTCTCGTCACTAAAAGTCACTGGCGAACTCTTTAAAGGCACTAACATGTAAAACAAACAACCTGTCTCACATTATAAGGGTCTGTACATGTGGTCCCTACAA
>CM035794.1:1194436-1274436 GCA_020466265.1 Siphamia tubifer | reverse complement strand
CTAAAGAGCAAATATAACAGCAGGAGGTGCTAAAGAGCAAATATAACAGCAGGAGGTGCTAAAGAGCAAATATAAACAGCAGGAGGTGCTAAAGAGCAAATATAACAGCAGGAGGTGCTAAAGAGCAAATATAACAGCAGGAGGTGCTAAAGAGCAAATATAAACAGCAGGAGGTGCTAAAGAGCAAATATAACAGCAGGAGGTGCTAAAGAGCAAATATAAACAGCAGGAGGTGCTAAAGAGCAAATATAACAGCAGGAGGTGCTAAAGAGCAAATATAACAGCAGGAGGTGCTAAAGAGCAAATATAAACAGCAGGAGGTGCTAAAGAGCAAATATAACAGCAGGAGGTGCTAAAGAGCAAATATAAACAGCAGGAGGTGCTAAAGAGCAAATATAAACAGCAGGAGGTGCTAAAGAGCAAATAGAAACAGCAGGAGGTGCTAAAGAACAAATATGAACAGGAGGTGCTACAGAACAAATAGAAACAGCAGGAGGTGCTAGAGAATAATTAGAAACAGCAGGAGGTGCTAAAGAAGAAATATAAACAGCAGGAGGTGCTCCAGAACAATTAGAAACAGCAGGAGGTGCTAAAGAGCAAATATAACAGCAGGAGGTGCTAAAGAACAAATATAACAGCAGGAGGTGCTAAAGAGCAAATATAAACAGCAGGAGGTGCTAAAGAGCAAATATAAACAGCAGGAGGTGCTAAAGAGCAAATATAAACAGCAGGAGGTGCTAAAGAGCAAATATAAACAGCAGGAGGTGCTAGAGAATAATTAGAAACAGCAGGAGGTGCTAAAGAAGAAATATAAACAGCAGGAGGTGCTCCAGAACAATTAGAAACAGCAGGAGGTGCTAAAGAGCAAATATAACAGCAGGAGGTGCTAAAGAACAAATATAACAGCAGGAGGTGCTAAAGAACAAATATAACAGCAGGAGGTGCTAAAGAGCAAATATAAACAGCAGGAGGTGCTAAAGAGCAAATATAAACAGCAGGAGGTGCTAAAGAGCAAATATAAACAGCAGGAGGTGCTAGAGAACAATTAGAAACAGCAGGAGGTGCTAAAGAAGAAATATAAAAGCAGGAGGTGCTACAGAACAATTAGAAACAGCAGGAGGTGCTAAAGAGCAAATATAACAGCAGGAGGTGCTAAAGAACAAATATAACAGCAGGAGGTGCTACAGAACAATTAGAAACAGCAGGAGGTGCTAAAGAGCAAATATAAACAACAGGAGGTGCTACAGAACAAACAGAAACAGCAAGATTTGCTACAGAAGAAATATAACAGCAGGAGGTGCTAAAGAAAAATATACAAAACAGGAGGTGCTACAGAACAAATAGAAACAGCAGGAGGTCCTAAAGAAAAATATTTTAAAAACAGGAGGTGCTACAGAACAAATAGTCAAGGCAGGAGGTGCAAAAGAACAAATATAAACAGCAGGAGGTGCTGAAGAAGAAATATAACAATAGGAGGTGCTACAGAACAAATATAAACAGCAGGAGGTGCTACAGAACAAATATAAACAGCACGAGGTGCTACAGAACAAATATAAACAGCAGGAGGTGCTACAGAACAAATATAAACAGCACGAGGTGCTACAGAACAAATATAAACAGCAGGAGGTGCTACAGAACAAATAGAAAGAGCAGGACGTGCTAAATGACAAATAGAAACATTAGGAGGTGCTAAAGACCAAATATGAACAGCAGGAGGTGCTAAAGAAGAAATATAACAGCTGGAGGTGCTATAGAACAAATAGAAACAGCAGGAGGTGCTAAAGAAAAAATATAAACAACAGGAGGTGCTAGAGAACAAATATAAACAGCACGAGGTGCTACAGAAAAAATATAAACAGCACGAGGTGCTAAAGAACAAATAGAAACAGCAGGGGGTGCTAAATGACAAATAGAAAGAGCAGGACGTGCTAAATGACAAATAGAAACATTAGGAGGTGCTAAAGACCAAATATGAACAGCAGGAGGTGCTAAAGAAGAAATATAACAGCTGGAGGTGCTATAGAACAAATAGAAACAGCAGGAGGTGCTAAAGAAAAAATATAAACAACAGGAGGTGCTACAGAACAAATATAACAGCAGGAGGTGCTAAAGAAAAATATTTAAAAAACAGGAGGTGCTACAGAACAAATAGTAAAAGCAGGAGGTGCAAAAGAACAAATATAAACAGCAGGAGGTGCTACAGAACAAATATAAACAGCAGGAGGTGCTAAATGACAAATAGAAACAGCAGGAGGTGCTAAATGACAAATAGAAACATTAGGAGGTGCTAAAAACCAAATATGAACAGCAGGAGGTGCTAAAGAACAAATAGAAAGAGCAGGACGTGCTAAATGACAAATAGAAACATTAGGAGGTGCTAAAGACCAAATATGAACAGCAGGAGGTGCTAAAGAAGAAATATAACAGCTGGAGGTGCTATAGAACAAATAGAAACAGCAGGAGGTGCTAAAGAAAAAATATAAACAACAGGAGGTGCTAGAGAACAAATATAAACAGCACGAGGTGCTACAGAACAAATATAAACAGCAGGAGGTGCTACAGAAAAAATATAAACAGCACGAGGTGCTAAAGAACAAATAGAAACAGCAGGGGGTGCTAAATGACAAATAGAAAGAGCAGGACGTGCTAAATGACAAATAGAAACATTAGGAGGTGCTAAAGACCAAATATGAACAGCAGGAGGTGCTAAAGAAGAAATATAACAGCTGGAGGTGCTATAGAACAAATAGAAACAGCAGGAGGTGCTAAAGAAAAAATATAAACAACAGGAGGTGCTACAGAACAAATATAACAGCAGGAGGTGCTAAAGAAAAATATTTAAAAAACAGGAGGTGCTACAGAACAAATAGTAAAAGCAGGAGGTGCAAAAGAACAAATATAAACAGCAGGAGGTGCTACAGAACAAATATAAACAGCAGGAGGTGCTAAATGACAAATAGAAACAGCAGGAGGTGCTAAATGACAAATAGAAACATTAGGAGGTGCTAAAAACCAAATATGAACAGCAGGAGGTGCTAAAGAAGAAATATAACAGCTGGAGGTGCTACAGAACAAATAGAAACAGCAGGAGGTGCTAAAGAGCAAATATAAACAGAAGGAGGTGCTACAGAACAATTAGAAACGGCAGGAGGTGCTAAAGAGCAAACATAACAACAGGAGGTGCTACAGAACAAATATAAACAGCAGGAGGTGCTAAAGAAAAATATACACAACAGGAGGTGCTACAGAACAAATAGAAACAGCAGGAGGTGCCAAAGAACAAATATAAACAGCAGGAAGTGCTACAGAACAAATATAAACATCGGGAGGTGCTAAAGAAAAATATACACAACAGGAGGTGCTACAGAACAAATATAAAGAGCAGGAGGTGCTACAGAACAATTAGAAACAGCAGGAGGTGCCAAAGAACAAATATAAACAGCAGGAGGTGCTAAATGACAAATAGAAACATTAGGAGGTGCTAAAGACCAAATATGAACAGCAGGAGGTGCTACAGAACAAATAGAAACAGCAGGAGGTGCTAAAGAGCAAATATAACAGCAGGAGTTGCTAAAGAGCAAATATAAACAGCAGGAGGTGCTAGAGAACAATTACAAACACCAGGAGGTGCTAAAGAGCAAATATAACAGCAGGAGGTGCTAAAGAACAAATATAACAGCAGGAGGTGCTACAGAACAATTAGAAACAGCAGGAGGTACTACAGAACAAATATAACAGCAGGAGGTGCTACAGAACAAATATAAACAGCAGGAAGTGCTACAGCACAAATATAAACAGCAGGAGGTGCTAAAGAAAAATATACACAACAGGAGGTGCTACAGAACAAATAGAAACAGCAGGAGGTGCCAAAGAACAAATATAAACAGCAGGAAGTGCTACAGAACAAATATAAACAGCAGGAGGTGCTAAAGAAAAATATACACAACAGGAGGTGCTACAGAACAAATAGAAACAGCAGGAGGTCCTAAAGAAAAATATTAAAAAAAACAGGAGGTGCTACAGAACAAATAGAAAAATCAGGAGGTGCAAAAGAACAAATAGAAACAGAAAGAGGTGCTGAAGAAGAAATATAACAATAGGAGGTGCTACAGAACAAATATAAACAGCAGGAGGTGCTACAGAAAAAATATAAACAGCACGAGGTGCTAAAGAACAAATAGAAAGAGCAGGAGGTGCTAAATGACAAATAGAAACATTAGGAGGTGCTAAAGACCAAATATGAACAGCTGGAGGTGCTATAGAACAAATAGAAACAGCAGGAGGTGCTAAAGAAAAAATATAAACAACAGGAGGTGCTACAGAACAAATAGAAACAGCAGGAGGTGCTAAAGAACAAATATGAACAGGAGGTGCTACAGAACAAATAGAAACAGCAGGAGGTGCTAAAGAACAAATATAAACAACAGGAGGTGCTACAGAAAAAATATTAACAGCAGGAGGTGCTACAGAATAATAAGGAAAAGCAGGAGGTGCTACAGAACAATAAGAAACAGCAGGAGGTGTTACAGAACCTATAGAAAGAGCAGGAGGTGCTAAATGACAAATATAAACAGCAGGAGGTGCTACAGAACAAATATAAACAGCAGGAGGTGCTACAGAATAATAAGGAACAGCAGGAGGTGCTACAGAACAATAAGGAACAGCAGGAGGTGCTAAAGAACAAATAGAAACAGCAGGATGTGCTACAGAACAATAAGAAACAGCAGGAGGTGTTACAGAACCTATAGAAACAACAGGAGGTGCTACAAAACAAATAGAAACAGCAGGAGGTGCTATAAAACAAATAGAAACAACAGGAGGTGCTACAGAACCAATATGAACAACAGGAGGTGCTACAGAACAAATATAAAAAGCAGGAGGTGCTACAGAAGAAATATAAACAACAGGAGGTGCTAAAGAACAAATATAAACAGCAGGAGGTGCTACAGAAGAAATATAAACAGCAGGAGGCTAATACCAACAGTAGGCTGAAGCTAGCACTAATGCTAACACAAGTTTAAAACTCTTGTAGCACTAGGTAATGCTAACAGTAGACAAATGCAGGCATTGGCCTTAGGCTATCTCTAAGCTAATGTGAGTTTAGCTGAAGGTTAATGCTAACACTAGACTAATGCTAACACTAGGCTAATGCTAACACTAGACTAATGCTAACACTAGGCTGATGCTAACACTAGACAACTACTAACACTAGGCTGATGCTAACACTAGATTAATGCTAACACTAGACTAATACTAACACAAGACCGATACCAACACTAGGCTAATGCTAACACTAGATTAATACAAACACTAGGCTAATACTAACACCAGGCTAATACTAAAACTAGACTAATACTAACACTAGACTAATGCTAACACTAGGCTAATACTAATACTAGACCAATACCAACACTAGACTAATGCTAACATTAGGCTAATACTAACACTAGACTAATACCAACGCTAGACTAATACTAACACCAGGCTAATGCTAGCATTGTCTAGGCTAATGCTAGCATTGTCTAGGCTAATGCTAACACTATACAAATTCTAACACTTGGCTAATGCTAACACTAGACAAATTCTAACACTTGGCTAATGCTAACACTAGGCTAATGCTAACACTAGGATAATGCTAACACTAGGCTAATGCTAACACTAGACAAATACTAACACTAGGCTGATGCTAACACTAGACTAATGCTAACACTAGGCAAATGTTAACACTAGATTAATACTAACACTAGGCTAATGCTAACACTAGACTAATACCAACACTAGACTAATACCAACACTAGACTAATACTAACACCAGGCTAATACCAACACTAGACTAATACTAACACCAGGCTAATACTAACACCAGGCTAATACCAACACTAGACTAATACTAACACCAGGCTAATACTAACACTAGGCTAATGCTAACACTGGACTAATACCAACACTAGACTAATACCAACACTAGACTAATACCAACACTAGACTAATACCAACACTAGACTAATACTAACACTAGACTAATACCAACACTAGACTAATACTAACACCAGGCTAATACTAACACTAGGCTAATGCTAACACCAGGCTAATACCAACACTAGACTAATACTAACACCAGGCTAATACTAACACTAGGCTAATGCTAACACTGGACAATTTCTAACACTTGGCTAGTACTAACAAAAGGTAATCATTTGACAACATTAATTGAAACCAAATCAATAATATTGATCCATAAATGTGTGTTCTGACATCAATAATGATCGTGTCATGTCCTTTTGTCCACATGTTGTGAATCTCCATGACAACAGGAAGTAAAGCTAAAGAAGGAGGCGTGAACGTACGAGCAGGCGAAGGCCACCAGCGCTCCACTGACCACGATGAAGTCCAGAATGTTCCACAGGTCCCGGAAATAGGAACCAGGGTGGAGCAGCAGTCCCAGGTCGATCATCTGTAGAAGAAAAGGAAATAAACCACGCCCCTTAGGCACAATAAACCACGCCCCTAAGGCACAACAAACCACACCCGCTCAGACACTACAAACCTACAGTGAAAGTGAGAGAGGACAGTGTGGGGCGAGTGACAAACAGGACATATGATTTTAACTTTATCTTTTCATGGATTGGTCCAGACAAAGCTCCGCCCCCACAATCTGTAAATGATTTAGAATGTTTTGTTTTAACAGAAAAAACTGAAACTGTGTACTAGTGTGTGTGTGTCTGTGTGTGCTAGTGTGTGTGTCTGTGTGTGTGTGTCTGTGTGTGCTAGTGTGTGTCTGTGTGTGCTAGTGTGTGTGTCTGTGTGTGCTAGTGTGTGTGTCTGTGTGTGCTAGTGTGTGTGTCTGTGTGTGTGTGTCTGTGTGTGCTAGTGTGTGTGTCTGTGTGTGTGTGTCTGTGTGTGCTAGTGTGTGTCTGTGTGTGCTAGTGTGTGTGTCTGTGTGTGCTAGTGTGTGTGTCTGTGTGTGCTAGTGTGTGTCTGTGTGTGCTACTGTGTGTGTCTGTGTGTGTGTGTGTGCTAGTGTGTGTCTGTGTGTGTCTGTGTGTGCTAGTGTGTGTCTGTGTGTGCTAGTGTGTGTGTCTGTGTGTGCTAGTGTGTGTCTGTGTGTGCTAGTGTGTGTGTCTGTGTGTGCTAGTGTGTGTGTCTGTGTGTGCTACTGTGTGTGTCTGTGTGTGTGTGTGTGCTAGTGTGTGTCTGTGTGTGTCTGTGTGTGCTAGTGTGTGTCTGTGTGTGCTAGTGTGTGTGTCTGTGTGTGTGTGCTAGTGTGTGTCTGTGTGTGCTAGTGTGTGTGTCTGTGTGTGCTAGTGTGTGTGTCTGTGTGTGCTACTGTGTGTGTCTGTGTGTGTGTGTCTGTGTGTGCTAGTGTGTGTGTTTGTGTGTGCTAGTTTGTGTGTGCTAGTGTGTGTGCTAGTGTTTGTGTGCTAGTGTGTGTGCTAGTGTGTGTGTGTGTGTGCTAGTGTGTGTGTGTGTGTGTGTGTGTGTGCTAGTGTTTGTGCTAGTGTGTGTGCTAGTGTGTGTGTGTGTGTGTGTGTGCTAGTGTTTGTGCTAGTGTGTGTGTGCTAGTGTGTGTGCCAGTGTGTGTGTTTGTGTGTGTGCTAGTGTGTGTGCTAGTGTGTGTGTTTGTGTGTGCTAGTTTGTGTGTGCTAGTTTGTGTGTGCTAGTGTGTGTGTTTGTGTGTGTGCTAGTGTGTGTGCTAGTGTGTGTGTGTGCTAGTGTTTGTGCTAGTGTGTGTGTGTGTGTGTGTGCTAGTGTGTGTATGTGTGTGCTAGTGTGTGTGTGTGTGTGCTAGTGTGTGTGCTAGTGTGTGTGTGTATATGTGTGCTAGTGTGTGTGTGTATGTGTGTGTGTGCTAGTGTGTTTGCTAGTGTGTGTGCTAGTGTGTGTGTATGTGTGTGCTAGTGTGTGTGTGTGTGTGCTAGTGTGTGTGTGCTTGTGTTCTAGTGTGTGTGCTAGCATGCACCAATGTTGTTTAGCTGTTCAAAGACATGGATTGGGATAATTAAATGAATAAACAAATAAATAAATAGTTTTTTATTAGTTTGGTGTATAGTTGTGGCTTTGTTTGTTGTTTTTCTTGTGTTTGTCTGATTTCATTCATTTGTCGCTAGTTATTTTATTTGTCTTTGTATTAATTGAAGGGAACAACATGAACTAACTTTTTCCATGTGTTAAAATAAGTTTATATAAATAAGTTTGTGCAGACGACAGATTAAACCATCGACTGTTTAGTAAATGAAGGGATTAAATATGTTTGGCTTCTTCACTCTTTTCCAAATGTGCAAATGAAAACATGTTTTGTTTGTGTTTTTCATTTACATGTCCTTTATTTGTTTATTTGTTTTTTGTTCATTTGTTTGTTTTTGTTGTTTATTTTTCTTTATTTCATTACTCGAGATGGATCAGGATTCTTTTTTGGATTAATATGAAGTGTTTGTGTTGAGGAGTTTATACCATTCACTACTTCACACTCCTTTTAGAGTACAAAAAAACTTACTTTTTTTACTATAAAAACTACATCTGTGACTAAGTGTTTTAGTTTAATTTCTATGAAAAATCTGTAATCAGATTAAAATCAGACAGAATCACAGACCGAGAACAATTTATTTAATAATTAAACTAACCCGATTAAACTAAAATATGGTCTATTTTGTTTACACTATATATGCTCCCTTTAGGTAACATCATTACAAATCATGGCATTAATTTTCATTGTTATGCAGATGACACACAGCTATATTTATCGATTAAACCTGATCAGACCAGACAAATAGATAAACTAAGTACATGTGTCCAAGACATAAAGACTTGGATGAGTGACAATTATCTTTTACTGAACCCTGAAAAAACTGAAGTCGTTATAATTGGTCCTAAAAATGCCACAGACTCCCTACCTGACCACATAGTTACTGTAGACAACTTAAGTGTAACACCCAGTGACACAGTTAAACATTTAGGAGTTTTATTTGATCCACATCTTTCATTCAAAGGGTCAGGGGTCAGAGGTCAGGGCACATTAACCAAACATGTAGAACAGCCTTCTTTCACCTGCGCAACATTAGCCAAAATTAAATGACCCCTAACCATATCACCCCTGTGCTCCAAACCCTTCACTGGCTTCCAGTTGAGTTTAGAATTAAATTTAAAATCCTCCTCCTTACATATAAAACCATTAATGGTATGGGTTAGGGTTAGGGGTTAATGGCCTCTCTTATCTTAGGGCAGCTTGGGCAAGACACTGAACCCTGACTTAGGCATCAAGTAGGACTGACCTTAGAGCTTAGAAACCTACTGGTGTATGAGTGTGTGTGAATGGGTGAATGTGAAGCTAATGTAAAGAGCGTTGAACCATGAAGGTGGAACAGAACTATATAAGTGAAGAACATTTAACATTTATCTTAAAGATGATCTGGCCAGAACCAGATTATTAAACAGGTCGACATAGTCTCTACATTTAAAATGAGGTTGAAAACATTTGTGTTTGATAAAAACTATGGTCAGGTTAGTTAAAAACAGACTGAAGTCACAGTTCAGTCTAAGCTGCACTAGGAGATAGAATGATGGAGGAAGAACAGACACTGAGTCCTTTCTCTCTCTCATCTGTTTTTTCATATTTATAACCTATCTTTCATACCAAGTCTGTTCATGTCTAGTCACCTGGTGTTGTCCCCCCCCCCCCCCCCCCCCCCCCCCCCCCCCGGGGGCAGTGGTGTCTCTCTTCGTGTCTGCGTGGGAGCCATGGACGACAGCATCTGTGGTGTCTCGCCTGTGCTAACCTGTGACCCCGGACCTCCTCCCTCACCTGTCTGTGTCTGGACCTGCCCCCCCTCCTTCATTTATAAATGGACGTTCATCTATAGTCTGTCCGTCCATGGGAGTGGATCTGTCCTTCAATGTAGTTCTACCCAAGATTTATTCTTTTTCCCACTGGGTTTGGTAACACAGACACTTAACGCTCATTTCTCCACCTAGACCAGCGCTGTTAGTATCAGTTGAGCCCAACGGTGCAGAAGAGTATATGACCCACAGACTATCATCATCTAACCCTAACCCTAAGGACAGTTCGTCAAAACTTGGACCCTTCAAGCCTGGAGACGCTACAGAGCAGCGGAGTCTCCCCCCACAGAGGCCGACATTGGGGGCGGCGCAGGAGGAGGCAGAAGCGTTCAGTGGAAAACCAAGTGGACTACCTGGAGCTGGATCCACCAGACTGATGCATCCTCATTGTGACCCAGACCTGGATCAATTCTTCTCAGGTGTCTGTCTTCCAATATTTGCCTGGACGGGCTAAAATCTAAATCTACATTTTCATACAAAATCGTTACATTTTCATAATTTTTAAAGGGTTTGAGGGGTACTATTGGGGGTTTAGGGGGTACGGCTGGGGGCCTTGGAACGAATGAGGCCTTTTATGTGTAAAATGTGACGAATTACAAAAAAGTCATGGTACGAAAACACTCCTGGAACGAATTAATTTTGTAAGTAGAGGTTCCATTCTACTTCCATTTTCTTTGCATGTGTCATGGAAAACGTTTGTGTTCCTAATCACTTTTATACTGATCCAACTCTGTGATGGCGTTGATAAGTAGGATGTGAGTCCATTCAGTTTTATGAATATTTTACAGGTACTTCCATGTAACTGTACTTCCAGTCCATGTTGACTGTGTCTTGTTTCTTCAGGGTACGAGACATGTTCTGTTTTTCCTCGTCAAGTGCTCATTTATGTAGACCTTTGTTCCTCTTAACCTTTGCTGTTGACTGAGTAACATTGACTTTTGTGTTTTATTCACAAGGCGAATAATTACTGCTGGTTTCATACTCATTCATATTTGACTGTTCAACCAAACTCACCTTTATCACCATCTCGAAAGTAAAAACTCCAGTGAAAACATAGTCCAGGTATTTAAGCACCTGAGGAAAGAAGAGCAGAAGAACAGCTGACATGTGTGTCACCTGACCCCCCCTCCCACACACACACACACACACACACACACACACACATCCTGTGAACCTGTCCTGAAGCGACTCATCGATGACATTGACAACAACAAAAAATCGCTGATGTAATATTTAGTTTTGGACTCATGCGTCAAAAGAAACAATTTAGGTTTAGACTGAAAACTGAACATGTGACATCATCACAGATCAAACTGTTCCAACTGGTCCATATGGGAACGTGTTCCTTATGGGGACCTGGTCCTCATTTTGTGTCTATTGGTTTCAGTTCAGTTTATTATCATAATTAATTGTTACATTACTCGACTAATCTGTAAAAAAAAAATTCACAGATAAATGGTTTTCAAAATCAAGGGTTAACCACAGACCTAGGTCTACATGTGGAACATGTACACATGTGGAACATGTGTACATGTGGAACATGTACACATGTGGAACATGTACACATGTGGAACATGTACACATGTGGAACATGTCTACATGTGGAACATGTGCACATGTGGAACATGTCTACATGTGGAACATGTACACATGTGGAACATGTGTACATGTGGAACATGTCTACATGTGGAACATGTGCACATGTGGAACATGTGTACATGTGGAACATGTACACATGTTCCACATGTACACATGTGGAACATGTGCACATGTGGAACATGTACACATGTGGAACATGTGTACATGTGGAACATGTCTACATGTGGAACATGTACACATGTGGAACATGTACACATGTGGAACATGTGTACATGTGGAACATGTACACATGTGTATTAGTTGTGGTCCTTCACTCACATTGTTTCGTGGTGCGTTCACTTGCACTGGGTCTTCTGCTGCCAGAGCGATGCTGCTCATGGTGATCACCAACAGGATGCTCATCTCAAAGTAACGAAGGTTCACCAGGAAGTGACACACACGACGCACCCTGAACAACACACCCACAACTGGGTCAGAACTGGGTCACTTGAGGAGGGGCTTCAACAATAAGCCCCTCCCACTGAGCAGGTAAATGACACTTAGTTTAGTGATAAAACACCTTTCGTTATTGATTAAAAATTTGATCAAATCTGTGAAGACATTTTTGTGACAGAATGAGTGGTGGTGGACAGGACATGTGGACAGTAATGTGGACAGGACAATGACCAAAATATTCAATAAAATTTATAAAAATGACCAAAATATTTTGTAAAATAAACAAAAAAATTAACAAAATATTCAATAAAATGAACAAAATTAACCAAAACATTCAATAAAATGAACAAAAAATGAATAAAATATTCAATAAAATGAACAAAAAATTAATAAAATATTCAATCAAATGAACACAAATGACCAAACTATTCAGTAAAATGATCAAAATGTGCTGGTGGGCGGGGCTTACGGGTTGGTCTGGCTGAAGACAAACATGGAACTGTAGGGCAAGATGTGACGCGGCCTGTTAAGCTCCGCCTCCTCCTCTTCTAGATCTTTCTTCTCCAAACTGAGGCCCAATGTCTGAGCATCCATGTTGTTCACTAGAGACAACAACAACTTTATTTACACACACACACACACAAACAACAACCATCACAGAAAGGTCAAAGGTCATTGCGTGTCCTTTTCATTCCTGGATACTCATTTAGCATTTAGCTTCTCTTCGCTAAAACTGTTGACATGCGTTGAAATCAGAACCTACGAAAGACACATTTAATGACACTAGGTCAAAGGTCACATGAAGGTCAAATTCTCATTTTGGACCTAACCTTTGAACTCTTTTCATCTTTACAGACTTCCACTTCTGCTGTGAATACATTTGAACTATTGTTGACCTTAAGCGGTCAAAGGTCACTGGATGGAGACTAAACCTACTGGGGATGATGGTGGGGGTTTCTTCTGGGGGGGCGGTGATGGTGACAGGGATGTGTATGGCGTTGCTATGGTTACCGGCCACCCTGCCTCTGCTGGAGTTCTTCTGGTTGTCAACATCCTCCTGTTTGTCTCCCAGACTGGGGCTGGAGGCCACGCCCCCCTGGACCACGCCCACATCCGGAGGCGTGTCCCTGAGGAAGAGAGAGAGAGAAAGAGAGGAGAAAGATTTATTTACATTCTAGCCACAAAAAATCAGAAAACATCAGACATTTTCCTTTAACAAAATCCAAACAAAACGTAGTATATAACAAAAAATGACAGAATGGGACAAAAGAAAAAAGTTTTTTTTCCCCCTTCATTTGAACATGACTTAATACAATACAAACTCAAAATGAAAACATTCAGTTAATGAAGAAAAATGCATGAATCCAATTACAATTCAAACATATGATCTTTCTAATTAAGGATTGAACCAAATAATAACTGCTTTTCAAAAACGGAACAACAAATATTTTTATGACACCATATTTTTTTCGAATTCCTTCAAATCTTCCATCATTCTGTAGAATCTGAAATCAACAGTGATTCTGTCTTTTATCATTAAACAGTTTCAGTGTCACAGTCCACACTCTCCTCTCTTTTATTTTTCCTGCTCATATAGATGCTCATAAGTATAAAATTCATCAGTTCACACTTTGTTCAGTGTTTCTGTGTGTATTTAAAACCTACAATAAAAGTCTGTTTCTATAAAACTTCTCCAAACAGACAGAAGAGCTTCTTTAAAAACACTAATAATGTTTCCAGTCTTTGACAGTCCAGGAAACAGTGGAACACAGTCTCTTTACTTTGACAGAACACACACTCCTCACTCACATTTTCATTTAAAACTGAAATAAAAGCATTGACGCCACCGCCCCATGTAGTACCCTCCACTGGAGGTCACCAACCTTTTTAGATAACGCTGGTTTGTACAATGCCCTCCACTCAGGACCACTGTCAGAGCCCAGACCCACACCTTCTCTCCACTGTGTTCGCTCGTCCACTCAGTTTGTTACTGTTTAAAACCTTTACTAAAAACATGTGTTTAACCAAGGAATCCTGCAGGGTAATGGACTCAGCTGGTAAAAAAGTACCGGGACTATTTTTAAAATCAGGGGATAAAATATTAAAAGGAAAATCTAAAATCTGGTCCTGGGTCAGTGTGGACCCTCTACAGTCCTCACTGATGACCTTCTGCTCGTCCTCTGTCAGCTGGTCTGTCCATGTCCTCAGCAGAAGACCGATGGTCCTCACTGAGGGTTAGGGTTAGAGTCCCAGGGCAGAGGATAGAGCATCGTCCATGTGTGGACCTCACAGGTCCATCACATGCTTCACCAACGTGATCTTTGTTCTTAAAAACTTTCATAAAGCTGAGTTTCTTAAAACACTGCCCACATTAAAACCAGTCCTAAAAACAATGGGTTTGTTTAAAATCCAGAGGTGAGTCCACTATCTGGATGTAGTCTTTTTTAAAACTTCCCCAAACCTTAAAAACAGATAAAACCTTGGTAGATCCCCCAGTCCATGTCCCCGCAGGTCCACCAGGAACAGGGACTCCCTCAGTCCCAGACCGCTGCACCGGGTCAGGATGGCGTTGGCAACAGGTCTCCACACTAAGTCCATCAGGACACTCAGCATTCTGTGCAGGTACTGGAGTCTGAACACTGCTCCTCTACTGATCAGGTGGATCAGTCCCTGTCCTCCTTCATCCCTAGGTAGGACCAGGATGCTCTGTGGGACCCAGTGCAGCCGGTCCCAGAAGTAGTCCACCATGATGGCCTGGATTTTTGATAGAAGAGTGACTGGAGGATCTACACACGACAGACGATGCCATAACATTGAAGTCATTAAATTATTAATAATTAAAACCCGACCTTTAAAAGACAGTTCTAGGAAAATCCATTTCCATTGGTTTATTTGACCTTTGACTTTTTATAAAATATTGTCCCAGTTTTTCCCAATGAATTTATTGTTTCCTTAAAAAATCCCCAGGTATTTTATATCTTCCACTCCAATCCACCGGGCAACGCTACCCTCTGCAGCCCCTCCCCTACCATCACTACCCTCTGCACCCCCTCCCCTACCATCACTAACCTCTGCACCCCCTCCCCTACCATCACTACCCTCTGCACCCCCCCCCTACCATCACTAACCTCTGCACCCCCTCCCCTACCATCACTAACCTCTGCACCCCCTCCCCTACCATCAATAACCTCTGCACCCCCTCCCCTACCATCAATAACCTCTGCACCCCCCCCTATCATCACTACCCTCTGCACCCCCTCCCCTACCATCACTAACCTCTGCACCCCCTCCCCTACCATCACTACCCTCTGCACCCCCTCCCCTACCATCACTAACCTCTGCACCCCCTCCCCTACCATCACTAACCTCTGCACCCCCTCCCCTACCATCTCTAACCTCTGCACCCCCTCCCCTACCATCTCTAACCTCTGCACCCCCTCCCCTACCATCAGACCCTTGCTCTTGACCCAATTAACTCTGACTGATGAGGTTCGGTCAAACCAATTTACACGGTTTTTAAAAAGTCAATATTGTCTTGAGTTTTAATTAAAACAATGACATCGTCTGCGTAGACTGACAGCTTAAGGAGCCAATCACAGTGTGGGAGTTTAAAACCAGATAAACCTTGTCATAGTCTGAGGAGTAAGGGTTCTAAAACCACAGAATACAACATACCTGACAGTGGACACCCATGTCCCACACCCCTTTACTTTAAAGGGTGCGTTCAAACCACCATTAACTTTTAATTCACTCTCAACGTCTCTATACAAGACCTGGATCTAAACCCAAACCCTGTCTATACAAGGCCTGGATCTGAACCCAAACCCTGTCTATACAAGACCTGGATCTGAACCCAAATCCTGCCAGCGTCCACCACAGTTACGAGGGTTCCAGCCGGTCTAACTCTTCTCCTGGTCTATGGAAATAAGACCCAGGTCACTGCCCAATCCCTAATCCCCATCCCTAATTAAATATATGTTGTCATTAATCAACCTACCAGGTACACAGTAGGTCTGGTCCATGTGGATGATGTGCTCCATCACCTTCTTCATCCTGTTGGCCCAGACCTTGGAGAGGAGCTTGTAGTCGGTGCAGAGGAGGGCCACAGGCCGCCAGTTCTTGATGTCCTGCAGGTCTCCCTTCTTAGGGAGAAGGGTGATGACGGCCCTCCTGCAGCTCAGAGGCAGCTGACCCTTCTGTAGGCTGTCAGTCAGAACCTCCAACAGATCCCCACCGACCTCTGGACAAAAGGTTTTAAAGAAGTCCACAGGGAGCCCATCCAGACCTGGAGCTTTAGTGCTGCTCATGGGCTGCAGGGCAGTTTGTAGTTCAGGGAGGGACAGATCTCCCTCCAGCTCCTCCACCAGGTCTGGTAGCACCTTTGGCAGGTCGGTGAAGAAGGAGTCCATAGTTGTTGTGTGTGTGGGGTCTGAACTGTACAGCCTCTTATAGAAACTCCCTGCATACCTGCGAATGTTTGAGGAGTCCTGGATCAGCCGCCCCTCCTCTGAGCGCAGGGAGTGGATCCTCCTCCTCTGACTGTTCCTCCTCTCCAGGCCCAACAACAAGTGTGATGGAGCATCCATCATGGCCACGTCCTGGAACCTACTGCGTACCACAGCGGCCCTAGTGGACACGCCCAGTAGGTCGGCTAATGCAACCTGTTTGGTCTTGAGGGTCTCAGTGTGTGCTCCTTCTACTGTGGTGTCTGCTAAACCCTGCAGCTCCACCACCTCTGTCTCCAGGTCCCTGATAGACCTGGACAAGTCCCTGGAGACGTTGTGAGTGTCCTGTAGGGACACATTCTGGATCGTCCCACCACTGCTGCAAAGAATTAAAATCACACTGAGTTGATTTAAAATTCCTCCAGAAACTTTTAAAAGTTGAATGAAATGTACGATCTGTTAAAAGAGTTGTTGTTAAAATGTCAACAGACGCTGTTACATTAAATATGTTTAATAAAAACACTAGACTGAAGCAAAGAATGATCTGGAAAAACAACTGGAGCAATAAAACTATTTATAAAAACACTAAAATGATGATTAAAAACTATAAAACCTATCTAATCTAACTAAAGTTAACACTATAAAACCTATTTAATCTAACTAAAGTTAACATTATAAAACCTATCTAGTCTAACTAAAGTTAAAACTATCTCTTCGGCATCACAGTCTTGAAAGACCATCGATCTCTTGTGTCTGGAGGAGGTTAGGTCTTCTTCACACAGCTTTTCCTGTGGCTTGTGAGTCCAATTTGGGAGAGGCAGACACGGCCACAGATGTCACAGGTGTGTGCTGGATCTGGTGGTGGTGTGGGCATGGTGGCTTTTTGCTTCCTTAACTTCCTTTTTGTTTCCCGGTGTAGAGCCAGGGCATTTTCGTGGGTCTGCAGTCCATTTCGTACAGCTTGTTGCCATTTGTGACGGTCCTGGGCAACGTCTTCCCATGTAGCTGGATTGATGTTGAAGGACTTTAGGTCTTGCTTGCAGACATCCTTGTATCGGAGAAGTGGGCGGCCTGCTTGCCTTTTTCCTGAGACTAGCCCTGCATACAGAGTGTCTTTTGGCATACGGCCATCGTCCATACGACGGACATGGCCCAGCCAACGGAGACGCCGTTGCTTCAGCAGGGAGAGCATGGTGGGGACCTGTGCTCTCTCCAGGATTTCACTATCTGTGACCTTGTCCTGCCAGGTGACTACCAGTATACGTCTCAGGCAACGCAGATGGAAGGAGTTTAACCTCCTCTCTTGGTGTGCATAGGGAGTCCAGGCTTCGCCACCATACAACAGTGTACTGACAACACAGGCTCTGTACACTTGTACCTTTGTATGAATGGCAAGCCTGCTCTTCTCTCAAACTTTGGATGTTAATTTCCCGAAAGTAGAAGCTGCTTTCCCAATTCGGCTGCTAACCTCAGCATCGAGTGACAGATTGCTGGTAATTGCGGACCCGAGATAGGTGAAGCTACTCACAGCTTCCAGCGTGTAATTGCTGATGGTGATGGAGGGTGGGGCTGTAGTCCCCTGGCCCATTGTCTTGGTTTTGTTTAAGCTGATGGTGAGGTTGAAATCTTGACATGCTTGGCTGAACCTATCAAGGAGAGTCTGTAGGTGTATCCTGATATCCCGAATGGTGAGTGTTCTGACCTTAGTTTTAGCCTTCAGTCGGGAGGGGTTGAATAGTTTGCCGTCTGTCCTGGTGTGTAAGTAGACTCCCTCAGTTGATGTTCCAAAGGCTTGGTGCAGGAGGAGAGAGAAAAATATCCCAAACAGAGATGGTGCCAGCACACATCCCTGTTTGACACCACAGCAGATGTTGAAGGGTTCAGAAGTGCACCCATCAAACTGAACAGTACCTTTCATGTCAGTGTGGAAGGACTGGAGGATGCTGAGAAGTCTTGGTGGGCAGCCGATCCGTTCCACCAGTTGGAAGAGTCCGCTCCTGCTCACCAGGTCGAAGGCCTTGGTAAGGTTGACGAAGGTAATGTACAGCGGTTTACGTTGCTCTCTGCACTTCTCCTGCAGCTGTCTCAGGGTGAAGATCATATCGAGAGTTGATCTTCCTGCTCTGAACCCTGCCTGTGACTCTGGGTAGAGCTTCTCTGCAAGGACTTGGAGTCTGTTTAGTGCAACTCGAGCAAAGAGCTTGCCGGTGATGCTGAGTTGGGAGATGCCACGATAGTTGTTACAGTCACTCCTGTCTCCCTTGTTTTTGTACAAGGTGATGATGTTTGAGTTTCTCATGTCCTGTGGGACAGAGCCTTCTTTCCAGCACAGGCATAATAGCCTGTGCAATCTATGCAGGAGAGCAGGTTTCCCACACTTGAGGACTTCGGCAGTAATGCCATCGACTCCTGGAGCTTTCCCACTGGTCAAGCTGTTGATGGCTTTGCTTAGCTCCTCAGCCTTTGATTCCATGTCGAGCTCTTCCATGACTGGCAGGTGCCCTACATGCCTGAGTGCTGCATCGGAAACGCTATTGTCCCTGGCATACAACTCTGAGTAGTGCTCCACCCAACGGTCCAGCTGTTTAGAGCGGTCAGCAATGGTTTCTCCCGAAGCGGATTTCAGCGGGGCGGTTGTGCGCGGTGATGGTCCGAGTGCCTTTTTAATCCCGTCAAACATCAGTCTGATGTTACCTGTGTCAGCAGCTAGTTGTATGTCGCTGCATAGCTGAAGCCAATAGTCGTTGGCACACCGTCGAGAGGCATGTTGGAGTTTCCCCCTAGAGGAACGAAGGGCCTGTAGAGTTCGCGTGTTTGGAGTGAGCTTGTAGTTTGTGAGGGCAATGCGTTTTTCCTCGAGAATTGGTGTCAATGTTGTTTGGTTGGCATCGAACCAGTCATTTGGCTTTCCCTGCTTTTTGCCAAAGACTGACAAGGCCGTGCTGTATATGGCATCCCTCAGGGCATCCCAGTATTGCTGGGCAGAGCATGACAAGGGTGGGTTGAGAAGAGAATCCTCAAGGGCATGAAGGAAGGCTGTAACTTTGCTTGGGTCAGCTGTTTTGCTGTTGTCGATGCGGGGGATTCCCTTGGGTTTGGACCTGTGCAGGTTTTTCGCTTGTAGCTTGACCCTACAAAGCACAAGGGAGTGGTCTGTGTCGCAGACTGCACTGTGAAGACTGCGTGTTTGGAGAATGCATCTAAGATCGGGCGTACGTGTTATGATCAAGTCCAACTGGTGCCAGTGACCTGAGCGTGGGTGTCTCCATGAGACTTTATGGATGGTTTTGGACTGGGAATATGTGTTGGTGATGCAGAGGTGATGGTATGTGCAGAACTCTAGAAGGCGCTGCCCATTTTCATTAAGTTTACCAATGCCATGGTGTCCTAAGCAGGATGGCCAGGAGTCATGACTGGCTCCAACTCTTGCATTGAAATCACCAAGGAGGAAGAGTTTTTCTCGGCTGGGGATGTTTTTCACAGTCACTTAGAGTTCATCGTAAAACCGGTCTTTTATTTCTTGCGGGGAGCTGAGTGTTGGAGCATACACACTCAGTAGGTGGATGGGTCCCGTGGATGTATTGAGGCAGAGGGCCAGGATTCTCTCTGAGCCGCCTGTGGGTGGTACCACTGCTCCCAGGAGTGTGTTCCTGACAGCGAACCCTACTCCATATTCCCTGGTTTCCTCAGGGGGTTTTCCCCGCCAGAAAAAGGTATAGTCCCTTTCCTTGAGGGAGCCAGATCCGTGGAGTCGTGTTTCCTGGAGGGTCGAGATGTCAATTCTGCGCTTCAGGAGTTCGTTGTTTATGACTGCAGTTTTACGGACATCACTGATCTTACGTAGGTTGGTACTGAGCCCGGGTGTCATAGTTCTGACGTTCCAGCACCCCAGGCGTAATGCTGGAATCTTTAGGGGTTTCTTTGTGTTGCTTGGGGCATGAGTTTACAGCCTACTTGTTAGGATGACTCCCTAAGCTCCATGCACCCGATGGAGCAGGCGGGCTGTGGCGGGATAGCACCTTATTGGCTGGGGGCTGCCCAGCTTGAGGCGGGCGGTAGCTATCCAATGAGACTGAACATCTCTCCCACCGTCGGAGGTAGCCCCTGGCGCCCATACTCTACGCCAATCATGAAGGACTTATAACCGGTTACTACTAACCTCCCGTGTTGTGTCTCCACCAGTCAGTGGAGCTGGAGTTTCCTCTCCAGTGCACAAGAGGCCTGGGCCAATTGTTATGGAAGCCTTGTGTTTCCCAGGCAGCAGGGCTCCCCTCTCGGCCTTCCTGTTGTCTTCCAAAGGAACGGAAACCGCTACGTTTGGCAGCAGGTTGGCTGCAGGAATTGCCAGGACACTGCTTTATTGCAGGTGCCTGCCTAACGGGGTCCAAGCCAGGTTTTCTGTCAGGGTTTGCTCCCTTAGCCTTTTCATTCCATGCGATGCCCGCAAGGCAGTGGGGGGGGGGTGTGCCTACCAGCACTTGCTTTTCTCTCAGGGTGTGCTCCCCTAGCCTTTTGCCTTCCCAGACTAGCCCACAAGGCAGTGGGGCAGTGGTTGGCTGATGCCAGGGCGTGACCACACTGTGGGCCTGCGCATTACACCTCTGGGGTCCACTGCAGCCTGGAGCTGCAAGGCCCCAGTTACCATGCGTGGCCACATGGAGGCCTGACAGGAGTCTTGGTGATGGAGAGGCTATGTACTGGCAGGAGGAGGCTTATGCCAGGGGCTCTACTCCGTTCACCGCAAGGGCTTGCCAGCGGCAGTGTCTGAAAGCGAGTAGATAGCAAGCAGATGGAAAGCAACATGCCTCTTCCCACTAACTACTGCACTCGACGCATCACAACACCCTGTATGCTCGGCACACACACACATCACTAACTAAACTAGTTGACTAAAGTTAAAACTATAAAACCTATCTAATCCAACTAAAGTTAACACTATAAAACCTATCTAATCTAACTAAAGTTAACACTATAAAACCTATCTAATCTAACTAAAGTTAACACTATAAAACCTATCTAATCTAACTAAAGTTAACACTATAAAACCTATCTAATCTAACTAAAGTTAACACTATAAAACCTATCTAATCTAACTAAAGTTAACACTATAAAACCTATCTAATCTAACTAAAGTTAACACTATAAAACCTATCTAATCTAACTAAAGTTTAATCATTATCTCTGCTGTGGCTCCATGTATACTGTCAACTTCTAGGATTTAAAAACCTACAAACATCAGCCAGTTCATAAGTTTCAATTAAACTTTTAAAAAACTTTCCGGAGGCTGCATGTGGTTCAGGGGGATCAGGGTGTGTCAGGGTGGTTCAGGTAGTTCAGGTGGTTCAGGGTGGTTCAGGTAGTTCAGGTGGTTCAGGGTGGTTCAGGTGGTTCAGGGTGGTTCAGGAAGTTCAGGTGGTTCAGGGTGGTTCATGGTGGTTCAGGTAGTTCAGGTGGTTCAGGGTGGTTCAGGTGGTTCATGGTGGTTCAGGTGGTTCAGGGTCGTTCAGGTGGTTCAGGGTGGTTCAGGAGGTTCAGGTGGTTTGGGGTGGTTCGGGTGGTTCAGGTGGTTCAGGGTGGTTCAGGTGGTTCATGGTGGTTCAGGTGGTTCAGGGTCGTTCAGGTGGTTCAGGGTGGTTCAGGAGGTTCAGGTGGTTTGGGGTGGTTCGGGTGGTTCAGGTGGTTCAGGGTGGTTCAGGTGGTTCAGGTGGTTCAGGGTGGTTCAGGGTAATTTACTTTGATCTGTAAAAGATTCAAATTCATGTTCTGCAGGGTTCCTCATGTTTGATTTGATTTGATTTGATTTGAATGATTTATTTCGAACATGTGCAAAGTGCAACAATAATCAATACAACAATAATAATAATAATAATAATGACATGTCCGAAAAGGAGTAGGATGAAGCATAAGTTTATTTAATTCTAACCCTTCTTCACTTCCCCAATAACCTAAATTCATCTTATAGTAATATAGTGCATAGTACAAAAATGATGATAAATAAAATAATAACAATAATAATAATAACAATACCAATAATAAATAACTGAAGTACTAAACATAGACATATATACAAAAAACTAAAAAACTAAAAACAAATGAGCAGATAGGAAAGTAGGTAACAGTTTTTTTGTTGTTTATTGTTTTCTTTTTTCCTCCCTTCCTTCTTCTTCTTTTCCCTTTCTTTTTCTTCCTTTTTTTCTTCCCTTTTTCTAACTTGTCTGCATTTTGTTCTTATTTTTTATTTATTTTATTTTATTTTTCTATTCATTCACTTATTTTATTCATGTATTTATTTATTTATTTTTTATATCTTTTAACCCCACAGAGGGGGAGTCAACAGTGTTTCAGATCAGTACATATTCCAGTCTTGCAGACATATACTAGACTATTTAGTGCATGTGTGTGACCATCATCGGTCCTCCCCGAAAGCTGAGCAGACATCCTTTATTAGAACTCTCCATTACAAGCCAGTGAGGGCAGTGCTACACCTCAGTGATGTGAGGAGGAAACAAAGACTGGACAGGACGGACAGGACGAACGGGGACAGAAACCAACAGGTGGTGCTATTGTAATTAAAGACTGTAAGGTGATGTGTTATTACCAACTACTAACTGTCCATCAATAAAAACAAATAAATAAATAAACAAGTAGATCAGAAAAAGAGGAGAAAACCAAACCAGCACAAAAGGAGAAACAAAAAAAACAAAAAACAAACAAACAAACAATTCAATTCAATTCAATTCAATTTTATTTATAAAGCCCTAAATCACAACAACGTCGTCTCAGAGGGCTTTACAAAAACATAATCAACTACAGAAATACATGAAAAGTCCCAGGCATCCCCTGTCCTTAGACCCTCCCCCTGTCCTTAGACCCTCCCCCTGTCCTTAGACCCTCCTTCTCGGCAAGAAAAAACTTCCAAACCCAGTGGGAAAAAGAAGAAATCTTGAGGAGAACCACATTGAAGGACAGATCCACTCCCATGGACGGACAGACTATAGATGAACGTCCATTTATAAATGCAGTAGGGGGGGCTGGTCCAGACAGGCAGGGGCGGTGGTCCGGGGTCACAGGTCAGCACAGGCGAGACACTCCAGATCCTGTCGTCCATGGCTCCCGTGCAGACACTGTCAGGAGAGCCACCACTCCCCCCAGGGGGGGAGGGGGGAAAGGGGACACCAGGTGACTAGTCATGAACAGACTTGGTATGAAAGATATGTTATAAAAATGACAGAAACAGGTGTGAGGGAGAGAAAGAGAAGAAAGAACTCAGTGTCTGTACTTCCCCCAGCATTCTAACTCCTAGGGCAGCCTAGACTGAACTGTGACTCATACATCATGTATACATGATATATGAGTCACATAACTTTTAACTAACCTGACCATAGTCTTTCTCTAACAGGAATGTTTTAAGCCTAATTTTAAATGTAGAGACTGTTTCGGCGTTTTTAATATTAAAGGGAAGCTGATTCCATAAGACAGTAACCATGGTAACTAAAGGCTCTAGCTCCTACTGTACTTTTAGAAACCCTAGGAACTTTCAGTAAACCTGCATTCTGAGAGCGAAGGGTTCTATTGGGTTGGTACGGAACCAGATCATCTTTAAGATAAGAGGGGCCCATACCATTAATGGTTTTATATGTAAGGAGGAGGATTTTAAATTTAATTCTAGACTCAACTGGAAGCCAGTGAAGGGTTTGGAGCACAGGGGTGATAGGGTTAGGGGTCAGGGGTCAGGGTTTGGAGCACAGGGGTGATAGGGTTAGGGGTCAGGGGTCAGGGTTTGGAGCACAGGGGTGATGTGTTCTCTTCTATTTGATCCTGTTAATAATTTTGCTGCTGCATTTTGAACCAGTTGAAGCTTTTTAGGGAATATTTAGGACACGCTACAAGTAAGGAGTTACAATAATCTAATCGTGATGTAACAAATGCATGAATTAATTTTTCTGCAGTCGTTTTAGACAGAATATTCCTAATTTTGGCTAATGTTGCACAGGTGAAAGAAGGCTGTTCTGCAAGTTTGTTTGATATGCATTTTGAATGAAAGATCTGGATCAAATAAAACTCCTAAATTTTTAACTGTGTCACTGGGTGTTCCACTTAAGTTGTCCAGAGTAACTATGTGGTCAGTTAGGGAGTCTCTCGCATCTTTAGGACCAATTATAACGACTTCAGTTTTTTCAGGGTTCAGTAAAAGATAATTGTCACTCATCCAAGTCTTTATGTCTTGTACACAAGTACTTAGTTTATCTATTTGCCTGGTCTGGTCAGGTTTAATCGATAAATATAGCTGTGTGTCATCTGCATAACAATGAAAATTAATGCCATGATTTGTAATGATGTTACCTAAAGGGAGCATATATAGTGTAAACAAAATAGGCCCAAGGACTGACCCTTGAGGAACGCCATAATTAACTCTGGAGGACTGCGATGATTGTTGATTAACGTTAACAAATTGGTAGCGATTAGATAAATATGATTTAAAGCAGCAGAGGGCTGCTCCTCTAATACCTATATCATATTCTAATCTGTGCACTAAGATACTGTGGTCAATGGTGTCAAAGGCTGCACTAAGGTCTAATAACACCAGGACCCATATTAGTCCGATGTCAGCGGCTAATAATAAGTCATTAGTAACTTACAAACAAATTTATTTACAAGTTTACTTGTTTGTTGTAACAAACAAATAAACAATTAAACAATCGGCACCGAGCACCACAACCGTGGATGTCCTGATAGTACAAAATAAAATGCAATGTAGTAGAATAGTCCAGAAGAGGACACCAGTGCAGAAGAAAATGAGTCTAGTGTAGAGATTGTGGAGAGATTCTCAGCACATTCTGGCGAGTCTCATTATTCGTTGAAATGGGACTCATTAGTAGCTGGCGAGACCCGATCAAACATGCAAGTGTGAAGGACCCCGAAGCCCAGAACAGCAATCACGACAAGGCAGGGCCAAGCCAACAGGGCAACCCCCACCTCGGGCCGCAGGAGCCACAGGACGCCACTCCCAGACAGCCACCAGGGCCACTGTGAATGACCCTAACCCGGAGAACAAGAAGGAGCAGGTACAAACCCCCCCCAGCGCACCAAGGCCGATCCAGGTGGCCCGGAGCACAACGACCCACCCACCACCCCAACTCCAACCCCGCCCACCCCAGCCCCCACCAACTCCCCCACCCCACCACCCGGCCCGCCCAGCCGACCCACCCACCCCCGAGGGGGCCCCACGCAGCCAGGAAGCCAGACACAGGGAGCGAGCGGCCCACCGAGGGGGCAGCAACCAGCCCATCACAAGGCAGGCCGACACCGGGCGCCGGCCAGAGGACATCGGAGCCCGGACCCAACGCGAGTCCAGAGGGTAAAATGGACAGTGTGTTGGGGCCCGGCAATGCCAACAGGGAGATACCCCGCACACCCCCCGCACCCTGCCCCAGGCGAGCACAGTACACCCAGGGCCCCCACCTCCCCACAATACGCCCCGACAACCCCCACACGCCACCAGCCCACAGTACAGCCACAGCGCCCGCCAGACTGGCCAATCCAACCCCCGCATCCCGCCAAGAGCCATGGCACCAGCTTGGACCCGACAGGAAAGCAGGAGCACCCCCCCAACCACAGCCCCCAGGTCCCGGGGACCCCCCAGCACAGCAGCATGGATAGTAGTCTACCCCCGCTACCCCATAGCCATAAGCCATAAGGCATAAGGGATAAGGCATAAGGGGGGCCGGGTCCCACCAGCGAGGCCATATTGGTGAAATCCCCCCATTCCTCCCTGTTAATATGTCTCCAGATCCCTGACTGGAGACAATTATGATTGTGGAACCCTGAGTGTCATGCGGTGCATTAAAAGTGGGGAGGCTGGGCGAGGCATCCAGGGGGCAGGCCAGGGGACCACAGAGGATGGCTACCCTGCAGCCTACCCTGGCCTATGTTCCCCAAGCCATCCCAGATCTACCCCCAAGGTGTGAATGTGTGTGGTGCTTTAAAAAGAAATTAGAGAGCAGGGGAGGCAAGCAAGAGGGGAATGGGGAAGAGACAAGGCCGTAGAGCCCTGCCATCTGCCCCACCACCGAGCCCATCATTCCCACTCCCACCTGCTCTCGAGGGCCTAACTGCTGTGTCCCTATATGTGCCTAACAGTAGCTATGTACAGTGAAGTGTGATGTGTGTGAAGTGTGTGAAGTGCACAGTAAGTGTGGATCCAGCCCATGAGGACAGAGCAGCGGGGGAGACAGATAGGCCCCCAGAGCCCCGAGTCAAGAGGCCGAGGTGGGCCCACCCGAACCCGACCGGCCCAGCCAGCACCAAAACCCCCAGAAGTCGCAGTGCTAGACCAGCGCCCCGGCAGACGCCGTAGTCCCGCTACGGGCCAGCTGCACACAGCACCCCACCCCGGAGGGAGGACCAGGCCGCACCATCAGGAAGCGAGGTCCAAGAGCCCCCACGCCCACCCCGGAGCCGGCATGCCCAGGATGCAGGGCACCACCCCGCAGCACTACCGAATCCCCACCCACCCCACTACTCCCCAGGACAGCGCCAGTCCCGGACAGAAGCCCCCAGCCAGCAGAATCTAATCTCCAGTGGCGGTAAACAGGCAAGTGCCAAGGCCTGTGCCCAGATGAGCCAGAGCCACCCCCACAAAGAGACGACCCAGCCCCCATGCCAGTCCCCCAGGCAGCAGAGGGCTCGCAGCCCCCCCAAGGAGAGGGAGAGGGACAGGGACGAGCGGCCAGGCGGGAGAGGAGGGAGGAGGAGGGGAGCAGGGCAGGAAGGGACAGGGGAGCGACCGCAGGGCCGACCCACCCCGAACCCCAGGGCCAGCCAGGGCGCCCCAGAAGAGACCAGCCGCTGACACCCCCAAGGCCCTGGGAGAGCGCACAGACTCAGCAGATCCAGGGCTCAAAGGGAGAGACACCAGGGACAACACCCCCAGGCAGAGGGGCCCTAGCCACGCTAGCCCCGCAGAGCCAGAGAGCGACCCCAAGAGTAATAGGGAAGTGACACCACCAATGCATGCACACAGCCCTGAAGTCCATGGTGTCATCCTAGAATCCAGAATGTTGAACCCCTTCCTCTTCCCTGTACCCAGTGAAAACCATGTTCCTGTACCGCTTTTTAAACTGGATCATGGCTTGAACTCCACTCCTAACCTGTTCCACAGCCTCACTCCACAAACACAAAAACTTTTCAGTGTTGTACGTGCCCTCAGATGTTTTAAGTTGCCCCCCCCCCCCCTCAGATTGTAATTCCCTTCTCTATTGAAAAACATTTTTTGTAGATTACCAGGAAGTGCCTTGTGTGTCGCTTTGAACATGAATTGAGTTGTTTGAAAGTGAATAATGTCAGTGAGTTTGAATGTTGTGGATTTTAACAATAGTGGGTTTGTATGATCTGTATAACCCACATTATGACTTCTTCTTATGGTTCTTTTTTGTGGATAATGAATGTATTGTACATTTGTATGTGTTGGCCCAGACTTGTGCACAGTAATGTAAATATGGTGAAATGAGTGAACAGTAAAGTATGTGGAGTGATTTGTGTTCCACAATGTGTTTGGCTTTGTTCACAACTGAAATGTTTCTTGATCATTTTCTTTGTATGTGTTTTATATGAACTTTCCAGTTGATCCTATCATCTATTGTTACCCCAAGAAACTTATTTTCATATACCCTTTCAATGTCTACCCCATCTACCTGTATATGTGTGTGAATGTTCTTATTGCAGTTGTTGAATATCATGTATTTGGTTTGACTTAAATTTAATGATCATTTGTTCCTGTCAAACCACGTTTTTTAATTTGTGTATTTCTTCATTGATCCTCTACATTAGTTTGTGCAAATCCTCCCCAGAACAAAAAATGCTTGTGTCATCTGCAAATAATATTAGTTTTAATACTTTAGAAACTTTGCATATATCATTTATATAAAGAATAAACAGTTTAGGACCCAACACTGACCCCTGGGGGACGCCACAAACAATGTCCAAACAGGATGATGAATATTCTCCACCTTCACAAACTGTTTCCTGTTACTCAGATAACTTTTCAGCCAGTGCAGTACTAACCCCCTGATCCCATACCTCTGAAGTTTATTCATTAAAATGTTGTGATTGATCGTGTCAAATGCTTTTTTTAGATCAATGAATATTCCAACAGAGTGCAGTTTATGATCGATAGCATTGGTGATCTACTCTATTGATTCTATTAATGCTTGTGATGTTCAACTGTTTGATCTAAATCCATACTGACTATCGTAGAGTCATTTGTGTTTATTTATAAATTTATCTAGTCTGTTATTGAACACTTTTTCTTGGATTTTGTAGAATGGAAGTAAACATGTGTGTAGTTTGTGAAGTGGTGTCTATCCCCAGTTTTATAAAGTGCTACAACTTTACTTATTTTCATACTGTTAGAAATGTACCAGTGTGGAATGATACATTACACATGTATGTTAGTGGTTCTGAAATCCCTATAATGACCTTTTTTAAAACTTTCATATCAATTTCATTTAAATCCGTAGATGTTTTACTTTAACATTTATTTACAATATCTATTATTTCCTTTCCTTCCACTGCTGTGACGAACATTGAACTGGGATTCCTTTCTAGAAGGTTGTCACTTCACTTCTGAGCTAAACATGGATTTGGGATTTTATCTGCCAACTTTGGTCCAACATTAACAAAAACACTCTTAAAAGTGTTGACGACATCATCCATATTATCAATTTTTATTTTATTTTCAACAAACTATTGAGGTTAGCTCTGTTGTTTAGTGTTATTTTTAATAATACTGTTTAATATGTCCCATATTCATTTAATGTTGTTTTTATTACATAATATTTTGCTGTAATATTCTGTACTATATGTACTATGTACTATCTACGTGTGTTTCATTCTATACATTGTCACTCTTTAATGTTTCCATAGTTTCCTCTGTCCTCATTCTTCTGTATTTTACTTTCTTTTCGGGGTGATTCCTCATTGGCTGTTGTTGTAAATTGTATAAACTGTTGGTGTTCACTCATATTATTGATTAATAATCCACTTACTGTATTATTTTCAATGTCATTGGTGAATATGTTATTAATGAACGTGGCACAGTGGGTGGTGATTGTTGGATGTAAACTCATGCTGTACATTGTATTGATGAAGTTATTGATTATTTGGATTTAACAAGTTAATGTTAAAGTCACCACAGATGAAAACAACCTTTTGGTTCGTTTTAGAAAAAAAATCTCCTTAAATGTCTCAACACTAGAGCCTGGTGTTCTGTATATGTAACTATTACATGTTTACTTTTTTCATTATACATTTTAATTGTTATACATTCTAATAAGTTATCAATCACAGTTGTTATATTTTCTACTTCTTTGTAATGTAACTTTTTCTTCACATACACACTTCTTGTTCCTTAGGTTTACACAGTAAACTTCATATTGATCCAGTTCTAAATCCATTCCTTTAAATGTATTGATCCATGTTTGTGAGATTACAATCATTTAAATGGTTTTATAAAGTGATTTAATGTTAATGTTATTGAAGTTTACATATAAACTCCTACTATTAAAATGTATTATTGATAGTTTGTCCATTTGAATGGTGTCGTTGTACTGTTCCTCTGTGTAATAGACGCAGTTGATGTCGGAGAAACAATTATTGTCCAGGTCGATGTCATGTTCCAGATCCAGTCGATCACTTTACTGTGATCTTCAATCCTTTGTGATATTTCCCAGTTGTCTTTAGTTAGATATGAATGAGTCATATTGGTGTGTTGTCGTACCTTAGAGTCAGAGATGATGCTCATTCATACCTGAACAGTTCCTCCATATTTATGATGACCATAACCTGCTCTGGTGTTCCCTGACCATAACCTTGCCTTGCTGTGGTGTTCCCTGACCATAACCTTGGCTTGTTCTGGTGTTCCCTGACCATAACCTTGCCTTGCTGTGGTGTTCCCTGACCATAACCTTGCCTTGCTGTGGTGTTCCCTGACCATAACCTTGGCTTGTTCTGGTGTTCCCTGACCATAACCTTGCCTTGCTGTGGTGTTCCCTGACCATAACCTTGCCTTGCTCTGGTGTTCCCTGACCATAACCTTGCCTTGCTCTGGTGTTCCCTGACCATAACCTTGGCTTGCTCTGGTGTTCCCTGACCATAACCTTGGCTTGTTCTGGTGTTCCCTGACCATAACCTTGCCTTGCTCTGGTGTTCCCTGACCATAACCTTGGCTTGCTCTGGTGTTCCCTGACCATAACCTTGCCTTGCTGTGGTGTTCCCTGACCATAACCTTGGCTTGCTCTGGTGTTCCCTGACCATAACCTTGGCTTGCTCTGGTGTTCCCTGACCATAACCTTGCCTTGCTCTGGTGTTCCCTGACCATAACCTTGCCTTGCTGTGGTGTTCCCTGACCATAACCTTGGCTTGCTCTGGTGTTCCCTGACCATAACCTTGGCTTGTTCTGGTGTTCCCTGACCATAACCTTGCCTTGCTCTGGTGTTCCCTGACCATAACCTTGGCTTGCTCTGGTGTTCCCTGACCATAACCTTGCCTTGCTGTGGTGTTCCCTGACCATAACCTTGGCTTGCTCTGGTGTTCCCTGACCATAACCTTGGCTTGTTCTGGTGTTCCCTGACCATAACCTTGCCTTGCTCTGGTGTTCCCTGACCATAACCTTGCCTTGCTCTGGTGTTCCCTGACCATAACCTTGCCTTGCTGTGGTGTTCCCTGACCATAACCTTGGCTTGCTCTGGTGTTCCCTGACCATAACCTTGCCTTGCTCTGGTGTTCCCTGACCATAACCTTGCCTTGCTGTGGTGTTCCCTGACCATAACCTTGGCTTGCTCTGGTGTTCCCTGACCATAACCTTGGCTTGTTCTGGTGTTCCCTGACCATAACCTTGCCTTGCTCTGGTGTTCCCTGACCATAACCTTGCCTTGCTCTGGTGTTCCCTGACCATAACCTTGCCTTGCTGTGGTGTTCCCTGACCATAACCTTGGCTTGCTCTGGTGTTCCCTGACCATAACCTTGGCTTGCTCTGGTGTTCCCTGACCATAACCTTGCCTTGCTCTGGTGTTCCCTGACCATAACCTTGCCTTGCTCTGGTGTTCCTTGACCATAACCTTGCCTTGCTCTGGTGTTCCCTGACCATAACCTTGGCTTGCTCTGGTGTTCCCTGACCATAACCTTGGCTTGCTCTGGTGTTCCCTGACCATAACCTTGGCTTGCTCTGGTGTTCCCTGACCATAACCTTGCCTTGCTCTGGTGTCCCCTTTAATTTAATGAATATTTTACGCTTCCATGTGTGCTGGATTTTCCCCTGCTTCTTCATCAGTCGCGCTTTTCTGGCGATAACGGCGTTTTGTTTGGTCAGATGTTCGTTGACGTATACGTTGGTTCCTCTTAATTTTCTTCCTTGTTTTAACAGTGCACTTTTATGTTTTCTGTTGACAAACCTCATGATGATGGTTCGTTTGTCGCTGTCATCTCTCCGGGGCAGAGGGTGGCAGGCCTCCATGTTGCTACAGTCCAATTCAATTCCTTTGGACTGGAAGAAAGCAGCCACCTGTTGTTCTACGGAGCTGCCATCACTGGGCTCCTCCCCCCCCCCCCCCGCTATCATTGGTCACCAACCAGGCGTATGACCAGGGTTTAATCTGGAGCCCAGTCACGATCACATCGTTGATCCTGGTTACTGCTCCAACTCTGCCACACGGCTCTCCAGGTGCGCCATACGCCGGTCCTTTTCGGCGTTCTAGATCCGGAGCACCTTCACCTCCTCAACCAGGTTCAGGATGGACTTCTGCTGCTGCTTAACGACAGAAATCTCTTCGGACAGGAAGTCCAGAGATTTCTTAATATCTTCGCCCTGCTCATCTGTCCGTGCCTTCTGTGGGCCCATGTTGCTAGGTGACAAACTAGAGTTTACCCTCACCGCCTGCTAGCTAGTTGTCAGCTAGCCTCCGAGCTCCGTTCTTTTCAGTCCGTTTCCAAAAATCAGCGTCGTTAAATCAGACAGTGTTCAGGCCGGTGTTGTCAACATATAGTCCAATATCTGCAATCCAAATCAGTAGCTAACAACACAGAATTAGTCCATAAACTGAGCAAAAAACACCAAAACACACAGACTCCAAACTTTTCTCCAACAGGAAGTGAAACCAACAGTTCATTGTTTATTGTTCATTGTTATTTATCTCCTAGGTTCCTCATGTTCTGCAGGGTTCCTCATCTTCTCCAAGGTTCCTCATGTTCTCCTGGGTTCCTCATGTTCTCCTGGGTTCCTCATGTTCTCCTGGGATCCTCATGGTCTCCAAGGTTACTCATGTTCTCCAGGGTTCCTCATGTTCTCCTGGGATCCTCATGGTCTCCAAGGTTCCTCACGTTCTCCTGGGTTCCTCATGTTCTCCTGGATTCCTCATGTTCTCCTGGGTTCCTCATGTTCTCCTGGGTTCCTCATGTTCTCCTGGGATCCTCATGGTCTCCAAGGTTACTCATGTTCTCCAGGGTTCCTCATGTTCTCCTGGGATCCTCATGGTCTCCAAGGTTCCTCACGTTCTCCTGGGTTCCTCATGTTCTCCTGGATTCCTCATGTTCTCCTGGGTTCCTCATGTTCTCCTGGGATCCTCATGGTCTCCAAGGTTACTCATGTTCTCCAGGGTTCCTCATGTTCTCCTGGGATCCTCATGGTCTCCAAGGTTCCTCACGTTCTCCTGGGTTCCTCATGTTCTCCTGGATTCCTCATGTTCTCCTGGGTTCCTCATGTTCTCCTGGGATCCTCATGGTCTCCAAGGTTACTCATGTTCTCCAGGGTTCCTCATGTTCTCCTGGGATCCTCATGGTCTCCAAGGTTCCTCACGTTCTCCTGGGTTCCTCATGTTCTCCTGGATTCCTCATGTTCTCCTGGGTTCCTCATGTTCTCCTGGGATCCTCATGGTCTCCAAGGTTGCTCATGTTCTCCAGGGTTCCTCATGTTCTCCTGGGATCCTCATGGTCTCCAAGGTTCCTCACGTTCTCCTGGGTTCCTCATGTTCTCCTGGATTCCTCATGTTCTCCTGGGTTCCTCATGTTCTCCTGGGATCCTCATGGTCTCCAAGGTTACTCATGTTCTCCAGGGTTCCTCATGTTCTCCTGGGATCCTCATGTTCTCCAAGGTTCCTCACGTTCTCCTGGGTTCCTCATGTTCTCCTGGATTCCTCATGTTCTCCTGGGTTCCTCATGTTCTCCTGGGATCCTCATGGTCTCCAAGGTTACTCATGTTCTCCAGGGTTCCTCATGTTCTCCTGGGATCCTCATGGTCTCCAAGGTTCCTCACGTTCTCCTGGGTTCCTCATGTTCTCCTGGATTCCTCATGTTCTCCTGGGTTCCTCATGTTCTCCTGGGATCCTCATGGTCTCCAAGGTTCCTCACGTTCTCCTGGGTTCCTCATGTTCTCCTGGATTCCTCATGTTCTCCTGGGTTCCTCATGTTCTCCTGGGATCCTCATGGTCTCCAAGGTTACTCATGTTCTCCAGGGTTCCTCATGTTCTCCTGGGATCCTCATGGTCTCCAAGGTTCCTCACGTTCTCCTGGGTTCCTCATGTTCTCCTGGATTCCTCATGTTCTCCTGGGTTCCTCATGTTCTCCTGGGATCCTCATGGTCTCCAAGGTTACTCATGTTCTCCAGGGTTCCTCATGTTCTCCTGGGATCCTCATGGTCTCCAAGGTTCCTCACGTTCTCCTGGGTTCCTCATGTTCTCCTGGATTCCTCATGTTCTCCTGGGTTCCTCATGTTCTCCTGGGATCCTCATGGTCTCCAAGGTTACTCATGTTCTCCAGGGTTCCTCATGTTCTCCTGGGATCCTCATGGTCTCCAAGGTTCCTCACGTTCTCCTGGGTTCCTCATGTTCTCCTGGATTCCTCATGTTCTCCTGGGTTCCTCATGTTCTCCTGGGATCCTCATGGTCTCCAAGGTTGCTCATGTTCTCCAGGGTTCCTCATGTTCTCCTGGGATCCTCATGGTCTCCAAGGTTCCTCACGTTCTCCTGGGTTCCTCATGTTCTCCTGGATTCCTCATGTTCTCCTGGGTTCCTCATGTTCTCCTGGGATCCTCATGGTCTCCAAGGTTACTCATGTTCTCCAGGGTTCCTCATGTTCTCCTGGGATCCTCATGTTCTCCAAGGTTCCTCACGTTCTCCTGGGTTCCTCATGTTCTCCTGGATTCCTCATGTTCTCCTGGGTTCCTCATGTTCTCCTGGGATCCTCATGGTCTCCAAGGTTACTCATGTTCTCCAGGGTTCCTCATGTTCTCCTGGGATCCTCATGGTCTCCAAGGTTCCTCACGTTCTCCTGGGTTCCTCATGTTCTCCTGGATTCCTCATGTTCTCCTGGGTTCCTCATGTTCTCCTGGGATCCTCATGGTCTCCAAGGTTACTCATGTTCTCCAGGGTTCCTCATGTTCTCCTGGGATCCTCATGGTCTCCAAGGTTCCTCACGTTCTCCTGGGTTCCTCATGTGTATTTTTGCTGACTCTATGAACTTTTGTAAATTAGGGACAGACTTTTCTATTGTCACTGCTCATTTTACTCATATTATCATCTTCTATAATATCATTGTCATCTTCTATATTATCATTATCATCTTCTATATTATCATTATCATCTTCTATATTATCATTGTCATCTTCTATATTATCATTATCATCTTCTATATTATCATTGTCATCTTCTATATTATCATTGTCATCTTCTATATTATCATTGTCATCTTCTATATTATCATTGTCATCTTCTATATTATCATTGTCATCTTCTATATTATCATTATCATCTTCTATATTATCATTGTCATCTTCTATATTATCATTATCATCTTCTATATTATCATTATCATCTTCTATATTATCATTGTCATCTTCTATATTATCATTATCATCTTCTATATTATCATTGTCATCTTCTATATTATCATTGTCATCTTCTATATTATCATTGTCATCTTCTATATTATCATTGTCATCTTCTATATTATCATTATCATCTTCTATATTATCATTGTTATTATTCATTTTTGCTTCTTTCACTTTTCCTTTCTTCTCTTTTTCTCCACTTTTCATCCTGTGCTCTCCACCCTCCTTTCCTTCACCCTCACCCCTTCCTCCCCTCTCCCCCTCTCCTCATCTTCCTCCCCTCTCACCCTTCTCTCCTCCTTCCACCTGTTCTTTATCTGTCTCTCCCTCCACACCTTTCTTCCGCATCTGTTCATTTCCTGTTTCTTCTAACACATTATTTTGACCTATTGTTCTCCTCCTCTACCTCCACATCTGCACCTTCATCCTCCCTACTTTCCATTGTCTCTCCCTCAGCACTCAGCGGCGCAGGGGCGGCGCCAGTTCCCCTATCGCTAAGCTAACTTAACTCCCCTATAGCTAAGCTAACTTAACTTCCCTATAGCTAAGCTAACTTAACTCTCCTATAGCTAAGCTAACTTAACTTCCCTAAAGCTAAGCTAACTTAACTTCCCTATAGCTCAGCTAACTTAACTTCCCTAAAGCTAAACTAACTTAACTTCCCTATAGCTCAGCTAACTGAACTTCCCTATAGCTAAGCTAACTTAACTTCCCTAAAGCTAAGCTAACTTAACTTCCCTATAGCTCAGCTAACTTAACTCCCCTATAGCTAAGCTAACTTAACTTCCCTATAGCTAAGCTAACTTAACTCTCCTATAGCTAAGCTAACTTAACTTCCCTAAAGCTAAGCTAACTTAACTTCCCTATAGCTCAGCTAACTTAACTTCCCTAAAGCTAAGCTAACTTAACTTCCCTATAGCTCAGCTAACTGAACTTCCCTATAGCTAAGCTAACTTAACTTCCCTAAAGCTAAGCTAACTTAACTTCCCTATAGCTCAGCTAACTTAACTTCCCTATAGCTAAGCTAACTTAACTCTCCTATAGCTAATGTAACTTAACTCTCCTATAGCTAAGCTAACTTAACTCCCCTATAGCTAAGCTAACTTAACTCCCCTATAGCTAAGCTAACTTAACTCTCCTATAGCTAAGCTAACTTAACTTCCCTATAGCTAAGCTAACTTAACTTCCCTATAGCTAAGCTAACCTCCTCCACAGAACAGCTGATCGACGGCATCCCCCGGGTTAGCCATGTTACCAGCCCCGTTGGATAACAGGTTCACTTCCTACCCCCGCTACTACACCTACCCCCCTACACTACAAACCCCCCACAACACAATACTAACAACAAACACCCACCACCAAGAAAAGTAGAAATAATCACCAAAAACACAGAAAAAAGCTCAGAAAACACACGCACTCGCTCAGCTCAGCAACCCCTTCCGGTTGAGAGAGAGAGAGAGAGAGAGAGAGAGAGAGAGAGAGAGAGAGAGAGAGAGAGAGAGAGAGAGAGAGAGAGAGAGAGAGAGAGACCTGAATAATAATAATGATGATAATAATAATCAATAAAATATATAAATAAATAAGCACCTCAGCGTTTTGCTTCCGTTCTTCTTGTTCTTCTTAAACTCGTCGGCGTCCAGTGTCGACTGTGCCCTCAACATCCGGGAGCATCGGGCTTTCCTCACGCCATTACTATCCCCGCCCACTTCTCCGGCCCTCCCTCGTTGTTCTCCCTGTGACCTATTGAATACAACGCCGTTCCCCTCCTTGGACGTTCGATGGGAGTGGTGATGTCGCCGCAAGACTTCATCACAATCGCCTCTTTCTTCGGGCGCTGTGGTGGCCTGACGGTGGCGCCGGTGCCCCTGCCCCCCCCCGCCCCTCCTCTCTTTGCTCTCCTGGTCTCGGCTCCGGCTGTGGTGGGTGTGGTTCCGCCCGGCCCGCCGGTCACTGCCCTTGCCACTGTGATGGCGGTGATGCTTCCTGGAGCGGGCGTGGCAGCTGTCCTCTGGTCCGAGCCCCGGGTCCTCCTCCAGCAGCAGGGGGCGGTCTGTGTGGAGGTGGAAGGTGGAGCTTAGGCACAGGCGTTCCTCAGGGTCCATCTCATTGAACAATGCTTCGCTGCTCGCCCGCAGGTTGTGTCGGCGAAGCTGATTGGTTCGCTGTTCCCACACGGACATGCTCTTTAGCGACCGCTGCGAGTCCTTCCTGTAAATGACCACAAAGTCACACCATCAACCACCTGGAAACGACTGCAAAGTCACACCATCAACCACCTGGAAACGACTGCAAAGTCACACCATCAACCACCTGGAAACAACTGCAAAGTCACACCATCAACCACCTGGAAACGACTGCAAAGTCACACCATCAAACACCTGGAAAGAACCGCAAAGTGACACCATCAACCACCTGGAAATGACCTAAAAATCACACCATCAACCACCTGGAAAAAACCACAACGTCATACCATCAACCACCTGGAAAAGACTGCAAAGTCACACCATCAACCACCTGGAAACGACTGAGAAGTCACACCATCAACCACCTGGAAACGACTGAGAAGTCACACCATCAACCACCTGGAAAGAACTGCAAAGTCACACCATCAACCACCTGGAAATGACTGCGAAGTCACACCATCAACCACCTGGAAAGAACCGCAAAGTCACACCATCAACCACCTGGAAAGAACCACAAAGTCACACCATCAACCACCTGGAAACAACTGCAAAGTCACACTATCAACCACCTGGAAACGACCGCAAAGTCACACCATCAACCACCTGTAAAGAACTGCAACGTCACACCATCAACCACCTGGAAACGACTGAAAAGTCACACCATCAACCACCTGGAAATGACTGCAAAGTCACACCATCAACCACCTGGAAAGAACTGCAACGTCACACCATCAACCACCTGGAAATGACTGCAACGTCACACCATCAACCACCTGGAAAGAACCACAAAGTCACACCATCAACCACCTGGAAACGACTGCAAAATCACACCATCAACCACCTGGAAAGAACCACAAAGTCTCACCATCAACCACCTGGAAACGACTGCAAAATCACACCATCAACCACCTGGAAAGAACCACAAAGTCTCACCATCAACCACCTGGAAACGACCGCAAAGTGACACCATCAACCACCTGTAAAGAACTGCAACGTCACACCATCAACCACCTGGAAACGACTGAAAAGTCACACCATCAACCACCTGGAAATGACTGCAACGTCACACCATCAACCACCTGGAAAGAACCGCAAGGTGACACCATCAACCACCTGGAAACGACTGCAAAATCACACCATCAACCACCTGGAAAGAACCACAAAGTCTCACCATCAACCACCTGGAAACGACTGCAAAATCACACCATCAACCACCTGGAAAGAACCACAAAGTCACACCATCAACCACCTGGAAAGAACCGCAAGGTGACACCATCAACCACCTGGAAACGACTGCAAAATCACACCATCAACCACCTGGAAAGAACCACAAAGTCTCACCATCAACCACCTGGAAACGACCGCAAAGTGACACCATCAACCACCTGGAAATGACTGATAAGTCACACCATCAACCACCTGGAAAGAACCACAAAGTCACACCATCAACCACCTGGAAACGACTGCAAAGTCACACCATCAACCACCTGGAAACTACTGGAAAGTCACACCATCAACCACCTGGAAACGACTGCAAAGTCACACCATCAACCACCTGGAAAAAACACGGCACACCATCAACCACCTGGAAAGAACTGCAAAGTCACACCATCAACCACCTGGAAACGACAGCTAAATCACACCATCAACCACCTGGAAACGACCGCAAAGTCACACCATCAACCACCTGGAAACGACCGCAAAGTCACACCATCAACCACCTGGAAACGACCGAAAAGTCACACCATCAACCACCTGGAAACAACTGCAAAATCACACCATCAACCACCTGGAAAGAACCACAAAGTCTTACCATCAACCACCTGGAAACGACTGCAAAGTCACACCATCAACCACCTGGAAACTACTGCAAAGTCACACCATCAACCACCTGGAAATGACCTAAAAATCACACCATCAACCACCTGGAAAAAACCACAACGTCACACCATCAACCACCTGGAAACGACTGCAAAGTCACACCATCAACCACCTGGAAAAAACACGTCACACCATCAACCACCTGGAAAGAACTGCAAAGTCACACCATCAACCACCTGGAAACGACAGCTAAATCACACCATCAACCACCTGGAAACGACCGCAAAGTCACACCATCAACCACCTGGAAACGACCGAAAAGTCACACCATCAACCACCTGGAAACAACTGCAAAATCACACCATCAACCACCTGGAAACGACTGCAAAGTCACACCATCAAACACCTGGAAAGAACCGCAAAGTGACACCATCAACCACCTGGAAATGACCTAAAAATCACACCATCAACCACCTGGAAAAAACCACAACGTCATACCATCAACCACCTGGAAAAGACTGCAAAGTCACACCATCAACCACCTGGAAACGACTGAGAAGTCACACCATCAACCACCTGGAAAGAACTGCAAAGTCACACCATCAACCACCTGGAAATGACTGCGAAGTCACACCATCAACCACCTGGAAAGAACCGCAAAGTCACACCATCAACCACCTGGAAAGAACCACAAAGTCACACCATCAACCACCTGGAAACAACTGCAAAGTCACACTATCAACCACCTGGAAACGACCGCAAAGTCACACCATCAACCACCTGTAAAGAACTGCAACGTCACACCATCAACCACCTGGAAACGACTGAAAAGTCACACCATCAACCACCTGGAAATGACTGCAAAGTCACACCATCAACCACCTGGAAAGAACTGCAACGTCACACCATCAACCACCTGGAAATGACTGCAACGTCACACCATCAACCACCTGGAAAGAACCGCAAAGTCACACCATCAACCACCTGGAAAGAACCGCAAGGTGACACCATCAACCACCTGGAAACGACTGCAAAATCACACCATCAACCACCTGGAAAGAACCACAAAGTCTCACCATCAACCACCTGGAAACGACTGCAAAATCACACCATCAACCACCTGGAAAGAACCACAAAGTCACACCATCAACCACCTGGAAAGAACCGCAAGGTGACACCATCAACCACCTGGAAACGACTGCAAAATCACACCATCAACCACCTGGAAAGAACCACAAAGTCTCACCATCAACCACCTGGAAACGACCGCAAAGTGACACCATCAACCACCTGGAAATGACTGATAAGTCACACCATCAACCACCTGGAAAGAACCACAAAGTCACACCATCAACCACCTGGAAACGACTGCAAAGTCACACCATCAACCACCTGGAAACTACTGGAAAGTCACACCATCAACCACCTGGAAACGACTGCAAAGTCACACCATCAACCACCTGGAAAAAACACGGCACACCATCAACCACCTGGAAAGAACTGCAAAGTCACACCATCAACCACCTGGAAACGACAGCTAAATCACACCATCAACCACCTGGAAACGACCGCAAAGTCACACCATCAACCACCTGGAAACGACCGCAAAGTCACACCATCAACCACCTGGAAACGACCGAAAAGTCACACCATCAACCACCTGGAAACAACTGCAAAATCACACCATCAACCACCTGGAAAGAACCACAAAGTCTTACCATCAACCACCTGGAAACGACTGCAAAGTCACACCATCAACCACCTGGAAACTACTGCAAAGTCACACCATCAACCACCTGGAAATGACCTAAAAATCACACCATCAACCACCTGGAAAAAACCACAACGTCACACCATCAACCACCTGGAAACGACTGCAAAGTCACACCATCAACCACCTGGAAACGACTGCAAAGTCACACCATCAACCACCTGGAAAAAACACGTCACACCATCAACCACCTGGAAAGAACTGCAAAGTCACACCATCAACCACCTGGAAACGACAGCTAAATCACACCATCAACCACCTGGAAACGACCGCAAAGTCACACCATCAACCACCTGGAAACGACCGAAAAGTCACACCATCAACCACCTGGAAACAACTGCAAAATCACACCATCAACCACCTGGAAAGAACTGCAAAGTCACACCATCAACCACCTGGAAACTACTGCAAAGTCACAACATCAACCACCTGGAAACTACTGCAAAGTCACACCATCAACCACCTGGAAATGACCTAAAAATCACACCATCAACCACCTGGAAAAAACCACAACGTCACACCATCAACCACCTGGAAACGACTGCAAAGTCACACCATCAACCACCTGGAAACGACTGCAAAGTCACACCATCAACCACCTGGAAACGACCGAAAAGTCACACCATCAACCACCTGGAAATGACTGCAACGTCACACCATCAACCACCTGGAAAGAACTGCAAAGTCACACCATCAACCACCTGGAAACGACAGCTAAATCACACCATCAACCACCTGGAAACGACCGCAAAGTCACACCATCAACCACCTGGAAATGACCTAAAAATCACACCATCAACCACCTGGAAACGACTGCAAAGTCACACCATCAACCACCTGGAAACGACCGAAAAGTCACACCATCAACCACCTGGAAACGACCGCAAAGTCACACCATTAACCACCTGGAAACGACCGCAAAGTCACACCATCAACCACCTGTAAATAACCGCAAAGTCACACCATCAACCACCTGGAAACAACTGCAAAATCACACCATCAACCACCTGGAAAGAACCACAAAGTCACACCATCAACCACCTGGAAACGACTGCAAAGTCACACCATCAACCACCTGGAAACGACTGCAAAGTCACACCATCAAACACCTGGGAAGAACCGCAAAGTGACACCATCAACCACCTGGAAATGACCTAAAAATCACACCATCAACCACCTGGAAAAAACCACAACGTCACACCATCAACCACCTGGAAACGACTGCAAAGTCACACCATCAACCACCTGGAAACGACTGAAAAGTCACACCATCAACCACCTGGAAATGACTGCAAAGTCACACCATCATACCATCAACCACCTGGAAACGACTGCAAAATAACACCATCAACCACCTGGAAAGAACCGCAAAGTGACACCATCAACCACCTGGAAATGACCTAAAAATCACACCATCAACCACCTGGAAAAAACCACAACGTCACACCATCAACCACCTGGAAACGACTGCAAAGTCACACCATCAACCACCTGGAAACGACTGCAAAGTCACACCATCAAACACCTGGAAAGAACCGCAAAGTGACACCATCAACCACCTGGAAATGACCTAAAAATCACACCATCAACCACCTGGAAAAAACCACAACGTCACACCATCAACCACCTGGAAACGACTGCAAAGTCACACCATCAACCACCTGGAAACGACTGAGAAGTCACACCATCAACCACCTGGAAACAACCGCAAAGTCACACCATCAACCACCTGTAAAGAACTGCAAAGTCACACCATCAACCACCTGGAAATGACTGCGAAGTCACACCATCAACCACCTGGAAAGAACCGCAAAGTCACACCATCAACCACCTGGAAACGACTGCAAAATAACACCATCAACCACCTGGAAACGACTGCAAAGTCACACCATCAACCACCTGGAAACGACCGCAAAGTCACAACATCAACCACCTGTAAAGAACCGCAAAGTCACACCATCAACCACCTGGAAATGACTGCAAAGTCACACCATCAACCACCTGGAAACGACTGCAATGTCACACCATCAACCACCTGGAAACTACTGCAAAGTCACACCATCAACCACCTGGAAACGACTGCAAAGTCACACCATCAACCACCTGGAAAAAACACGGCACACCATCAACCACCTGGAAAGAACTGCAAAGTCACACCATCAACCACCTGGAAACGACAGCTAAATCACACCATCAACCACCTGGAAACGACCGCAAAGTCACACCATCAACCACCTGGAAACGACCGCAAAGTCACACCATCAACCACCTGGAAACGACCGAAAAGTCACACCATCAACCACCTGGAAACAACTGCAAAATCACACCATCAACCACCTGGAAAGAACCACAAAGTCACACCATCAACCACCTGGAAACGACTGCAAAGTCACACCATCAACCACCTGGAAACTACTGCAAAGTCACACCATCAACCACCTGGAAATGACCTAAAAATCACACCATCAACCACCTGGAAAAAACCACAACGTCACACCATCAACCACCTGGAAACGACTGCAAAGTCACACCATCAACCACCTGGAAACGACTGCAAAGTCACACCATCAACCACCTGGAAACGACCGAAAAGTCACACCATCAACCACCTGGAAACGACTGCAAAGTCACACCATCAACCACCTGGAAACGACCGAAAAGTCACACCATCAACCACCTGGAAACGACTGCAAAGTCACACCATCAACCACCTGGAAACGACCGAAAAGTCACACCATCAACCACCTGGAAACGACCGAAAAGTCACACCATCAACCACCTGGAAATGACTGCAAAATCACACCATCAACCACCTGGAAAGAACCGCAAAGTGATACCATCAACCACCTGGAAACGACTGCAAAGTCACACCATCAACCACCTGGAAAGAACCGCAAAGTCACACCATCAACCACCTGGAAACGACTGCAAAGTTACACCATCAACCACCTGGAAACGACTGAAAAGTCACACCATCAACCACCTGGAAACGACTGCAAACTTACACCATCAACCACCTGTAAAGAACTGCAAGGTCACACCATCAACCACCTGGAAATGACTGCAAAGTCACACCATCAACCACCTGGAAAGAACTGCAACGTTACACCATCAACCACCTGGAAATGACTGCAACGTCACACCATCAACCACCTGGAAAGAACCACAAAGTCACACCATCAACCACCTGGAAAGAACCGCAAGGTGACACCATCAACCACCTGGAAACAACTGCAAAATCACACCATCAACCACCTGGAAAGAACCACAAAGTCACACCATCAACCACCTGGAAAGAACCGCAAGGTGACACCATCAACCACCTGGAAACAACTGCAAAATCACACCATCAACCACCTGGAAAGAACCACAAAGTCACACCATCAACCACCTGGAAAGAACCGCAAAGTCACACCATCAACCACCTGGAAACGACTGCAAAGTCACACCATCAACCACCTGGAAAAAACACGTCACACCATCAACCACCTGGAAACGACAGCTAAATCACACCATCAACCACCTGGAAACGACCGCAAAGTCACACCATCAACCACCTGGAAACGACCGCAAAGTCACACCATCAACCACCTGGAAACGACCGAAAAGTTACACCATCAACCACCTGGAAACGACAGCTAAATCACACCATCAACCACCTGGAAACGACTGCAAAGTCACACCATCAACCACCTGGAAACTACTGCAAAGTCACACCATCAACCACCTGGAAATGACCTAAAAATCACACCATCAACCACCTGGAAATGACCTAAAAATCACACCATCAACCACCTGGAAAAAACCACAACGTCACACCATCAACCACCTGGAAACGACTGCAAAGTCACACCATCAACCACCTGGAAACGACTGAAAAGTCACACCATCAACCACCTGGAAACGACTGAAAAGTCACACCATCAACCACCTGGAAACGACCGCAAAGTCACACCATCAACCACCTGGAAATGCCTGCGAAGTCACACCATCAACCACCTGGAAAGAACCGCAAAGTCACACCATCAACCACCTGAAAACTACTGCAAAGTCACACCATCAACCACCTGGAAACGACTGCAAAGTCACACCATCAAACACCTGGAAAGAACCGCAAAGTGACACCATCAACCACCTGGAAAGAACCACAAAGTCACACCATCAACCACCTGGAAACGACTGCAAAGTCACACCATCAACCACCTGGAAACGACTGCAAAGTCACACCATCAAACACCTGGAAAGAACCGCGAAGTGACACCATCAACCACCTGGAAATGACCTAAAAATCACACCATCAACCACCTGGAAAAAACCACAACGTCACACCATCAACCACCTGGAAACGACTGCAAAGTCACACCATCAACCACCTGGAAACGACTGAAAAGTAACACCATCAACCACCTGGAAACGACTGCAAAGTCACACCATCAAACACCTGGAAAGAACCGCAAAGTGACACCATCAACCACCTGGAAATGACCTAAAAATCACACCATCAACCACCTGGAAAGAACTGCAAAGTCCCACCATCAACCACCTGGAAAAAACACGTCAAACCATCAACCACCTGGAAAGAACTGGAAAGTCACACCATCAACCACCTGGAAACGACAGCTAAATCACACCATCAACCACCTGTAAAGAACCGCAAAGTCACACCATCAACCACCTGGAAACAACTGCAAAATCACACCATCAACCACCTGGAAAGAACCACAAAGTCACACCATCAACCACCTGGAAACGACTGCCAAGTCACACCATCAACCACCTGGAAACGACTGCAAAGTCACACCATCAACCACCTGGAAACGACTGTAAAGTCACACCATCAACCACCTGGAAACTACTGCAAAGTCACACCATCAACCACCTGGAAATGACCTAAAAATCACACCATCAACCACCTGGAAAAAACCACAACGTCACACCATCAACCACCTGGAAACGACTGCAAAGTCACACCATCAACCACCTGGAAACGACTGCAAAGTCACACCATCAACCACCTGGAAACGACCGAAAAGTCACACCATCAACCACCTGGAAACGACCGCAAAGTCACACCATCAACCACCTATAAAGAACTGCAAAGTCACACCATCAACCACCTGGAAATGACTGCGAAGTCACACCATCAACCACCTGGAAAGAACTGCAAAATAACACCATCAACCACCTGGAAATAACCACAAAGTCACACCATCAACCACCTGGAAACGACCGCAAAGTCACAACATCAACCACCTGTAAAGAACATCAAAGTCACACCATCAACCACCTGGAAATGACTGCAAAGTCACACCATCAACCACCTGGAAACGACTGCAATGTCACACCATCAACCACCTGGAAACGACTGCAAAGTCACCATCAACCACCTGGAAACGACCGCAAAGTCACACCATCAACCACCTGGAAATGACTGCAAAGTCACACCATCAACCACCTGGAAACGACTGCAATGTCACACCATCAACCACCTGGAAACTACTGCAAAGTCACACCATCAACCACCTGGAAACGACTGCAAAGTCACACCATCAACCACCTGGAAAAAACACGGCACACCATCAACCACCTGGAAAGAACTGCAAAGTCACACCATCAACCACCTGGAAACGACAGCTAAATCACACCATCAACCACCTGGAAACGACCGCAAAGTCACACCATCAACCACCTGGAACTGACCGCAAAGTCACACCATCAACCACCTGGAAACGACCGAAAAGTCACACCATCAACCACCTGGAAACAACTGCAAAATCACACCATCAACCACCTGGAAAGAACCACAAAGTCTTACCATCAACCACCTGGAAACGACTGCAAAGTCACACCATCAACCACCTGGAAACTACTGCAAAGTCACACCATCAACCACCTGGAAATGACCTAAAAATCACACCATCAACCACCTGGAAAAAACCACAACGTCACACCATCAACCACCTGGAAACGACTGCAAAGTCACACCATCAACCACCTGGAAACGACTGCAAAGTCACACCATCAACCACCTGGAAACGACAGCTAAATCACACCATCAACCACCTGGAAACGACCGCAAAGTCACACCATCAACCACCTGGAAACAACTGCAAGGTCACACCATCAACCACCTGGAAACGACCAAAAAGTCACACCATCAACCACCTGTAAAGAACTGCAAAGTCACACCATCAACCACCTGGAAATGACTGCAACGTCACACCATCAACCACCTGGAAACGACAGCTAAATCACACCATCAACCACCTGGAAACGACCGCAAAGTCACACCATCAACCACCTGTAAAGAACCGCAAAGTCACACCATCAACCACCTGGAAACAACTGCAAAATCACACCATCAACCACCTGGAAAGAAACACAAAGTCACACCATCAACCACCTGGAAACGACTGCAAAGTCACACCATCAACCACCTGGAAACGACTGCAAAGTCACACCATCAAACACCTGGAAAGAACCACAAAGTGACACCATCAACCACCTGGAAATGACCTAAAAATCACACCATCAACCACCTGGAAAAAACCACAACGTCACACCATCAACCACCTGGAAACGACTGCAAAGTCACACCATCAACCACCTGGAAATGACTGAAAAGTCACACCATCAACCACCTGGAAACGACCGCAAAGTCACACCATCAACCACCTGTAAAGAACCGCAAAGTCACACCATCAACCACCTGGAAACGACTGCAAAATAACACCATCAACCACCTGGAAAGAACCACAAAGTCACACCATCAACCACCTGGAAACGACTGCAAAGTCACACCATCAACCACCTGGAAAGAACCGCCAAGTCACACCATCAACCACCTGGAAACGACTGCAAAGTCACACCATCAACCACCTGGAAATGACTGAAAAGTCACACCATCAACCACCTGGAAAGAACCGCAAAGTGACACCATCAACCACCTGGAAACGACTGCAAAATCACACCATCAACCACCTGGAAAGAACCGCAAAGTGATACCATCAACCACCTGGAAACGACTGCAAAATAACACCATCAACAACCTGGAAAGAACCACAAAGTCACACCATCAACCACCTGGAAAGAACCGCAAAGTCACACCATCAACCACCTGGAAACGACTGCAAAGTCACACCATCAACCACCTGGAAACGACTGAAAAGTCACACCATCAACCACCTGGAAACGACCGCAAACTTACACCATCAACCACCTGGAAAGAACTGCAACGTTACACCATCAACCACCTGGAAATGACTGCAAAGTCACACCATCAACCACCTGGAAAGAACTGCAACGTTACACCATCAACCACCTGGAAATGACTGCAAAGTCACACCATCAACCACCTGGAAAGAACTGCAACGTTACACCATCAACCACCTGGAAGTGACTGCAACGTCACACCATCAACCACCTGGAAAGAACCACAAAGTCACACCATCAACCACCTGGAAAGAACCGCAAGGTGACACCATCAACCACCTGGAAACAACCGCAAAATCACACCATCAACCACCTGGAAAGAACCACAAAGTCACACCATCAACCACCTGGAAAGAACCGCAAAGTGACACCATCAACCACCTGGACATGACTGATAAGTCACACCATCAACCACCTGGAAAGAACCGCAAAGTCACACCATCAACCACCTGGAAAGAACCGCAAAGTCACACCATCAACCACCTGGAAACGACTGCAAAGTCACACCATCAACCACCTGGAAAAAACACGTCACACCATCAACCACCTGGAAAGAATTGCAAAGTCACACCATCAACCACCTGGAAACGACCGCAAAGTCACACCATCAACCACCTGGAAACGACCGAAAAGTTACACCATCAACCACCTGGAAACGACCACAAAGTCACACCATCAACCACCTGGAAACTACTGCAAAGTCACACCATCAACCACCTGGAAATGACCTAAAAATCACACCATCAACCACCTGGAAATGACCTAAGAATCACACCATCAACCACCTGGAAAAAACCACAACGTCACACCATCAACCACCTGGAAACGACTGAAAAGTCACACCATCAACCACCTGGAAAAAACCACAAAGTCTCACCATCAACAACCTGGAAACGACTGCAAAGTCACACCATCAACCACCTGGAAACGACTGAAAAGTCACACCATCAACCACCTGGAAACGACTGAAAAGTCACACCATCAACCACCTGGAAACGACCGCAAAGTCACACCATCAACCACCTGGAAAGAACCGCAAAGTCACACCATCAACCACCTGGAAATGACCGCAAAGTCACACCATCAACCACCTGTAAAGAACTGCAAAGTCACACCATCAACCACCTGGAAATGCCTGCGAAGTCACACCATCAACCACCTGGAAAGAACCGCAAAGTCACACCATCAACCACCTGAAAACTACTGCAAAGTCACACCATCAACCACCTGGAAACGACTGCAAAGTCACACCATCAACCACCTGGAAACAACCGCAAAGTCACACCATCAAACACCTGGAAAGAACCGCAAAGTCACACCATCAACCACCTGGAAACGACTGCAAAATAACACCATCAACCACCTGGAAAGAACCACAAAGTCACACCATCAACCACCTGGAAAGAACCACAAAGTCTCACCATCAACCACCTGGAAACGACCGCAAAGTAACACCATCAACCACCTGGAAAGAACCGCAAAGTCACACCATCAACCACCTGGAAACAACCGCAAAATCACACCATCAACGGCAAGTCACTAATAAAGAATGCTAATGTCAACAAAAAATTCTAATGACAATTCTAATGCTAACGGAGAATGCTAATGTTTTAAAACAGTCTGTGGTGAAGGCCCTGCTAAGAATGCTAATGCTAATGAAGGATTCTAATGCCGAATCCTATAATGAATGCTAATGTTAATTAAGAATGATAATGAAGAATGCTAATGCTAATGAAGAATGATAATTAACATGCTAATGGTACAAAAGATTGCTATTGCTAACAAAGAATGATAATCAGAATGATAATGCTAACAAAAATGCTAATGCTAAGGAAGAAAGAATACTACTAAAACAGTTTAATTGATTCAGTTCAGTTTTTTGTCAAATCACCTGGAGATTAAGAGTCGTCTGGAAGGAGAGGAGGAGATATAACACCTAAAAGACAGACAGGCAGACAGACAGGAAGACACAGGCCGAAAGACAGACAGACAAGATGGACAGACAGAAAGACACAGGCAGACAGACAGGCAGACAGACACAGGCAGACAGACAGGCAGACAGACAAACAGATAAGACAGACAGACAGATAAGACAGACAGACAGATAAGACAGACAGACAGATAAGACAGACAGGAAGTGGAGTCAAAGGTAAAAACAGAAGGAACGTGTTAGTGAGAAAATTAAACACATGAAAAAGAAAAGATTGTTTCATTTACAAATAAACTGATGAACTACAGGAGGGGGAGGTTCAGGATGGAGGAGGTGCAGCAGGAGGTGCAGCAGGAGGTGCAGCAGGAGGTGCAGCAGTAGATTATTAGAGTTAAACTCACGGTGACTGAACGCTGGTGATGGACGAGCGACGAGAGAGAGACTGATGAGACTGATGAGTCTGTCCATGGAAGAAACTGAAGACATGAAGAAGAAGAGACACATGAAGAAAAGACACATGAAGAAGAAGAGACACATGAAGAAAAGACACATGAAGAAAAGACACATGAAGAAGAAGAGACATGAAGAAGAAGAGACACATGAAGAAGAAGAGACACATGAAGAAGAAGAGACATATGAAGAAGAGACACATGAAGAAGAGACATATGAAGAAGAAGAGACACATGAAGAAGAAGAGACACATGAAGAAGAGACACAAGAAGAAGAGACACATGAAGAAGAAGAGACATGAAGAAGAAGAGACATGAGGAAGAAGAGACATGAAGAAGAAGAGACATGAAGAAGAAGAGACATGAAGAAGAAGAGACACATGAAGAAGAGACATGAAGAAGAAGAGACACATGAAGAAGAAGAGACACGTGAGGAAGAAGAGACACATGAAGAAGAGACACATGAGGAAGAAGAGACATGAAGAAGAAGAGACACATGAAGAAGAAGAGACACATGAGGAAGAAGAGACACATGAAGAAGAGACACATGAGGAAGAAGAGACATGAAGAAGAAGAGACATGAGGAAGAAGAGACATGAAGAAGAAGAGACATGAAGAAGAAGAGACATGAAGAAGAAGAGACACATGAAGAAGAGACATGAAGAAGAAGAGACACATGAAGAAGAGACATGAAGAAGAAGAGACATGAAGAAGAAGAGACACATGAAGAAGAGACATGAAGAAGAAGAGACACATGAAGAAGAAGAGACACATGAGGAAGAAGAGACACATGAAGAAGAGACACATGAGGAAGAAGAGACATGAAGAAGAAGAGACATGAGGAAGAAGAGACATGAAGAAGAAGAGACATGAAGAAGAAGAGACATGAAGAAGAAGAGACATGAAGAAGAAGAGACACATGAAGAAGAGACATGAAGAAGAAGAGACACATGAAGAAGAAGAGACACATGAGGAAGAAGAGACACATGAAGAAGAAGAGACATGAAGAAGAAGAGACACATGAAGAAGAGACACATGAAGAAGAGACACATAAGGAAGAAGAGACATGAAGAAGAGACACATGAGGAAGAAGAGACACATGAGGAAGAAGAGACATGAAGAAGAAGAGACACATGAGGAAGAAGAGACATGAAGAAGAGACACATGAAGAAGAAGAGACATGAAGAAGAGACACATAAGGAAGAAGAGACATGAAGAAGAGACACATGAGGAAGAAGAGACATGAAGAAGAAGAGACACATGAAGAAGAAGAGACACATGAAGAAGAGACACATGAAGAAGAGACATATGAAGAAGAAGAGACATGAAGAAGAAGAGACACATGAAGAAGAAGAGACACATGAAGAAGAGACATATGAAGAAGAAGAGACATGAAGAAGAAGAGACATGAAGAAGAAGAGACATGAAGAAGAAGAGACACATGAAGAAGAGACACATGAAGAAGAGACATGAAGAAGAAGAGACATGAAGAAGAGACACATGAAGAAGAAGAGACACATGAAGAAGAAGAGACACATGAAGAAGAAGAGACACATGAAGAAGAAGAGACATGAAGAGACACATGAAGAAGAAGAGACATGAAGAAGAAGAGACATGAAGAAGAAGAGACATGAAGAAGAGACACATGAAGAAGAAGAGACATAAAGAAGAGACACATGAAGAAGAAGAGACACATGAAGAAGAAGAGACATGAAGAAGAGACACATGAAGAGACACATGAAGAAGAAGAAACATGAAGAAGAAGAGACACATGAAGAAGAGACATGAAGAAGAAGAGACATGAAGAGACACATGAAGAAGAAGAAGAGACATGAACAAGAAGAGACATGAAGAAGAGACACATGAGGAAGAAGAGACAAATGAAGAGACACATGAAGAAGAAGAGACATGAAGAAGAAGAGACATGAAGAGACACATGAAGAAGAAGAGACATGAAGAAGAAGAGACATGAAGAAGAGACACATGAAGAAGAAGAGACATGAAGAAGAGACACATGAAGAAGAAGAGACACATGAGGAAGAAGAGACACATGAAGAAGAAGAAGAGACATGAAGAAGAAGAGACATGAAGAAGAAGAGACACATGAAGAAGAAGAGACACATGAAGAAGAAGAGACATGAAGAAGAAGAGACATGAAGAAGAGACACATGAAGAAGAAGAGACACATGAGGAACAAGAGACATGAAGAAGAAGAGACACATGAAGAAGAAGAGACACATGAGGAACAAGACACATGAAGAAGAAGAGACATATGAAGAAGAAGAGACATGAAGAAGAAGAGACATGAAGAAGAAGAGACACATGAGGAAGAAGAGACACATGAAGAAGAGACACATGAAGAAGAGACACATGAGGAAGAAGAGACATGAAGAAGAAGAGACATGAAGAAGAAGAAGAGACATGAAGAAGAAGACACATGAAGAAGAAGAGACATGAAGAAGAAGAAGAGACATGAAGAAGAGACATGAAGAAGAGACACATGAGGAAGAAGAGACATGAAGAAGAGACACATGAAGAAGAAGAGACATGAAGAAGAGACACATGAAGAAGAAGAGACACATGAAGAAGAAGAGACATGAAGAAGAGACACATGAAGAAGAAGAGACACATGAAGAAGAAGAGACATGAAGAAGAGACACATGAAGAAGAAGAGACACATGAGGAAGAAGAGACACATGAAGAAGACGAGACATGAAGAAGACGAGACATGAAGAAGAAGAGACACATGAAGAAGAAGAGACACATGAAGAAGAAGAGACATGAAGAAGAAGAGACACATGAAGAAGAAGAGACACATGAAGAAGAAGAGACACATGAAGAAGAGACATATGAAGAAGAAGAGACACATGAGGAAGAAGAGACATGAAGAAGAAGAGACACATGAAGAAGAAGAGACATGAAGAAGAAGAGACACATGAAGAAGAAGAGACATGAAGAAGAGACACATGAAGAAGAAGAGACGCATGAAGAAGAAGAGACATGAAGAAGAAGAGACACATGAAGAAGAGACATATGAAGAAGAAGAGACATGAAGAAGAAGAGACACATGAGGAAGAAGAGACACATGAAGAAGAAGAGACACATGAGGAAGAAGAGACATGAAGAAGAAGAGACACATGAAGAAGAAGAGACATGAAGAAGAAGAGACACATGAAGAAGAAGAGACACATGAAGAAGAAGAGACACATGAAGAAGAAGAGACATGAAGAAGAAGAGACACATGAAGAAGAAGAGACACATGAAGAAGAAGAGACACATGAGGAAGAAGAGACATGAAGAAGAAGAGACACATGAGGAAGAAGAGACATGAAGAAGAAGAGACACATGAAGAAGAAGAGACATGAAGAAGAAGAGACACATGAAGAAGAAGAGACACATGAAGAAGAAGAGACACATGAAGAAGAAGAGACATGAAGAAGAAGAGACACATGAAGAAGAGACACATGAAGAAGAAGAGACACATGAAGAAGAAGAGACACATGAAGAAGAAGAGACACATGAGGAAGAAGAGACATGAAGAAGAAGAGACACATGAGGAAGAAGAGACATGAAGAAGAAGAGACACATGAAGAAGAAGAGACATGAAGAAGACACACATGAAGAAGAAGAGACATGAAGAAGAAGAGACATGAAGAAGAGACACATGAAGAAGAAGAGACACATGAAGAAGAAGAGACATGAAGAAGAAGAGACACATGAAGAAGAAGAGACATGAAGAACAGACACATGAGGAAGAAGAGACATGAAGAAGAGACACATGAGGAATAAGAAACACATGAAGAAGAAGAGACATGAAGAAGAAGAGACACATGAAGAAGAAGAGACATGAAGAAGAGACACATGAAGAAGAAGAGACATGAAGAAGAGACACATGAGGAAGAAGAAACACATGAAGAAGAAGACACACATGAGGAAGAAGAGACATGAAGAAGAAGAGACACATGAGGAAGAAGAGACATGAAGAAGAGACACATGAAGAAGAAGAGACATGAAGAAGAAGAGACATGAAGAAGAAGAGACATGAAGAAGAGACACATGAAGAAGAAGAGACACATGAAGAAGAAGAGACATGAAGAAGAAGAGACATGAAGAAGAGACACATGAAGAAGAAGAGACACATGAAGAAGAAGAGACACATGAAGAAGAAGAGACATGAAGAAGAAGAGACATGAAGAAGAGACACGTGAAGAAGAAGAGACATGAAGAAGAGACACATGAAGAAGAAGAGACATGAAGAAGAAGAGACATGAAGAAGAGACACATGAAGAAGAAGAGACATGAAGAAGAAGAGACATGAAGAAGAGACACATGAAGAAGAAGAGACACATGAAGAAGAAGAGACATGAAGAAGAGACACGTGAAGAAGAAGAGACATGAAGAAGAGACACATGAGGAAGAAGAGACACATGAAGAAGAAGAGACATGAAGAAGAAGAAGAGACATGAAGAAGAGACACATGAGGAAGAAGAAACACATGAAGAAGAAGAGACATGAAGAAGAAGAGACACATGAGGAAGAAGAGACATGAAGAAGAGACACATGAAGAAGAAGAGACATGAAGAAGAAGAGACATGAAGAAGAGACACATGAAGAAGAAGAGACATGAAGAAGAGACACATGAGGAAGAAGAGACACATGAAGAAGAAGAGACATGAAGAAGAAGAGACATGAAGAAGAAGAGACATGAAGAAGAAGAGACACATGAAGAAGAAGAGACATGAAGAAGAAGAGACATGAAGAAGAGACACATGAAGAAGAAGAGACACATGAGGAACAAGAGACATGAAGAAGAAGAGACACATGAAGAAGAAGAGACACATGAGGAACAAGACACATGAAGAAGAAGAGACATATGAAGAAGAAGAGACATGAAGAAGAAGAGACATGAAGAAGAAGAGACATGAAGAAGAAGAGACACATGAGGAAGAAGAGACACATGAAGAAGTGACACATGAAGAAGAGACACATGAAGAAGAGACACATGAGGAAGAAGAGACATGAAGAAGAAGAGACATGAAGAAGAAGAGACATGAAGAAGAAGAGACATGAAGAAGAAGAGACACATGAAGAAGAAGAGACATGAAGAAGAGACACATGAGGAAGAAGAGACATGAAGAAGAAGAGACACATGAAGAAGACTTTTCAAGCAACTTTATTATAAACATTGACAGTCCATTAAGAAAGAAAAAGTGATTCAAGGGACCAAACTAAAATAAAAACAAAGACAACAAAAAAAACTATAAACACAATGAAATGCTATACAATAAAAACAAAACAAGAAAACTAAATAATTACATTGATCTAGTTAATAAAGAAAAAGCACAAAAATAACACACACACAAAAAGAAAACACATTCACACCTGAACCTACAGATTGAGCCTCATAGATCCATCCTGTCCCACTGAAGACAGGACCTGTCCCACTGAAGACAGGACCTGTCCCACTGAACACAGGACCTGTCCCACTGAACACAGGACCTGTCCCACTGAACACAGGACCTGTCCCACCCCCCACAGACACACAAACTCAGATAAATTGTCCGTTAATTTAAAAAATGAGTACTCCACCCTCAGGCGTGCCACCACCAGACCTCTCAGACAGTGAACCGGATCAGTCCAGCCCACCCCCAGCAGCTGGTTTTTCCTACTTTTCCAGATGGCTAATTTAGCATTAGCAAACAGGAAGTTCAGTAGGATGGCCGCTTCTTTTGTTTTCACCAAATATTTTGGTCCAAAAACAAAGACGGGAACAGAGAAAACCTCTCCTAATCCCCCCACCCACACTGCCAACAGTGAGAACAGACCACTCAAACGGGGACAGGATACCACTAAGTGGTGTAACGTCTCTACTTGCTCACAAAATGGACACCCCTCCCCAGTGCTGGGATCAAAGCGGGCTCTGTATCTGTTTGTAGCTATTATTGCGTGTATAATCCTCCATTGGATGTCTCCCATCCGCCGTTCAACAGGAGGTTTATACAGGACCCGCCAGCTGCCTTTAGGGGAGGAGCCCGTGCCAAACACCTCTGTCCACCTCGACTCCCTGACTCCACTGAAGGACCTGAGATTGAGGACCTTGACACATCTCCGGTACAGCTGTTTCCCACTGCAGGAGTAAAACTGATCCAGTTCGGGGGTCTTCATCGAAAGGATCCGTCCATCCTCCTCCACTACCTCAGCCACAGCAGGACTCCCATCCAAATGTGGAAAACCATAGTCTCCTCCCTCACTCCACTGGATGGCGAGCTCTCTGTCCTGAGCAAACTCTCTTAAAGGTGACTCGAGCGACCGCCACACCTCTGTCACCAGGTTCCGTAGGACTCTGATGGACCTAACACTAGTTACGGTGGCCAAAGTCTCTAATGAGGACAGTGTCAGATGTCCCAGCTTTACAATTCCTGCATTCCTGAAAGCACTCCTTAGAGTTGCAGAAGAGAAAGGGGACACTGCCAGCAGACCACTGTCAAACAGTGGCTCTTCAAACAATCACATCCCAGGCCTGGCATCAGGGTGGCGTGTGAAGGCCAGAGTCTTCCAGGCATCCAAAACTGATTGATAAAAAGACGTCAGTCCTTCCAAAAGCCCCTTCTTATATTGGTGATCTGCTCCAGCCTTACTCCCCTGCGAGGGCTCTAAGGTCTATGGATCAGAATCTGTTAAAGGTGCCACGCACTCGGTTCCAGACCAGAGGAGCCCGATCATTCCAGGCCGTTGCTCCCAGGCTTTGGAATGATCTACCACTCTCTCTTCGCTCAGCTGCGTCTGTTGGCGATTTTAAAACAAATCTTAAAACTTTTTTGTTTGGTCAAGCATTTGCTTAGTTTTTTAGGCTGTTGATCTCATTTTTAGTGTTGACTGTATTTAATTGTTGTATTTTATTCATGTTGTGCAGCACTTTGTGGCTCTGTCTGTGAAAAGTGCTATATAAATAAAATTGACTTACTTACTTACTTCCAATCCGTCAGTGGTTGACAACAGGAACAGCTGTTTGTCATATCCCAACCACCCAGCCCTCCACAACAGCAACCGCGCCACCGATGACCAACAGAGAGCACAGCAGTACAGCAGCCGCTGCACAGTCTGGAGACGAAAGGCAGCAGTCCTTGAGGTCAGGTCTATAAGGTCCTGACCACCCTCTGCCACAGGGAGGTACAGGACACATGATTTTAACCAGTGACGACCTGACCAAAAGAAGTCCACTAGCAACCACTGTACCCGTTTCAACAGTCCAGGTGGTGGGTTCAAAACCTGGAGTCTGTGCCATAGGGAAGAGGCAATGACATTGTTGGCAATCAGAACCCTTCCCCTGTAGGACAACTGTGGGAGCAACCATTTCCATCGAGACAACCTGGCCTCCACTTTTCCCAGCAGTGGCTCCCAATTCCTGGCAAGTATGGCCTCATTTCCTAAATATATACCCAAAATTTTCAATCCACCATTTCCCCATTTAAGACCACCAGGAAGACAAGGCATACCCCCCTCAGGCGCCCTACCCACCCGGCAAGCCACACTCTTGTCCCAGTTAACTTTAGACGAGGATGCTTTTGCATATAAAAACATACAGTCCTGCAGTTCCCGGATGTCCTCCTGTCCCTGGACCAAAACATTGATGTCATCAGCATAGGCTGAGACTATAATAGGGGGACCATGATCCACCCCTGGCAGACACAGACCCCTTAGACGGTCCCTGAGTCTGACCAGAAGAGGCTCAACAGCCACACTTTACAATTGTCCTGAGATGGGACACCCCTGCCTGATCCCTCTGTTCACCCGTACAGGTCTGCTCAGCCCTCCTCCCACCTTCACCACACAACACGCATTCCTGTACAGACAGTTCACGCAGGACAGGAAGTGCTCCCCTAAACCAAATGCCTGCAGTGCTGCAAATAAAAAGGAGTGATCAACACGATCAAAAGCTTTTTCCTGGTCTATGGAGATAATGCCAAAGTTAAAACCATAGAATTTACACACATCAAAAATGTCTCTCATTAAAAACAAATTATCCAACATGGATCTGCCTGGAACACAATACAGCTGATCAGTTCCAATTAATACATCAATAAAAACTTTCAGTCTATTGGATAAAACCTTCGATAAAATTTTGTAGTCCGTGCATAATAAAACCACAGGCCTCCAGTTTTTTAATGTGGTCAGATCTCCTTTCTTAGGTAAAAGAGAAATGACCGCTCGACGACAGGACGCTGGAAGAGTCCCTTTGTTAAAAGACTATTTTAAAACTTCCAGCAAATCAGTTCTAAAAATATTCCAAAAGTGATTCTGCAGGTAACCCGTCCAATCCTGGGGCCTTCCCAAACTCCATGTGGTCCACTGCAGAACCCAGCTCCTCCAGTGTGATGTCTGCACCCAAAAGACCCTGCTCCGCTGGACCCAGGTGTGGAAGCCCCTGTTTGACCAGTGGATGCTTCATCCTCCAAACATCCACTAAGTCAACCTCCACCATTTTGGACAGAAATACAAAGGACTGGGGGTGGAGCTCCTGTCCTATCCGGTCCAGGGCCACATCAGTGCAGCAGTTCCAGTCCCCCCCCCATTAAAACACACTCCCCCTCACAACAGCCACCCAATTTGTCCTTCAGCACATGAAAAAAGGTAAGTCGTTCACGACCACAGTTTTGTGCATAAACATTAATAAGATTAAAAACTACCCCGTGAATGTCTGCCCTAATACTTAAAACCCGACCTGGGACGACCTCTGTGGTTGATAAAACACTTACATTAAAAGCTGGGTCAAATAAAATGGCAACCCCCACACTCAGATTAGAGCCATGACTGAGGGCATAATGACCCCCCCACCACAGACCCCAGTCGGTCTCATTTTCTTTGTCACTATGCGTTTCTTGTAAAAACATATTTATTTTTCTCAATTTTATTAGTTCTGACACTAAAGCTCTCTTTGCTCTGCTTCGACCCCCATTCATATTTAATGAAGCAACTCTTAGAGAATTCATATGAAGAGGAAAAAGAGACAGAAACCAAACCACCAGGGGAGAACAGTATATATAAAACACCAGGTGACGTGGACCCATTTACAGTTCATACAGTGTTTTATTTTCCACCTGTCAGAGTTTTACTGACAGCGGTCACATGTTTCCTCAGCCTGTATCTCTTCCTTTCATCCAACACATCTTGTCCAACAGCTTTCTGTAAAACACTAACAGTCTTTACAAACTTTCTTGCATCGGGAAAATATTCACCAACATCCACTGATCTACCAAAAGAAATATCTAAAAACTCATTAATGTCTTTTAGTGAATACAGATCTGGCTGATGATCTCAACAGCTTCTTCAACAGATTTGACTCTGACACACCCCAGCCTAACCCGCCTGGCCTGCCGACCATCACTGCTCCCTCTCCTCCTCTCCATCCCTCAGACACTCCTGTGATGACACCTGCACAGAGCTCTCCCTCCCCCCTCCCACCACTGACAATTCATGCTGCCCAGGTCAAGAGGCTGCTGGATGGACTGAAGCCAGGGAAAGCAGCCGGGCCTGATGACATCAACCCTAGGCTACTAAAGGCCTGCTCTGCAGAGCTCTGTGGTATTCTAACATACCTGTTTGATCTGAGCCTACGACTGCAGAAGGTCCCAAGGCTGTGGAACACATCTTGCCTGGTTCCTGTTCCAAAGAAGACCCGCCCCACCCAGCACAATGACTACAGACTGGTAGCGCTGACCTCACACATCATGAAGATGTTTGAGAGGCTGGTCCTTTCCTACATTAGGACTAGTGTGTCAACCCAAATGGATCCCCTACAGTTTGCCTACCAGCCTAAGATCAGTGTCGACGATGCCCTCATCTACATGCTACAGAGGGCGTACACACAACTGGACACTGCTGATGCATCTGTGAGGATTACATTTTTTCATTTCTCAAGCGCCTTTAACTACTCAGCGAAAGGATGGAGAGGATGAATGTGGATCCATCACTGGTGCGGTGGGTTCTGGACTACCTCCACCTCAGACAACAGTATGTGTGCCTACAGAATGGTGTGTCTGGTACCATCTTGAGTAGCACAGGAACTGTGCTGTCTCCATTTCTGTTCACCATCTACACAGCAGACTTCCAATATAACACCAACAGCTGCTTTATGCAGAAGTTTTTGGATGACACTGCTGTGGTGGGTCTCATCAAGGGGGGTGAAGAGGAAGAGTACAGAGGAGTGGTGAACAACTTCGCGGAGTGGAGTTCACAGAATCACCTCCACCTCAACGCCGGAGTGGTGGACTTCCGGAGGGGGAGGAGGAAGACACAACCTACTCCAGTCAACATCGGAGGCACCGAGGTGAAGGTGGTACCCAACCACATGTACCTGGGAGTACAACTGGACAGTGGGCTGGACTGGGGGAGTCATATGGAGGCAGTGTACAGGAAGGGGCAAAGCCGACTGTACTTCCTGAGGAGGCTGAGGTCGTTTAACATCGCTCAACCCCTCCTGTGCACTGTCTACCATTCGGTGGTGGCCAGTGCGGTGTTTTTCACGGTGGCATGTTGGGGAGAGGGTGCCCGTACTGCAGACAAGAACAGGCTGGACAAGCTCATCAGGAAGGCTGGCACGGTGGTCGGTGCCGATCTTCAGACTGTACAGCAGGTGGCAGAGGCCAGGACACTGAAAAAGCTACAGACAATGCTGGGGAACCCTGAGCACCCACTCCACGCCCTGAAGGTGTTCAACAGGAGCACCTTCAGCCAAAGACTAATTGCACCGGTGTGCAAGACGGAGAGATCCAAGAAGTCTTTTATCCCTGCTGCTGTTAGGTTTTTTAATGCACGAAAGTGAAGGCATTTTAATCTTTTAGCATAATTTATTTAATTTTTTTAGTAGTATATCTTATCGTTTTAGACACGGATAGAGGTGAAGGTCCTGGGAAAAATTTGTGTTTTTATGTTGTGTTGTTTTATGGTGTTTTTAAGCTGGAATGGTGACACAGAAATTTCCTGTAAAGGATCAATAAAAGGATCTATCTATCTATCATTCTGAGAAGCACAATCAGATTCAACACCATCTTCTACATCATCCATTTCCATCCCCAGACGTTCTGGAACCTGTTCCACCTGTATACTATTTCTGAAGCCACTGGCCATCCTGCGAACCTTTTCAGCTCCCTTTCCAGCGCCTCGTTTAAAATTAATGGTGGTACCCCAGATATGATGACCCGGGTAGAGGCCACCGGCAGCAACCGCTTTGTTCATGCGGGAAGCGTACGAGATGTTAGCGTGTCCCACCTGTTCTCCCACAGCCAACCACACCTGCTCCGCCGTGGAGCTAGGCTGTGGGACAACACGGACACAATGCCTCAGAGACGGCGGCGGCAAAGACGCCATCCTCACCCTGAGGCACAGTATAAAACCACCCAAACACCCAATAAATAACAGTGAACTATTTACACACCCTTATCCAGTGAAAAAACAGTAAATTCAGTGAGAAAAACTAAAAGAAAAACTATGAAAAAATCAGTTCCTCACGCTTCTTACACAACCACTCCCACCACCGAAGAAGAAGAAGAGACACATGAAGAAGAGACATATGAAGAGGAAGAGACATGAGAAGAGACACATGAAGAAGAAGAGACATGAAGAAGAGACACATGAAGAAGAAGAGACACATGAAGAAGAAGAGACACATGAAGAAGAGACATATGAAGAAGAAGAGACATGAAGAAGAAGGGACACATGAAGAAGAGACACATGAAGAAGAAGAGACACATGAAGAAGAAGAGACACATGAAGAAGAAGGGACACATGAAGAAGAGACACATGAAGAAGAAGGGACACATGAAGAAGAGACACATGAAGAAGAAGGGACACATGAAGAAGAGACATATGAAGAAGAAGAGACATGAAGAAGAAGGGACACATGAAGAAGAAGAGACATATGAAGAAGAGACACATGAAGAAGAAGAGACATGAAGAAGAAGGGACACATGAAGAAGAAGAGACATATGAAGAAGAGACACATGAAGAAGAAGAGACACATGAAGAAGAAGAGACACATGAAGAAGAAGGGACACATGAAGAAGAGACACATGAAGAAGAAGAGACATGAAGAAGAAGGGACACATGAAGAAGAAGAGACAAATGAAGAAGAAGAGACATGAAGAAGAAGAGACATGAAGAAGAAGAGACACATGAAGAAGAAGAGACACATGAAGAAGAAGGGACACATGAAGAAGAGACACATGAAGAAGAAGGGACACATGAAGAAGAGACATATGAAGAAGAAGAGACATGAAGAAGAAGGGACACATGAAGAAGAAGAGACATATGAAGAAGAGACACATGAAGAAGAAGAGACATGAAGAAGAAGGGACACATGAAGAAGAAGAGACATATGAAGAAGAGACACATCAAGAAGAAGAGACACATGAAGAAGAAGAGACACATGAAGAAGAAGGGACACATGAAGAAGAAGAGACAAATGAAGAAGAAGAGACACATGAAGAAGAAGAGACACATGAAGAAGAAGAGACACATGAAGAAGAAGGGACACATGAAGAAGAAGAGACATGAAGAAGAAGAGACACATGAAGAAGAAGAGACAAATGAAGAAGAAGAGACATGAAGAAGAAGAGACATGAAGAAGAAGAGACACATGAAGAAGAAGAGACACATGAAGAAGAAGAGACACATGAAGAAGAAGAGACATGAAGAAGAAGAGACATGAAGAAGAAGAGACACATGAAGAAGAAGAGACACATGAAGAAGAAGAGACACATGAAGAAGAAGAGACAAATGAAGAAGAAGAGACATGAAGAAGAAGAGACATGAAGAAGAAGAGACACATGAAGAAGAAGAGACACATGAAGAAGAAGAGACACATGAAGAAGAAGAGACATGAAGAAGAAGAGACATGAAGAAGAAGAGACACATGAAGAAGAAGAGACACATGAAGAAGAAGAGACACATGAAGAAGAAGAGACAAATGAAGAAGAAGAGACATGAAGAAGAAGAGACATGAAGAAGAAGAGACACATGAAGAAGAAGAGACACATGAAGAAGAAGAGACACATGAAGAAGAAGGGACACATGAAGAAGAAGAGACACATGAAGAAGAAGAGACAAATGAAGAAGAAGAGACATGAAGAAGAAGAGACATGAAGAAGAAGAGACACATGAAGAAGAAGAGACACATGAAGAAGAAGAGACACATGAAGAAGAAGAGACACATGAAGAAGAAGGGACACATGAAGAAGAAGAGACACATGAAGAAGAAGAGACAAATGAAGAAGAAGAGACATGAAGAAGAAGAGACATGAAGAAGAAGAGACACATGAAGAAGAAGAGACACATGAAGAAGAAGAGACACATGAAGAAGAAGAGACAAATGAAGAAGAAGAGACATGAAGAAGAAGAGACATGAAGAAGAAGAGACACATGAAGAAGAAGAGACTAGCTAATGCTAGCACTAGGATAATGTTAACACTAGGCTAGTGTTACTTACGCAGTTATAGATATATTAGCTGCAGACATGGGGCTGACCTCCTTCACCTCCAGAGCTTTCTGCAGAGCAAGCTTCTTATTGGCCGCCTCCTCCTGCTCCTCCTCATCCTTTAGAGACCAAGAGGAGGAGTAAGAACAGGAGGATTGAAATAAATAAAAAAATTTAATGATTCCATATACAGTAGACTCCGCCCATCTAGCATTAATAAGACACGCCCCTACAGAGCCAGACTCCGCCCACCTTGGTCAGCTCCTGTGCGTTGGCCAGATTATCCACAGCGATGGCCAAGAAGACGTTCAGAAGGGTATCTGAGGAAGAGTCAAAGAAAAGACCACCAAGACTACCGAGACCACATGGACTAGCAGGGCCACCCAGATGACATGGACTACCAAGACCACCTAGACCATATGTACTACCAAGACCACAAATGTCCACTCGGACACACCTCCACCAGAACCAGGTCTACTAAATTTTAACATTTGTCTGTAACAACAGGCGGTCTATAACAGGCGGTCTATAACAGGCGGTCTATAACAGGCGGTCTATAACAGGCGGTCTATAACAGGCGGTCTATAACAGGCGGTCTATAACAGGCGGTCTATAACAGGCGGTCTATAACAGGCGGTCTATAACAGGCGGTCTATAACAGGCGGTCTATAACAGGCGGTATATAACAGGCGGTCTATAACAGGCGGTCTATAACAGGCGGTCTATAACAGGCGGTCTATAACAGGCGGTCTATAACAGGCGGTCTATAACAGGCGGTATATAAGAGGATACAGTTTCCGAACAGTGTGAGGACGATGAAGTAAACAGATGAAAACATTCCACGACGAACACCTCCCTGAGACTCGATTCCATGATACATGACAGCGTTCCAGTCTTCACCTGTGAGGATCTGAGGAAGAGGAGGAGGAAGAGGAGGGGGAGGAGCATGAGGAGGAAGAACAGGAGGAAGAGGACGAGGAAGAAGAGGAGGAGTAGGAGGAAGAGGAGGAGCAGGAGGAAGGTGGCTCAGTATCAGTTCCACAGAAGCGTGAACAGGCTCCGCCCACTGTGAGGACGTGGAACACAAACCTGGAACACGGTGAGGATGGCTGCAGGGAAGGTGTCAAAGTTGGTGGTCGGTGTTTCGTCTTCAAAGTTAAACCTGGAAATAAAAATAACCAGAAACCATCATGAGTCATGTGACCCACTCCCAGAGAAGGTCAAAGGTCAAACCTGTGTGTAGAGCAGGTCAAAGTATTAGCCTATTGATAGCATTAGCTTTACTTTATACTTTTTACATTTATATAAATATCTTAATAAATACTAGACTAACTAAAAACTGCAAAACATACATTTCTCACTCTTCATCCAAATGGTGTGATTTTTTTAAAATTTAAATAATTTACTTTTTTTTAATAATTATTGTGTTAATTTTTTTTTTATATTCATGAAATTCTTGTCACTGTATTTATTCATTCATTTTGACTTTAGAATAGGATTTTATTTAATTAAATGTTTAAAAAAATAATAATTGATTTTATTTAATTTAAAAAACAAATAAAAAGTTTACACTCACTACCCAGTGTCTACTTGATTATAAACCTGGTCCCCATGAGACATGGAAACGAGTGTGTGTGTGTGTGTGTGTGTGTGTGTGTGTATTTGTTTAAATGTCTCATGGGGACCAGGTTTATAATCGTCACTTGTCAGTATAGCAGCCATATATTTAAAAAAACAAAAAATAAAATAAAATGTAAAAATAAAAAAAATCTAAAAAGGCATAAATAAATAAATACATTGTATGTTTAAATAATAAAATATACATTTATATTTATATTTCCCCATAAAATATATATATATAAAAAGAAAAAAATATAAAAAGGATGTTAAATCAGTAAATAAATAAAATGTTTTATATATCAGAGAAAATATATATAAAGAAATACATTTTAAAAAGTAAACACACCTGTTTCACTCATGCTTTGTGGGGACCTTTATTCATATTTAACAATCGTGGGGACCTGAATTTTGGTCCCTATAGTGTTGGAGGTCCCCATGGTGTGACTGGGGAAAGATATCAATGTCCCCATGAAGATAAAAATAAATAAAACTCACTGTCCTCCAAACAGCTGCATTCCCAACAGAGCGAAGACAACGATGAAGAGGAAGAGGAGGAAGAGCAGACTGATGATGGACTTCATGGAGTTGAGCAGAGAAACCACCAGGTTCCTCAACGAGTTCCAGTACCTGACAACAACCAGCCATGTTAGCCTGGACTACACTGTTAAACATAAGGCCCAGGGACCAAATCTGGGCCTCTAAAGGGTCCAGACTGGGCCTCTAAAGGTTTCCTGGTACTGGTCAGGACTCTGGCAGCAGTGTTTTGGATCAGCTGTAGCTGCCTGATTGATTTTTTGTTTAGACCAGTGAAGACACCGTTACAATAATGTAATTCACTGAAAATGAATGAATGAGTTGTTGTGTGTCTGGTTTGGACAGAAAACCTTTGATTCTATGGATGTTCTTCAGGTGGTCATAGACAGACTGGGTCAGAACTTTGAAATGGTTGTTAACTTTCAGGTCTGATTCAATAATTACACCCACATTTCTGGTTTGTGGGGTTTAGTGACATGGACTGAAGGTGAGCACTGACCTTTGACCTTTCTTTTTTGGGGCCAAAAACAATCACTTCTGTTTTGTCCACATTAAGATGTAGAAGGTTCTGGAACATCCACTCAGTGATTTGATGAATGGATTTACTCAGTGTCAGTAAGGGACTGTAATCGAGTGATGACACAGAAATATAAAGTTGTGTGTCATCTGCGTATGTGTGGTAAGAAATGTTGAAATGTTCTATGATCTGAGCCAGGGGCAGCATATAGATGCTGAACAGAAGAGGTCCCAGAATGGACCCTTGGGGAACCCCACACTGTCATATCCCTACTCACTGTTTTTTCCCTTCTGCTTCCTGTCACCTTTCACCTTAATTATTTCACCTGGTCCTCACACACCTGTCCTCATCACTTCTCCCTATTTAAGTCCTTTCCTTTGCTTTCTCCTTTGTCAGTTCACCCCACGTACTAACCGCTTCAGAACCCTCGTCTCCTTCCTGACGGAACCCACTGGATCGTGGTCCCCGTTTGGGATATTACTATTTAGTTTAATAAGTAAGTTTGTTTGTAGGACTTATGGTCTTATTCTTGTTTCTGGACTTCCCGTTTTGAGCTCAGAATAAAGGAGCCTTGTTTAACGTCTGAAGTCTGTATTTTGGGTCCTCCTTACTACGCCGCGTAACACACACAACATCTTTGTACTCACTGACCTGTGATTACCAACTGAAACGAAGTAGTTCCTATCTTGTAAATAAGATTTGAACCAGTTTAACACAGTGCCCGTAAGCCCCACCCACTTTTCCAGTCTGTCAAGCAGTATGTCGTGGTCAACTGTATCAAATGCGGCACTGATGTCCAATGGTACTAGGACAGAGGTTCTGGATGAATCATTATTCATATGAATGTAATTTAACCCTTTGATCAGTGCAGTTTCAGTGCTGTGGTTGTGCTCAGAATCCAGACTGAAAGTCACTATAAAGACTGTTTTACACCAAAAAAGAATTAATTTGTTGAAAGACAAATCTTTCAATGATTGGTGTTTGATATGGATATGTAGTTATTATGACTGAGACATCCCCATATGGGCCTGTAGTTACCTGTTACTGAAGCATCCCCATATGGGCCTGTAGTTACCTGTTACTGAAGCATCCCCATATGGGCCTGTAGTTACCTATTACTGAAGCATCCCCATATGGGCCTGTAGTTACCTATTACTGAAGCATCCCCATATGGGGCTGTAGTTACCTATTACTGAAGCATCCCCATATGGGCCTGTAGTTACCTATTACTGAAGCATCCCCATATGGGGCTGTAGTTACCTATTACTGAAGCATCCCCATATGGGCCTGTAGTTACCTATTACTGAAGCATCCCCATATGGGCCTGTAGTTACCTATTAAAGACGCATCCCCATATGGGCCTGTAGTTACCTGTTACTGAAGCATCCCCATATGGGCCTGTAGTTACCTATTACTGAAGCATCCCCATATGGGCCTGTAGTTACCTATTACTGAAGCATCCCCATATGGGCCTGTAGTTACCTATTACTGAAGCATCCCCATATGGGCCTGTAGTTACCTATTACAGAAGCATCCCCATATGGGCCTGTAGTTACTATTACAGAAGCATCCCCATATGGGCCTGTAGTTACCTATTACTGAAGCATCCCCATATGGGCATGTAGTTACCTATTACTGAAGCATCCCCATATGGGCCTGTAGTTACCTATTACTGAAGCATCCCCATATGGGCCTGTAGTTACCTATTACTGAAGCATCCCCATATGGGCCTGTAGTTAACTATTACTGAAGCATCCCCATATGGGCCTGTAGTAACCTATTACTGAAGCATCCCCATATGGGCCTGTAGTTACCTATTACTGAAGCATCCCCATATGGGCCTGTAGTTACCTATTACAGAAGCATCCCCATATGGGCCTGTAGTTACCTATTACTGAAGCATCCCCATATGGGCCTGTAGTTACCTATTACTGAAGCATCCCCATATGGGCCTGTAGTTACCTATTAAAGAAGCATCCCCATATGGGCCTGTAGTTACCTGTTACTGAAGCATCCCCATATGGGCCTGTAGTTACCTATTACTGAAGCATCCCCATATGGGTCTGTAGTTACCTATTACTGAAGCATCCCCATATGGGCCTGTAGTTACCTATTACTGAAGCATCCCCATATGGGCCTGTAGTTACCTATTACAGAAGCATCCCCATATGGGCCTGTAGTTACTATTACAGAAGCATCCCCATATGGGCCTGTAGTTACCTATTACTGAAGCATCCCCATATGGGCCTGTAGTTACCTATTACTGAAGCATCCCCATATGGGCCTGTAGTTACCTATTACTGAAGCATCCCCATATGGGCCTGTAGTTACCTATTACTGAAGCATCCCCATATGGGCCTGTAGTTAACTATTACTGAAGCATCCCCATATGGGCCTGTAGTAACCTATTACTGAAGCATCCCCATATGGGCCTGTAGTTACCTATTACTGAAGCATCCCCATATGGGCCTGTAGTTACCTATTACAGAAGCATCCCCATATGGGCCTGTAGTTACCTATTACTGAAGCATCCCCACATGGGCCTGTAGTTACTATTACAGAAGCATCCCCATATGGGCCTGTAGTTACCTATTACTGAAGCATCCCCATATGGGCCTGTAGTTACCTATTACTGAAACATCCCCATATGGGTCTGTAGTTACCTATTACTGAAGCATCCCCACATGGGCCTGTAGTTACTATTACAGAAGCATCCCCATATGGGCCTGTAGTTACCTATTACTGAAGCATCCCCATATGGGCCTGTAGTTACCTATTACTGAAACATCCCCATATGGGCCTGTAGTTACTATTACAGAAGCATCCCCATATGGGCCTGTAGTTACCTATTACTGAAGCATCCCCATATGGGCCTGTAGTTACCTATTCCTGAAGCATCCCCATATGGGTCTGTAGTTACCTATTACTGAAGCATCCCCATATGGGCCTGTAGTTACCTATTACTGAAGCATCCCCATATGGGCCTGTAGTTACCTATTACTGAAGCATCCCCATATGGGTCTGTAGTTACCTATTACTGAAACATCCCCATATGGGCCTGTAGTTACTATTACAGAAGCATCCCCATATGGGCCTGTAGTTACCTATTACTGAAGCATCCCCATATGGGCCTGTAGTTACCTATTCCTGAAGCATCCCCATATGGGTCTGTAGTTACCTATTACTGAAGCATCCCCATATGGGCCTGTAGTTACCTATTACTGAAGCATCCCCATATGGGCCTGTAGTTACCTATTACTGAAGCATCCCCATATGGGTCTGTAGTTACCTATTACTGAAGCATCCCCATATGGGTCTGTAGTTACCTATTACTGAAGCATCCCCATATGGGTCTGTAGTTACCTATTATTGCAGCATCCCCATATGGGTCTGTAGTTACTATTACTGAAGCATCTCCATATGGGCCTGTAGTTACCTATTACTGAAGCATCCCCATATGGGCCTGTAGTTACCTATTACTGAAGCATCCCAATATGGGTCTGTAGTTACCTATTACTGCAGCATCCCCATATGGGTCTGTAGTTACTATTACTGAAGCATCTCCATATGGGCCTGTAGTTACCTATTACTGAAGCACCCCCATATGGGCCTGTAGTTACCTATTACTGAAGCATCCCAATATGGGTCTGTAGTTACCTATTACTGCAGCATCCCCATATGGGTCTGTAGTTACTATTACTGAAGCATCTCCATATGGGCCTGTAGTTACCTATTACTGAAGCATCCCCATATGGGCCTGTAGTTACCTATTACTGAAGCATCCCCATATGGGCCTGTGTTTTTGTGTTTGTTTGTCTGTCCACAACACAAAACAATGTTTATGCATTATTATTATTATTATTATTATTATTATTATTATTATTATTATTATTATTATTATTATTATTATTATTATTATTATTACTGTTGTTATTGTTGTTATTGTTGTTATTGTTATTGTTGTTGTTGTTGTTATTATTATATTATTATAATTATTAATATTGTTATTGTTATTGTTATTAATTATTATTATTATTATTATTATTATTATTATTATTATTATTATTATTATTGTTATTATTGTTATTATTGTTATTGTTATTATTGTTATTATGTTATTATTATTATTATTATTATTATTATTATTATTATTATTATTATTATTATTATTATTATTATTATTATTATTATTATTATTATTATTGTTATTGTTATTATTGTTATTATTGTTATTATTATTATAATAGTCCCAAGGGGTTTTTTTTAACCTTTTTGGAATATTTCTAAGTCCACACTGGACTTAGAAATATTTCAGAAAAATAAAAAAAAAAAACCTTGGTACTACAAATGGAAAGATAGAAAATTTTCTAAGTCCATGTTGGACTTAGAAAAATTTCTGATATTTTTTCGTTTTGTAGTACCAAGGCTCTGGTTGACTTACGGCGCCGGTTGAAGGGGTTTAGCCCGAGGAGGGGGCTTAAGTTTGGGGTTCCAGGGACCGACTGGGGCGGTCGGTCCCTGGAGGTCCTGTAAGGGCCGGGTGTGTCTAGATTGTGGCCGGGGATAGGGAGCCTTTTTTCGGGTATAGGTCCCAGGGTTAGACCCCTGGTTCTATGGGGCTCCAGGGGTCCACGTGCCCGGCTACTCTGCCCCAGAATGGGGCCTTGAGGCTGGGTATAAAGCCTGGCCTCCTGAGCCCTGGTTCTATGGGGCTCCAGGGGTCCACGTGACCGGCTACTCTGCCCCAGAATGGGGCCTTGAGGCTGGGTATAAAGCCTGGCCTCCAGAGCCCTGGTTCTATGGGGCTCCAGGGGTCCACGTGCCAGGCTACTCTGCCCCAGAATGGGGCCTTGAGGCTGGGTATAAAGCCTGGCCTCCTGAGCCCTGGTTCTAAGGGGCTCCAGGGGTCCACGTACCCGGCTCCTCTGCCCCAGAATGGGGCCTTCAGGCTGGGTCAAGGCCCAGCCTTTTTACCCCTGGTTCTTTGGGGCTCCAGGGGTCCACGTGCCCGGCTACTGTCCCCCAGAATGGGGCCTTGAGGCTGGGTATAAAGCCTGGCCTCCTGAGCCCTGGTTCTATGGGGCTCCAGGGGTCCACGTGACCGGCTAGTGTGCCCCAGAATGGGGCCTTGAGGCTGGGTATAAAGCCTGGCCTCCTGAGCCCTGATTCTATGGGGCTCCAGGGGTCCACGTGACCGGCTAGTGTGCCCCAGAATGGGGCCTTGAGGCTGGGTCTAAAGCTGGGACTTTTTACCCCTGGTTCTATGGGGCTCCAGGGGTCCACGTGCCCAGCTACTGTGCCCCAGAATGGGGCCTTCAGGCTGGGTCAAGGCCCGGCCTTTTTACCCCTGGTTCTATGGGGCTCCAGGTCCCCAGCAACCACCAAGAGGCAAAACTCGCTACGTGTGAAAGTGGGACTTTGTCATTTTTCTAAACTGCAGGCATGGTACTACCGGGGTGAAGCAAGTCCCATTGGAGGCTTGCTGTTAGCTTCCGGAGGATGGCAGGGGAAAAAGCAACAAAAGGGAACAGATGTCCCTTCATTTTGGTCCGGGGAAGGTACCCTGCGAATCCTGCCTGCCTGCGCCTGGAGGAACACCACTTAAAATCGTGGTTTCTGAAATGGGGGAAGCATGTGAAAAAAAACCTCCCAAGAAAGTGCTAAATGCACTATGCAGAAGGTGTCTCCATTGACTTTGAATGGGGAGGCCCCAGCAACTACCAAGAGGCAAAACTCGCTACGTCTGAAAGTTGGACTTTGTCATTTTTCTGAACTGGAGGCATGGTACTACCAGAGTGAAGCTGAAATTTTTCTAAGTCCCACCAGAGGCATGGTACTACCAGAGTGAAGCTGAAATTTTTCTAAGTCCCACCAGAGGCATGGTACTACCAGGAGTGAATCTGAAATTTTTCTAAGTCCCACCAGAGGCATGGTACTACCAGGAGTGAATCTGAAATTTTTCTAAGTCCCGCCAGAGGCATGGTACTACCAGAGTGAATCTGAAATTTTTCTAAGTCCCACCAGAGGCATGGTACTACCAGGAGTGAAGCTTAAATTTTTCTAAGTCCCACCAGAGGCATGGTACTACCAGGAGTGAAGCTTACATTTTTCTAAGTCCCACCAGAGGCATGGTACTACCAGGAGTGAATCTGAAATTTTTCTAAGTCCCGCCAGAGGCATGGTACTACCAGAGTGAATCTGAAATTTTTCTAAGTCCCACCAGAGGCATGGTACTACCAGGAGTGAAGCTTAAATTTTTCTAAGTCCCACCAGAGGCATGGTACTACCAGAGTGAATCTGAAATTTTTCTAAGTCCCACCAGAGCCTTATTGGTGGGTCTAACGCCCGGCCTTTTGACCCCTGGTTCTATGTGGTTCCAGGGGTCCAGATGCCCTGCCTTTTTACCCCCAGAACCGGGCCTTCTGGGCGGGTTACATCCTGGCCATTAGACCCCTGGTTCCTGGAGGTCCTGTCGCCTGTCACTGAAAATGAGGCGTGTACTCATTGAATTTTGAATCCTGTAGGCGGGGACCATGGGAATCGGTTTGTGGGTGGGGTACAACTGGTATTGGCAGAGGAAGAAGGACAAGCTTGAGTGAAGATGGCGAAAAAGCGGAGATGTAGCGAACTGAGGCAGCTGGCTGTGGAAGAAAGCAGGTTTAGGAGTATTTCAGGAGATACTGCGGCAGGTGAGGGGGAAAGAGAAGGGAGAGTAGGTCGGAGATACCCAGCAAAGAAGAAGGGCAGAGGGAGCGGGTGTGGTGCGCACCATGTGCCTTCGAAGGACCGAGGGCACCAGCATGGCCCAGGTGAATCCGGTTCAGAGGATCCCAGTGAACCAGACCCGGATACGTCAGACGAATGGCTGCCGTCTGGTTCGTCTGACACCGACACAGCCTCATCGCCGGAGCGGGAGCCAGATCGCTCCGATAATGGACGTGACAGAGGTAAGAATTAACCCCCATTCAGTCCTTGTTACATGAACACCATTTTCCTCCAGTTGTATTATGGGCACCTGTTGCTAATCATTATGGTAATTATGTGTTACAGGTGGTGGGTCCAGCAGGGCCCCCATCCCTCCTCTTGGTGGAGGACAAAGAAAGAAAGGTGTATCAGCTAGGGGCTGGGACCACGACCAGGACCAGGACCAGGGCTGGTGTCAAGCCGGCTGGGAACCCCTGGGGTTGGCGTTTACTGCAACACCGGGCCCTCAGAACGCTGCGGCGGACTTAGACTCCAATGAGCCGGCCGATTACCTAGACCTGTTTGTGACAGATGAGCTGCTGCAGCATATTCGCGCTCAGACCAACTTGTATGCTCGTCAGTACTTTGAAGCCAACCCTGAGGCGCTACCACACAGCAGAGGTAATGCCTGGAAGCCAGTGTCAGTCCCAGAACTGAAAACATTCTTTGCACTGAGTTTCCTCACTGGCTACATCAAAAAGCCAAGCCTTGACTTATACTGGAGTGTAGAGGAAATAGATGCAACACCATATTTCAGCCAGACAATGTCCAGGAACAGATTTCAAATTATATGGAGGTTCCTCCATTTCAATAACAATGCCACACAAAATACTGCTGATAAAATGTACAAAGTCCGCCCAGTGTTAAATTATCTTTTGGGAAATGCAAAGAACTGTACCAGCCAGGAAAAAACATTTGCATTGATGAGGGCATGATGCAGTGGCGGGGGCGCCTATCGTTCCGAGTGTATAACCCACAAAAGCCGGTGAAGTATGGTATAAAATGGTACATTCTGTGTGACTCTGCGACAGGGTAGTGCTTCAACTTGCGGCCTTATGTGGGTGAAGGTAGTACTCTGCCAGAGATAGTGTTCTCTCTGCTTGATGGTCTCCAGGGTCATGGTTATACTGTCTACATGGACAATTTCTATAATTCTGTGTCCCTGTGCGAACGCTTACTGAGAGCACAGACAAACGTCTGTGGAACCCTCAGGAAAAACAGGGGAGAGCCAGTGATCATCCGGGATATCAAAAAGTCTGACCTGGGGGCAGGGGAACGAATTGTGCGGCACAATGGGCGCATGATGGTGGTAGCTTGGCAGGACAAACGCATCGTGAAGATGGTGACAACCTGCCACCAAGACAGAATGGAAGGGGTTGATGTGTGGCAGAGGGGGCAGAGACATAAAGTGACCCAGTTTAAACCAGTGTGTGTGATCGCCTACAACTCCAACATGAATGGCGTGGATAAACTGGACCAGAATGTGGCCTACTACCCCTTCATAAGGAGGTCCCTAAACTGGTCAAAGAAGTTTGTAGCTTACATGTTCCAAATTGCCATGTTTAACGCATATGTTCTTTATAGGGCCAGAAATCCACAACAATGTAAGTCACTTTTGGAGTTCACACGCAGGGTCGTGAGGATGTGGTCAGGGAAGCAGCATGGGGTGCTGGAGGCGGAGACGGCCCAGGCAGACGAAGCACACAATCCCAGAGCACCGTACAACATGGACCCTGAAAGTAGGCTGGATGGCAACATGGCGAGGCACAGGCTGGAAAAGCTGATGCCCACCACCAACAAGACCAGGCCAACACGGAGGTGTCGTGTCTGTGCGCGCAGCGGCCGCCGCAGTGAGACCAGGATGTGGTGTGTTTCCTGCCGTGTGGCGTTACATGCAGGACATTGTTTTACAGCATATCACACACAGAGAAATAGTACAGTGATTAGGGCATGTTTATGAATAAATGACTGTTTTTCTATCAAACACCTTGTTTTATGTGTTGTTTTTGTTGTTTCATAGAAGTCTACACTTTCTGTGTTTATAAAGTCATAAAACTCAATATTCTTTGGTTCTAAAAAAATCACTCAAGATTCTCCAAAACTGCTGGCACTGTGAGGCTGGCTGTTCAGAAAATAGCTGGCAGTGAATGAGTTAATTATTATTATTATTATTATTATTGTTATTGTTATTGTTATTATTATTATTAATATTGTTATTGTTATTATTAATTATTATTATTATTGTTATTATTATTATTATTATTATTATTATTATTATTATTATTATTATTATTATTATTATTGTTATTGTTATTATTATTGTCATTGTTATTGTTATTTTTATTATTATTATTATTATTATTATTGTTATTGTTATTGTTATTGTTATTGTTATTGTTATTATTATTATTAATATTGTTATTGTTATTATTAATTATTATTATTATTGTTATTATTATTATTATTATTATTATTATTATTATTATTATTATTATTGTTATTGTTATTATTATTGTCATTGTTATTGTTATTTTTATTATTATTATTATTATTATTATTATTATTATTAAATATTGAAAAAATTGAACAAAATCAAACAGAACATTAAGTAAAATAATGAAAACATGAAAAAAATCAAAGAAACCTTTTGTGTTGGGTTCTGTGATGCTAGCTCATTCTATCCTGTTCTATGATGCTAGCTCATTCTATCCTGTTCTGTAATGCTAGCTCATTCTATCCTGTTCTGTGATGCTAGCTCATTCTATCCTGTTCTATGGTGCTAGCTCATTCTATCCTGTTCTATGATGCTAGCTCATTCTATCCTGTTCTGTGATGCTAGCTCATTCTATCCTGTTCTGTGATGCTAGCTCATTCTATCCTGTTCTATGATGCTAGCTCATTCTATCCTGTTCTGTGATGCTAGCTCATTCTATCCTGTTATGACATCATAATAAAATAAAAATCTTACTTGGTGACTTTAAAAATGCGCAGCAGTCGCAGTGCTCGTAACACGCTGATGCCGAAGGATGCTCCAGGTTTAATGATGTCCCAGATGACTTCACAAATACTGCCCACGATCACCTGCACACAGCACAACACAAGCTAGCACCTGCTGCTAATACAAGCTAGCACCTGCTGCTGCTAAAGTGGTACTGAAGTAGAACTAAAGTGGGACTAATAATAATTATACTTCCATCCATCAGTTAAAGTAAATGTAAGCGTGTGTGTAGTTGTTTCTGGTGAAAGGAAGAAATATCTGCTGTTCACTTCATATGTGAATCTGTTTGTTAGTGTTTATGGACTGAGTCACTTCTATTAAAGCTCCTCCCATTTTCTGTTAAAGCTCCTCCCATTTTCTGTTAAAGCTCCTCCCATTTTCTGTGAGTAAAGGACTTTCCCCGTTGCCATGGAAACCAGCCTGTAGTTCCACACGCAGACACACAGAGCTGACTGGAGTAAAGTCTGTCTGAATGTTAAACCATGCCTCTGAACTACTGTGATTTTTGGTAAAAGTGTAAATAATTGTTGAAAACAAAGTTGATGATGAGTGACAGGAGGGTGTGAGGAACAAGTACATGTACTTTTTATGTGTGTACTGTGAAAAATAAGTGAGTTAGAACAATTTCAAAAACACTGAATGAATGGGGTTTTATTTGGTATAACAATGCGAAATCTGTACGACATATCGGAATTATGAGAAAACACGTTGGTGCATCATAGTTATAGCCACGTAAACACGACCCAATACATTTGACATGGACATTTTTGATTGTTTTTTGTAATGTCAATCCTGACGTCTTTCGAGACCAGGCTGCACATTGTAATGTAAAATTTTGGTCTATTTACAGTGATTCTGGACACATTTTTGTATTAGTCATAATAAGTGGCCCCTCCCACCATCAAACATTCATGCACCAGTGTGAGTGACACTGGAGGGTGAAGTGTCTTTGCCCTGTCTAGAACAGAGCAGGATTAGTACCACCAACCCTTCAGTTATTGGATGACCCGCTCTACCAACTGAGCCATGGCCCCACCCCCAAGTACTAAAGTGGTACTAAAGGGGTAATAAAGGGGTACTAAAGTACTACTAAAGTGGTACTAAAGGGGTAATAAAGTGGAACTAAAGTGGTACTAAAGTGGTACTAAACTGGTACTAAAGTGGTACTAAAGGGGTAATAAAGTGGAACTAAAGTGGAACTAAAGTGGTACTAAAGGGGTAATAAAGTGGAACTAAAGTGGTACTAAAGGGGTAATAAAGTGGAACTAAAGTGGTACTAAAGTGGTACTAAAGGGGTAATAAAGGGGTACTAAAGTGGTACTAAAGTGGTACTAAAGGGGTAATAAAGTGTAACTAAAGTGGTACTAAAGTGGTACTAAAGGGGTAATAAAGGGGTACTAAAGTACTACTAAAGTGGTACTAAAGGGGTAATAAAGTGGTACTAAAGTGGTACTAAAGGGGTAATAAAGTGGAACTAAAGTGGAACTAAAGGGGTAATAAAGTGGAACTAAAGTGGTACTAAAGTGGTACTAAAGGGGTAATAAAGTGGAACTAAAGTAGTACTAAAGTGGTACTAAAGGGGTAATAAAGTGGAACTAAAGTGGTACTAAAGTGGTACTAAAGGGGTAATAAAGTGGAACTAAAGTAGTACTAAAGTGGTACTAAAGGGGTAATAAAGTGGAACTAAAGTGGTACTAAAGTGGTACTAAAGGGGTAATAAAGTGGAACTAAAGTGGTACTAAAGGGGTAATAAAGTGGAACTAAAGTAGTACTAAAGTGGTACTAAAGGGGTAATAAAGTGGAACTAAAGTGGTACTAAAGTGGTACTAAAGTGGTACTAAAGTAGTACTAAAGTGGTACTAAAGTGGTACTAAAGGGGTAATAAAGTGGAACTAAAGTGGAACTAAAGTGGTACTAAAGTGGTACCAAAGAGGTACTAAAGTGGGACTAAAGGGGTAATAAAGTGGAACTAAAGTGGTACTAAAGTGGAACTAAAGTGGTACTAAAGGGGTAATAAAGTGGAACTAAAGTGGTACTAAAGTGGTACTAAAGGGGTAATAAAGTGGAACTAAAGTGGTACTAAAGTGGTACTAAAGGGGTAATAAAGTGGAACTAAAGTGGAACTAAAGTGGTACTAAAGTGGTACCAAAGAGGTACTAAAGTGGGACTAAAGTGGTACTAAAGTGGTACTAAAGGGGTAATAAAGTGGAACTAAAGTGGAACTAAAGTGGTACTAAAGGGGTAATAAAGTAGTACTAAAGTGGTACTAAAGTGGTACTAAAGGGGTAATAAAGTAGTACTAAAGTGGTACTAAAGTGGTACTAAAGTGGTACTAAAGGGGTAATAAAGTGGAACTAAAGTGGAACTAAAGTGGTACTAAAGGGGTAATAAAGTGGTACTAAAGTGGGACTAGACTGATACTAAAGTGGGATTAAAGTGGTACTAAACAGGTACTAACCCCAAAGTCGAAGCAGTTGAAGGAGGAGTGGAAGTAGTTTCTTGCTCCAAGGCCGTACATTTTTAATGACATTTCACTCAAGAACAAACCAAGGAAGACGAACTCTGCAGTATCTGGAAAGAAGAAGATACTGTTAGCCACGTTTTGGTCCTGGTTCTGGTTCTGGTTCTGGTTCTGGTTCTGGTTCTGGTACTCACACAGTGCAGTAGTTAACCACTCAGGCTGGTCGTAGTGGACGATAGCGACGCACATCGTATTCAAACCGACCAAACACAGAACGATCCAGTAGAAACTCTGAGCTTTAACCATTCGACGAATGAAGAAACGAATCCTCTTTTCTTTACGACGAAAATATGTGGAACTGTCCAGTTTAGCGCTCTTTACCGACGAACGTCCGAAGGGAGAGCCAGGAGGAGCTAGGATAAAACAAACAATGAAACATACAAATAAACAATAAGACAAAAAATAAAAGATAAGAAAAAACAAAACGTAAGACAAACAAATAAACAATAAGGCAAACAATAATAAAAATAAAATAAAACAAAAAACAAAAAGACAAACAGTAAGGCAAATAAATAATGAGACCAACAAACAATAATACAAACAATAAAACAAATACATAAACAATAACACAAACAAACAAACAAACAAAAAACAAATAAACAACAAGACATACAATAAGGCAAACAAACAATGAAAAAAATAATACAAAGTCTGGTTCTAAAAAACTTCAAATGTATCCTATGATACAAGTCTATTATTGCTCTGGAAAAGATTTAAATCAAATACTAGATGAAGTTCAAAGTAAAAGACTGGTTCCATATGAATAAATTATCATTAAACCTCAGTAAAAACAAATACATCATTTTTTGGAAAAAAGTTAAATAATAAACAAGTCAGACTAGGAAGACAAGGAAAGTGAAATTGAAAGTGTCTGTAATAAATGTTTAAATATTATAATTGATAAACATCTAAACTGGAAGAGTCATGTGACTTATCTTAAAAATAACTAAAAGCATTGGTTTAATAAACAAAACTAAAATCCTTGTGGATCAGAACTCTCTCTACATACTGTATCATTCTCTTCTTCTTCATATTTAAA
>CM035794.1:1131936-1171936 GCA_020466265.1 Siphamia tubifer | reverse complement strand
ACTTCCTAAGGAGTCTAAGGAAATACGCAGCCCAGCTGAGTGAAAATACGGAGCAAGCACTGGAAAGCATCGGGATAACTCCCAAAAGAAATCGGGCAAGAGGAACTAAAGCTGGTAAGAACAGACAGGAGAAAATAACAACTTTAGAGGGACACAGACCAAAGCCTAAACATAAAATTAAACGGACGAGTGTACTGACTGAAATCCGAGTGGGGAAATCTGAACCGGAGCAAGCCCGGATGCCAAAGTTAACTCTCTGTAATGCGAGATCACTAACGAAAAAGACTGACGAATATGAGCTATTGCTAAAAACATTAGATGCTGACATCGGATGCGTTACTGAAACGTGGGCTCATGATAACATTCCGGATGAGTCGTTGTCAGTCACGGATTATCAACTCTTTAGGAGATAGGGTGAATGGAAAAAGCGGAGGGGGCGTGGCTATGTACTGCTATGAGAGACTGCAGGCAAAAAGGAGAAAGGACCTGGAGAGCGACGACACTGAGTGTGTATGGGTCCAAATACAACCGCACCGAACCTCCAGCAGTGTTTCATCGATTTTTGTGGGGAATCTATATCACCCCCCTGGGCAAATAAAAAACCATACCAGGACAGAACTCTGGAGTATTTAATAAACACTATAGATGTAATCAAAGCGTCTTCCCCCCACATGGGACTATATTTATGTGGAGATTTTAATAAATTACCCACAAAAATGTTAACCTCCTCCCACCCCGATTTTCGGCAAATAGTTAAATGTCAGACTCGAGGGCAAGCCACCTTAGACTTGATTTTCAGGAACATGGCTAAACTCTATAGCCCTCCAACCACCCTCGCCCCCCTGGGGTCCAGCGACCATAAGTGTTTGGTACTGAGCCCTATAAAAACAACCGGGCAGAAACAACAGGTGAAGCGCAAGAAGAGCCGTCTCGTGACGAAAGATAGAAAAGAGGCCCTTGCGGCATGCATTGCTATGACTGACTGGTCTGCTGTCTATGAGGCTGAGGACATCAATGCCAAGGCAGCGAGCTTTAACAACTACATCCAGACAGCAATGGATATATGCATGCCTGTGAGACAGAAAAAAATAACAACTGCGGATAAACCATGGATGACGGAGAAAATAAAGCAGGCCATCGAGAAAAGACAAAAAGCCTATAATAAATGGGGGAAAGTGGGAAAATGGAGAGAAATCAGAAACTCTGTCCAAAGACTCATACATAAGGCAAAATCAAGACACTACAAAAATGAAATGCAAAACCTAAAGAAAAAGAACCCCAAGGAGTAGTGGGACTTTATAAACAACGGTCTAGGACAAACTAAATCACTCGATGCCAAAATAAAAATACAGGGAGTAGAAGAAAACAAAGCTGCAGAAGCTCTGAATAACCTTTTTGCTAAATCATGGACCAAAACAACAGACTACTGTATTTCCCCCTTACCCCAAACTTCCACACAAAGTGTCATTTGTAGCACAGGTGAGACGAAGCTTGCTTTAACTCGCCTGGACCCCCGAAAAGCAAGTGGGCCGGATTATATTCCAACCTGGCTGCTCAAAGAACAGGCAGAGGATCTGGCTCCGGTCATCACACATCTGGCCAACTGTTCCTACCAACAAGGGCGTGTTCCAGACATATGGAAAGAGTCAAATGTCTGTCCCATACCCAAAGGCCAAGAGCCCGGCTCTATCTTCGATTGGCGTCCCATCTCCCTAACTTCTTGTGTAGGGAAAACAGTAGAACGGTTTGTCTTGAAAAAGCTTATGCCCACAGTGCTTGATGTGTGTAAAAATCAGTATGCATATCTGCCTAAACACAGTACCACAACAGCTTTAGTTCGAGCAATGCACACCTGGCTCACTGAAACTGACTCCAAACCAACAATGGTGAGAGTACTGTTGGCAGATATGTCAAAGGCGTTCGATCGAATCGACCATGGGATCCTGATGCAGAACATCCTGGATTTAAAACTCTGCCCATCTCTGACAGCCTAGATACACAGCTACATCACTGGGAGGGGACAAAGGGTGGTGGCAAATGGGGCCCACAGCCCCTGGATTGAAGTAACATTTGGGGTGCCACAAGGGGGGGTAGTTTCCCCATATGTCTTCCTTCTCTATATGGCCACACGGGATGCTGTGCTTGGAGACACCCTTGATGTGGGATACGCGGATGACATCGGGCTGTCGAGAGCAATCCCCATATGTGACATCAAGACAGACCTGTCAATGCGCCTGGAAGCACAAAGGCTGGACGAATGGGCAGCAAAGAACAACTTGATGCTAAATGGCAAGAAATCTGTTGAAATACAGATATGTTTTGCACGGGACCCTCCACAACCACCCCCACTGATGTTGGGGGGACAGGAAGTACCTGTTGTGGAAACAACAAAGTACCTGGGATACCATCTTGACCAAAAGCTGACTGGAGACGTGCACATTGAGAAGGCAGTAAAAACTGCCTCCAAGCGGCTGCACTACCTCACTGTCATGGCGAGATATGGTCTGCCTGTGGATGACCTCATCACCCTCTACACCACTCTCATTAGGCCGTGTCTTGAATACAGCTCAGTGCTCTTTGTAGGATGCTCAAAAAAACAAGAAGTAGAGCTAGAGCGGGTTCAGACACGAGCCTGCAAAATCATCAGAAGGAGAGTCGGCAACATCCCACAACCTCTACCATCACTCCAGGTCAGGAGTGAGGAAGCCACAGTGAAGATGGTCAGGGACATGCACGATGACAAACACCCCCTGCATGACCTGCTACCTCCAACACGAGGAAATTGCACAGCCAAGACGCTGAGGAACCAGCACAAGCTGGCTGAACCAATGGCGAAGACCAGCAGGCTAAAGAACTCAACGCTGCACTCTGTAATCAGGCTATAGAATAGTGGCAACAGATGATAGCCAACCCAGCCCTTGCTCACTGCCTTGAGTTTTTCAAACTGAACTTTGAATTTGAATTTTATTGTCTATATGTATTTTCTTTTTAAATATTTTATCTAATTACTTTGTAAAATTCTGCATTTTTTCAGTGGAGTCTCTGGCTTCGCTGCAAGCATGAATTAAATAAAAATCAATCAATCAATCAATCAAACACACACACACACACAGACACACTACCACACACACAAACAGACAAACACACACTCACACACACAAACAGACAAACACACACTCACTCACACACACAAACAGCAACTGTTGTTGGTTTATGTGTTTAATGTTGCAATGATAATGCATTAGCAATACTGTAACAAAAATATATAATAGTCACGATTTGAATGAAATTGAGAGAGAGACAGACAAAGAGAAACAGAGAGAGACAGACAGACAGAGAGAGAGAGAGACAGAGAGAGAGACAGAGAGAGAGAGACAGAGAGAGAGAAACAGAGAGAGAGAGACAGAGAGAGAGAGAGAGACAGAGAGAGAGAGAGAGAGAGACAGAGAGAGAGACAGAGAGAGAGAGACAGAGAGAGAGAAACAGAGAGAGAGAGACAGACAGAGAGAGAGAGAGAGAGACAGAGAGAGAGAGAAACAGACACAGACAGAGAGACAGAGAGAGAGAGACAGAGAGACAGAGAGAGAGAAACAGAGAGAGAGAGAAAGAGAGAGAGAAACAGAGAGAGAGAGAGAGAGAGACAGAGAGAGAGAGAAACAGACAGAGAGAGAGAGACAGAGAGAGAGAGAAACGACAGAGAGAGAGAGACAGAGAGAGAGAAACAGAGAGAGACAGAGAGACAGAGAGACAGAGAAAGAGAAACAGAGAGAGAGAGACAGAGAGAGAGACAGACAGAGAGAGAGAAACAGAGAGAGACAGAGAGAGAGAGACAGAGAGAGAGACAGACAGAGAGAGACAGAGAGAAACAGAGAGAGAGAGAAACAGAGAGAGAGACAGAGAGAGAGAGAGAAACAGAGAGAGAGACAGAGAGAGAGAGAGAGAAACAGAGAGAGAGAGAGAGACAGAGAGAGACAGAGAGAGAGAAACAGAGAGAGACAGAGAGAGAGAAACAAAATCAGAATCAATTCTGGGAAATGTGGAATAATTTGAGCACTACAAAACCACAAGACCCCCCCATCCAAAATGGAGAAATCTGGAAAAACCATTTTGAGAATCTGTATTCAGAAATCCAGCAACAGTCAAATTCCAACTTCAATCTGACCAAACAAAAATGACAGTTGCTGGAACACAGTATAAAAGACAACCAAAACCCTTTAGATTTTCCCATAACACACCAGGAATTGGCACAAAAACTCCAAACTTTAAAACCAAAAAAATCCTGTGGCTTTGACAGCATCAGGTCTGAGATGCTGAAAAATTGCAACGCTGAGCTGCAAAGAGCAGTGCTCAAATGATTCAACATAATATTAAAATGGGGCTACTTCCCTGACACCTGGAATAAAGGGCTTATAACTCCTATTCATAAAAATGGAGACAAATTGGATCCTAATAATTTCAGAGGCATCTGTGTGAGCAGTAATCTGGGGAAGTTGTTTAATAGCATTCTGAATAATCGATTACTAAACTTCCTTAACGAACACAATGTCCTGAGCAAAGGTCAAATTGGCTTCCTCCCAAATCACCGGACTACGGATCATATCTACACCCTACACACCCTCATAAATGAAAACGTAAACCAAACCAAAAATGGAAAAATATTTGCCTGTTTTATTGACTTCAAAAAAGCCTTCGACTCAATCTGGCACGAAGGACTTTATTATAGACTTTTGCAGAGTGGTGTAGGGGGTAAAGTATATGATCTAATTAAGTCAATGTATTCGGACAACAAATGTGCAGTTAAAATTGGCGACAAACACACTGAGTTCTTCACTCAGAATAGAGGGCTGAGACAGGGCTGCGGACTTAGCCCAACTCTGTTCAATATTTATATTAACGAACTGGCGGTGCAGTTGGAGCGGTCGGCAGCTCCAGGTCTCCCCCTGTACGACACGGAAGTTAAATTCTTACTTTACGCAGATGACCTGGTCTTGCTGTCACCAACCGCTGGCGGGTTGCACCAACACCTAGACCTGCTGGAGAGATATTGGCAGCACTGGGCCCTGGCAATAAATCCTAAGAAAACAAAAGTAATGATCTTCCAGAAAAAGCCCAGATGTCAGGAAAATAGATACCGGCTAACTCTAGGTAGCATCGCACTAGAGCACACGATGCAGTACACTTACCTGGGTCTGGTAATTACTGCATCGGGGAGTTTCAGTACGGCAGTGAATGAACTAAAACAAAAAGCTCGCAGAGCTATATATGCGATTACAAACAAATGACATAACATTGATATACCGATCTCAATCTGGTGCAAAATTTTTGAGAGTGTCATTCAGCCCATTGCGCTATATGGAAGTGAGGTTTGGGGTCCACTCAGTCATTCCAGCTACACTAGATGGGACAAGCATCCAACAGAAACCCTACACGTAGAATTCTGCAGAATGATTCTGAAAATACAAAGGAAAACACCAACCAACGCATGTAGGGCAGAATTAGGCCGTTTTCCACTATTGATAAATGTACAAAAAAGATCACTACATTTCTGGATGCACCTAAACACGAGCCTAACGGACACATTACACTTTAAAGCTCTGAAAACCCAAGAACTGAACCCCGCAAAGAGTCCCCTGAAGCAGCTGGTTCTGAGTCTCACTAACCCACTAACAAATACCAACAGTAACCAGACTCAGCCCAGCAATGCTTTCCTAACAAAGTTCTCCATCAATCAGGCTGTAAAACAAAGCAAGAGCAACTATCTGGAACATTGGAACGCACAAATCAAAACTCAAAACAAACTAGAAGTCTATCGGGCCCTAAAAACAAATGATAAATGTGAAGAATATCTCTCTACTGTCAGAGATAGAAAGCAGCGACAGATCGTCACCAAGTACAGGCTCAGTGACCACAGTCTGGACATAGAAAAGGGGAGACACAAAAAGTCCTGGTCGCCAAAAGAGCAACGGATATGTGGTCACTGCACGACAGATGAGGTGGAGACAGAGGTGCACTTTCTCCTGAAATGCCCAAAGTATGAGTCAGAACCAAGGGCATTTTTCAAGGAGCTGGAGCTCTGGATCCCAGAGTTCCAGGACCTAGAGGAGGCAGATCAGCTGCAGGTGGTTCTGGGAGGAGGTTCCGGACCAGTAGCCAGATCTGCAGCCAGGTACATCCTGTTGTGTCACAACCTGAGAGACAGTGGGTGAAGCTACAGGGTGTTATGACACCGTTATTGATCATATTGATCATACTGACCATGGTGAGGGATGTACGTGTGTGTATAAATATAGATACTCAACACACAACGACACATTTCCTCACCGTTCTACAAAGTTGTTTTCTATTTCTATTTTTATCTGTATTCTATTTTGCTTGTTATTTATATAATTATTAATACTTTTTAATTTTATATTGTCTATATTCTGTGATATTTGTTTTTGTGTTCTCTGCACTTTGCCAATATTAATGTAAACATTTTTCATGCCAATAAAGCACCTTTTGATTTGATTTGATTTGAGAAACAGAGAGAGAGACAGAGAGAGAGAGAGAAACAGAGAGAGCGAGACAGACAGAGAGAGACAGAGAGAGAGAAACAGAGAGAGACAGAGAGACAGAAACAGAGAGAGAGAGACAGACAGAGAGAGAGAGACAGACAGAGAGAGACAGAGAGAGAGAGAGAGACAGAGAGAGAGAGACAGACAGAGAGAGACAGAGAGAGAGAAACAGAGAGAGAAACAGACAGAGAGAGAGAGAAACAGAGAGAGAGAGAGAGACAGAGAGAGAGAAACAGAGAGAGAGAGACAGAGAGAGAGAGACAGAGAGAGAGAAACAGAGAGAGACAGAGAGAGAGAAACAGAGAGAGAGACAGAGAGAGAGACAGACAGAGAGAGAAACAGAGAGAGACAGAGAGAGAGACAGAGAGAGAGAGACAGACACAGAGAGAGAGAAACAGAGAGAAAGAGACAGAGAGAGAGAGATAGACAGAGAGAGACAGAGAGAGAGAGACAGAGAGAGAGAAACAGAGAGAGCGAGACAGACAGAGAGAGACAGAGAGAGAGAAACAGAGAGAGACAGAGAGACAGAAACAGAGAGAGAGAGACAGACAGAGAGAGAGAGACAGACAGAGAGAGACAGAGAGAGAGAGAGAGACAGAGAGAGAGAGACAGACAGAGAGAGACAGAGAGAGAGAAACAGAGAGAGAAACAGACAGAGAGAGAGAGAAACAGAGAGAGAGAGAGAGAGACAGAGAGAGAGAAACAGAGAGAGAGACAGAGAGAGAGAGACAGAGAGAGAGAAACAGAGAGAGACAGAGAGAGAGAAACAGAGAGAGAGACAGAGAGAGAGACAGACAGAGAGAGAAACAGAGAGAGACAGAGAGAGAGACAGAGAGAGAGAGACAGACACAGAGAGAGAGAAACAGAGAGAAAGAGACAGAGAGAGAGAGATAGACAGAGAGAGACAGAGAGAGAGAGACAGAGAGAGAGAAACAGAGAGAGCGAGACAGACAGAGAGAGACAGAGAGAGAGAAACAGAGAGAGACAGAGAGACAGAAACAGAGAGAGAGAGACAGACAGAGAGAGAGAGACAGACAGAGAGAGACAGAGAGAGAGAGAGAGACAGAGAGAGAGAGACAGACAGAGAGAGACAGAGAGAGAGAAACAGAGAGAGAAACAGACAGAGAGAGAGAGAAACAGAGAGAGAGAGAGAGAGACAGAGAGAGAGAAACAGAGAGAGAGACAGAGAGAGAGAGACAGAGAGAGAGAAACAGAGAGAGACAGAGAGAGAGAAACAGAGAGAGAGACAGAGAGAGAGACAGACAGAGAGAGAAACAGAGAGAGACAGAGAGAGAGACAGAGAGAGAGAGACAGACACAGAGAGAGAGAAACAGAGAGAAAGAGACAGAGAGAGAGAGATAGACAGAGAGAGACAGAGAGAGAGAGACAGAGAGAGAGAAACAGAGAGAAAGAGACAGACAGAGAGAGAACAGAGTAACTCCCCCAAGAACTGACATGAGCAAATAAAGTTTGACCAAATACCAAAGTCTCAGACATCACACCCTCTTTATCTCTGGCGACTTTAATCATGCATCTCTGTCCTCTACTCTCCCAACCTTCACACAATATGTGGAATGACAATAAAACACTGAATTTAATGTATCTCAACACCAAGGACGCATACACCTCTTCGCCCCTCCCCCACTGGGCCGTTCAACCCCCAAGAGGAGCTGGTCTGAGGAGACCAGTATGGTACTGAGGGACTAGGATGTGAACCCCATGGGGAGGATACTGACAGGACCTGCATCACAGACTATATCAACTTGTGTGTGGAAAGTAATGTTCCCACCAGGAAGGTTCGGTGTTTCACCCAACAATAAACCCTGGCTGACCCCTGAGCTAAAGTCCCTCCTAAATGAAAAAAAAGAGGACTTTTTAATCTGGGGACAAGGAGGAGCTGAGGAGAGTCCAGAAGGAACTGAAAAAGGGGAAGCTGGAGGAGCGCTTCAAGGGGAGCAACGCCAGAGAACTCTGGAGAGGCCTTAAAACCATCCACACTAAGGACAGTGGGAGGGGCCCTTAAACAGGGGGTCAGGACTGGGCAAATGAGTAGAATTCTTTCTTCAACAGGTTTGACTCCCCCCCCCATCCTCTCCGACTCTCCATTGGTCTGGATAACGCCATCATCTACCTGCTGCACCGGTCACTTTCACACCTGGAGGGTACTGGGAATACTCTGAGACTCATGTTTTTCAACTTTTCCAGTGCCTTCAACACTATCCAGCCATCACTGCTCAGGACGAAGTGTGAGGGAGCCAGAGTCGACTGCCACCTAGCTGTCTGGACCACCAACTACCTCACCAATAGACCGCAGTACGTGAGGCTCCGCGACTGGGAGTCCGATGTGGCAGTCTGCAGCACTGGGGCAGCGCAGGGCACAGTGCTGTCACCCTTCCTCTTCACGCTCTACACAGCTGACTTCAGATACAACTCGGACAGCTGCCACCTCCAGAAGTTCTCCGATGACACGGCCATAGTTTGTTGTGTGTCTGAGGGGAACGATCGGGAGTACAGGGAGGTCATCGCCAACTTTGTCACCTGGTGCGAACTGAACCATCTGCGCATCAACGCCAGCAAGACAAAGGAGGTGGTGATCGACCTGAGCAGGAAAGCTCCTCCCACTGCACCTGTGAACATCCAGGGTTTGGACATTGAGATGGTGGAGGACTTTTAAGGACTATAAACTGGACTGGTCAAAAACACAGATGCCCTGTACAGGAAGGGCCAAAGCCGCCTCCATCTAGTGAGGAGACTGAGGTCCTCTAGAGAGTGCAGGACACTGGTCAGGACTTTTTATGACTCAGTGGTGGCATCAGCGATACTTTACGTCGTGGTCTGGGACTGTGGACGCCCAGAGAGGGACAGGAAGACACTGGACAAACTGGTCAGAAGGGCTGCTCACTCCTGGACTGTTCTCTGGACTCCATTGAGGTGATGGGGGAGAGGAGGATGTTAGCCAAGCTGACATCAATCAGGGACACCCCCTACCACCCCCTACCCCAGACTGTGGTGGGCCTAAGCAGCTCCTTCAGCAGCAGACTGTTCCACCCACAGTGTAAAAAGGAACGTTAGCGCAGGTCATTCCTACCGACTGCTGTCAGACTGTACAACATTCACCACTACAAAGTAGCACAATAACAAATACTATTGACACCACTTGACAATACTACCTCTGATACTACATTATATGCAATTTATATATATATATATATATATATATATATATATATATATATGATTAAAATATTTAATCGTGATTAATCGCAAATTAATCCCATATTGTAATACTTTTTTCAACATGACAATAGACAAATGTTTGCTTTATGTAAAAACATGTTTATTTATTTCTATAATGACAAATGCTCTCAGTTCCAGTAACTAACATATGTAAAGAATGAACCTCAATGCACTGCATAGAAATTAGCATCACATTCAAAACAAACAGGGTGATGCACAAAATAACTTATAAAGTGTGCATGAGTGTTCTAGAACATGAGTCCAATGACAGTGCAGTTAGCCTGTACCCTATAAACAGATGTTTGGTTCTGTTCAGCAGAGGCTCAACAACACAGCCTCCAGTTCTGCTCTTTTTAAACAGAACAAATTATTACCGTTATCAAATGGGCTGTTGGAGACAAATGCTGAAGCTACTGGAGGAAATATATGGAAAGACAAAGTGTTCACATAGGCACGTGTTCCCTTTATTATATCACGCATTACAGAACGCGTTCTAGCACGCATTCTATAACGTGTGCCATTGTGCGTCTGTCTGAAGGAGACACCGCCCAGGTGGGGGGAGAGGAACATTCTTTTATATATATATATATATATATATATATATATATATATATATATATATATATATATATATATGTATATATATATATATATATATATATATATATATATATATATACTGTTATTCTTATTTATCTTCACATAGTTTAATTCTTTCCGTATATATTTTTCACTCTTGTATATTTCGTATAGTGTACATAGCAGATAGTGTTTTTTCTTTTCCCCAATTTCTCTTTGTGTACATATATTATTATTTATCTATATGTTTCTTCTCTTTGCTGTCCCTCTATTCCTCTATATCGCTGGCTACTGTAACATGTACATTTCCCTGTTGTGGGTAGTCTATCTTATCTTATCTTATCTTATCAAAATTTAAAAGAAACCAAATAAAAGAGAAAACCACAGGATCCAGTTTCTACTGTGAAAATGATTGACAAGACTAACATCATTATAATTAGCATTATTATTAGCATGAGCATTACTATTTGCATTATTATTAACATTATTATTAGCATTAGCATTATTATTTGCATTATTATTAGCATTAGAATTATTATTAGCATTAGCATCATTTTAGCATTATTATTGGCATTACCATTATTAATAGCATCAGCATTATATTATTAGTGTTCGCATTAGCATTTCGCTGTATTATTAGCATTGGCATTATTATTATTAGAATTGAAAATGATTGACAAGACTAACATCATTATAATTAGTATTACTATTAACATTATTATTATTAGCATTAGCATTAGCATTGTTAGCATAATTATTAGCATTATTGTTAGGATTAGCATTATTGTTATTGTAAACTGAAGCTCAGTTCACATTGATGTTTAAACTTATTAAACACTAGTTGCCTGTGCTTGGCTCCGCCCTCCTGTGCTTGGGTAGGCAGAGCCTGTTTTCACCTGGCAGGTTCTGCTTCCTCTTGTACCAGGCTCCGTCCAGCGGCGACTTCTCCTCTGCGATCTCCTCCTCCTCCTCCAGCAGCACCTCCTCTGCAGCAAGGCACAAGAACAACAAAATGGGCGGGACTTTTCTAACACTTTTTTTCTATTGTTACATTTTTGTTCTTTTTCTAGTTTTTCTATTTTCTCTTGTTTCTTTTTCTCAATTTTTTCTTCTTTTCCTACTTGTGAATCAGTTTTAACTAGTTTTATTAGTTCTAACCAGTTTCACTAGTTCTAACTAATTTAACTGACTCTAACCAGTTTAACTAGTTCTAATGAGTTTTACTAGTACTAAACAAATTAACTTGTTGTAATGACTAACTAGTTCTAACCATGTTTAATAGTTTAAACTAGGTTAACTAGTTCACACCAGGTTTACTAGTTCTACCGAGTTTTACTAGTTCAAACTAAAATAACTAGTTCTAACCAGTTTAAAGAGTTCTAACAAATTTTACTAACCCTAAACAGTTTAACTAGTTGTAACCACTTTAACCAGAGCTAAGAAGTTCAACTAGTTAAAGAGATTCTGCCCCTAATTATTAACACTGTCCTAAATATAATCAACACTTCATTAATTACTGGATATGTGCCACAGTCATTTAAATATGCTGTTATTAAACCAATTCTGAAAAAGCCTACCCTAGATCCTGACATTTTAGCCAATTCTAGGCCTATATCTAATTTGCCCTTCCTGTCAAAGGTTTTAGAACGAGTAATAGTTAAACAGCTGTGCCAATTCCTGCAGGATAATAGTTTATTTGAACAGTTTCAGTCTGGCTTTCGTGCCCATCATAGCACTGAAACAGCGTTAGTTAAAGTTACTAATGACTTATTATTAGCCGCTGACATGGGATTAATATGGGTCCTGGTGTTATTAGACCTTAGTGCAGCCTTTGACACCATTGACCACAGTATCTTAGTGCACAGATTAGAATGTGATATAGGTATTAGAGGAGCAGCCCTCTGCTGCTTTAAATCATATTTATCTGATCGCTACCAATTTGTTCACGTTAATCAACAATCATCGCAGTCCTCTAGAGTTAATTATGGCGTGCCCCAAGGGTCAGTCCTTGGGCCTATTTTGTTTACACTATATATGCTCCCTTTAGGTAACATCATTACAAATCATGGCATTAATTTTCATTGTTATGCAGATGACACACAGCTATATTTATTGATTAAACCTGATCAGTCCAGACAAATAGATAAACTAAGTACATGTGTCCAAGACATAAAGACTTGGATGAGTGCCAATTATCTTTTATTGAACCCTGAAAAAACTGAAGTCGTTATAATTGGTCCTAAAAATGCCACAGACTCCCTAACTGACCAGATAGTTACTGTAGACAACTTAAGTGGAACACCCAGTGCCACAGTTAAACATTTAGGAGTTTTATTTGATCCACATCTTTCATTCAAAGGGTCAGGGGTCAGAGGTCAGGGCACATTAACCAAACATGTAGAACAGCCTTCTTTCACCTGCGCAACATTAGCCAAAATTAGGAATATTCTGTCTAAAACGACTGCAGAAAAATTAATTCATGCATTTGTTACATCACGATTAGATTATTGTAACTCCTTACTTGTAGCGTGTCCTAAATATTCCCTAAAAAGCTTCAACTGGTTCAAAATGCAGCAGCAAGATTATTAACAGGATCAAATAGAAGAGAACACATCACCCCTGTGCTCCAAACCCTGACCCCTGACCCCTAACCCTATCACCCCTGTGCTCCAAACCCCGACCCCTGACCCCTAACCCTATCACCCCTGTGCTCCAAACCCTGACCCCTGACCCCTAACCCTATCACCCCTGTGCTCCAAACCCTTCACTGGCTACCAGTTGAGTTTAGAATTAAATTTAAAATCCTCCTCCTTACATATAAAACCATTAATGGTATGGGTTAGGGGTCAGGGGTCAGGGGTTAATGGTATGGGCCCCTCTTATCTTAAATATGGTCTGGTTCCGTACCAGCCCAATAGAACCCTTCGTTCTCAGAATGCAGGTTTATTGAAAGTTCCTAGGGTTTGTAAAAGTACAGTAGGAGCTAGAGCCTTTAGTTACCATGGTTACTGTCTGATGGAGCTAGAGCCTTTAGTTACCATGGTTACTGTCTGATGGAGCTAGAGCCTTTAGTTACCATGGTTACTGTCTGATGGAGCTAGAGCCTTTAGTTACCATGGTTACTGTCTGATGGAGCTAGAGCCTTTAGTTACCATAGTTACTGTCTGATGGAATCATCTTCCCTTTAATATTAAAGACGCAGAAACAGTCTCTACATTTAAAATCAGGCTGAAAACATTCCTGTTTGAGAAAGACTATGATCAGGTTAGTTAAAAATGATGTGACTCATATATCATGTATACATGATGTATGAGTCACAGTTCAGTCTAGGCTGCCCTAGGAGTTAGAATGCTGGGGGAAGTACAGACACTGAGTTCTTTCTTCTCTTTCTCTCTCACATCTGTTTCTGTCATTTTTATAACCTATCTTTCATACCAAGTCTGTTCATGACTAGTCACCTGGTGTCCCCCCCCCCCCCCCTGGGGGGAGTGGTGGTTTTCCTGACAGTGTCTGCGTGGGAGCCATGGACGACAGGATCTGCAGTGTCTCGCCTGTGCTGACCTGTGACCCCGGACCACCGCCCCTGCCTGTCTGGACCAGCCCCCCTCCTTCATTTATAAATTGACATTCATCTATAGTCTGTCCGTCCATGGGAGTGGATCTGTCCTTCAATGTGGTTCTCCTCAACATTTCTTCTTTTTCCCACTGGGTTTGGAAGTTTTTTCTTGCCGAGAAGGAGGGTCTAAGGACAGGGGGAGGGTCTAAGGACAGGGGGAGGGTCTAAGGACAGGGGATGCCTGGGACTTTTCATGTATTTCTGTAGTTGATTGTGTTTTTGTAAAGCCCTGCGAGACGACTTTGTTGTGATTTAGGGCTTTATAAATAAAATTGAATTGATTTGAATTGTAACTAGTTTAACTATTTCTAACCACTTTCACTAGTTCAAACTAGGTTAACTAGTTCTAACCTGCTTTACAGATCCACTCCAGATATCCAGTCAGTTCTCGTTCGATCTGTTGTTGTCGTCTCAGTTTCAGAAACTCTTGTCTCTTTTCGACACGTTCTCGTTCTTTGGCAAATTCTCTGTAAACAAACAAGATATGGATTTTATATCTTTTACATATATATATATATGAGCATCAGATGCGGCATTTACCAAGGAGATGCTCTGTCCCCCCTGCTGTTCTGCATAGGCCTAAACCCCCTCAGCCAGATCATCTCAAAGAGTGGCTTCGGATACCAGTTCCGAAGTGGAACATCCATCAACCACCTCCTCTACATGGATGACATCAAGCTGTATGCCAAGAATGAGCGTGACATTGATTCCCTAATTCACCTCACCTGGATCTACAGCAAAGACATTGGGATGTCATTGGGACTAGATAAATGTGGGCGGATGATATCTAGAAGAGGAAAGGTGATCACAACTGAAGGGGTTGACCTACCTGAAGGGAATATCACAGATGTGCAGGAAAGTTACAAATACCTAGGGATCCCACAGACAAATGGTAATCATGAGGAGGCAGCTGGGAAGTCAGCCACAGCCAAATACCTACAGAGGGTAAGACAGGTCCTGAAAAGTCAGCTGAACGGCAAAAATAAGATCCAGGCCATTAACACCTATGCCCTGCCAGTAATCAGATACCCAGCTGGGATAATATCCTGGACACTGGAAGAGATACAAGCCACTGATATCAAGACAAGGAAACTCCTTACCATGCATGGAGGGTTCCACCCCAAGTCCAGTGTCCTGAGGCTGTACACTAAGCGAAAGGAAGGGGGCCGAGGACTAGTAAGTGTCAGAACTACTGTCCAGGAGGAAACGGTGAACCTCCAGGAATACATCAAGAAGATGGCCCCCAATGACCAACTGCTAAGTGAATGCCTCAGGCAACAAAAGCCCAGTAAGGTCGAGGAACCAGAGGGGCTATCATGGAAGGACAAACCCTTGCATGGCGTGTACCATCGGCAAATTGAGGAAGTGGCTGATATGGAAAAGACATACCAGTGTCTGGAAAAGGCTGGACTAAAGGACAGCACAGAGACACTACTCATGGCTGCACAAGAACAAGCCCTGAACACCAGAGCAATAGAGGCCGGGGTCTACCACATCAGACAGGACCCCAGGTGTAGGCTGTGTAGAGAAGCCCCTGAAACAGTCCAGCACATCACAGCAGGGTGTAAGATGGTGGCAGGTAAGGCATACATGGAGAGGCATAACCAGGTAGAGGACATACTGTACAGGAACATCTGTAAAGAGTATGGACTGGAGGTCCCAGGGTCAAGATGGGAGAACCCCCCAAAGGTGACAGGGAACAAACAGGCCAAGATCCTGTGGGACTTCCAGATCCAGACTGACAAGATGGTGATGGCCAATCAGCCTGACATAGTGGTGGTGGATAAACATGAGAAGACAGTGGTGGTGATAGATGTAGCAGTCCCCAGTGATAGCAACATGAGAAAGAAAGAACATGAGAAGAGAAGAGAAATACCAAGGGCTGAAAGAGGAGTTAGAGAAAATGTGGAGTGTGAAGGCAACAGTGGTACCAGTAGTGATGGGGGCACTAGGGGCAGTGACCCCCAAGCTGGGAGAATGTCTCCAGCAGATACCAGGAACAACATCAGAGATCTCTGTACAAAAGAGCGCATTGCTAGGAACAGCTAAGATCCTGCGCAGAACCCTCAGGCTCCCAGACCTCTGGTAGAGGACCTGAGTCTGAAGGAGACACCGCCCAGGCATGCTTTAGGACTGTGCTCCCCAAATGTGTTAAATAGCCGACTGTGCGACAAGAGGGGATAAAATATTAGACCAGGTTTATAGTAATATCGAACAGAGGCCCCACCTCCCTCCCCATCTGGCCAGATCTGATCATCTTTGCCTGTCCCTCACCCCCTCATACACCCCCCTGCGAAGGAAAAGAAAGCCTGCACCAACATTAAACAAACAAACCTCAACAGCACGGCCAGGGCTGACCTGAAGAGAGGCATTAGGGCTGCAAAGACAACCTATCAGAAGAGGACAGACGACCACTTCACTGAAATTACTCAAAGTGGATGTGGCACGGACTACAGCACATTTCCAACTTCAGCGGAATCTCAACCACTTCTTTGCCCGCTTTGATGCTGGAAGGACCCCAGCAGTCACATCACACCCACTGGCACCGAGCAAACGGACACATAAACTTCAGGAGCACCAAGTGAGACATGTGCTGAACACAGTAAACCCCAGGAAGGCAGCGAGTCCAGACGGAATACCAGGAACGGTACGCAGGGTGTGACCAGCTCTCTGGGGTTCTCACCAAACCTTTTAACCAGTCCCTGTCACAGGCCACCATCCCACGCCGCCTCAAAAACTCCACCATCATCCCCATCCCCAAGAAGTAAGCAGCGACGAGCCTCAATTACTACAGGCCTGTTGCACTTACGCCTGTGGTCATGAAGTGTTTCCGCAGGCTGGTGTCCCAGCATATCAAGAGTTCTCTACCCCCCCACTGGGCCCCCATCAGTTTGCCTACAGGGTAAACTGCTCCACTGATGACGCCATAAACACAGCCCTCCACACCGCACTGTGCCATCTGGAGCATCAGGGGAGCTACGCTACAATGCTCTTCCTGGATTTCAGCTCCACCTTTCACACTATGATCCCGGACATCCTAGTGGAGAAGCTTTCTCACCTGGGCCTCTCCTCCTCCTTCTGTCACTGGATCATGGACTTCCTCTCACACCGCTTACAGTCTGTGAAACTCAGCCACCACGTCTCTTCCACCCTAACAATGAGCACTGGCTCCCCCCAAGGACGCGTATTCAGCCCTCAGCTCTACACACTCTACACCTCCAACTGTTCACCAACCGACGGTTCCAATAACATCATCAAGTTCACTGACAACACTACCTTGGTCAGCCTCATCTCAGAGGGGGATGAGCCAGCGTACAGAGATGAGAAACTGTCAGTATGGTGCTCAAGGAGCAATCTCAAAATTAACACCAAAAAAACTAAGGAAATGATTCTTGATTTCAGGAGGAGTGGAATAGGGCCAGCACCTATCACCATTGATGGGGACTGGGTGGAGAGAGTACACTCCTTCAGATTCCTGGGTGTGCACATCTCCGATGACCTCTCCTGGACGGTCAACACCAGAGCTGTGGTGGGGAAGGCTCAGTAGCGGCTCCATTTCCTGAGAGTTCTCAGGAAAAATAACCTGTAGCAGGGGCTGCTGGTGGCCTTCTACAGAGCCTCACATTCAGCATCAGGGTGTAGTATGCCTAACCCTACAGGGGGTCATCAATACAGCCCAGAAAATGACTGGCTGCTCCCTGCCCAGCCTGGAGCACTACTGCAGCAGAGCTAATGTGTTGTAAATAGTGCGTTGTAAATAGTGTGGTGTAAATAATGTGATGTAAATAGCGTGTTGAAAATAATGTGTTGTAAATAGTGTGTTTTAAATAGTGTGTTGTAAATGGCTTGTGTTATAAATAGTGGTTGTTGTAAATAACGTGTTGTAAATAACGTGTTGTAAATAGCGTGTTGTAAATAGCATGTTTTAAATGATGTTTTGTAAACAGTGTGTTTTAAATAGCGTGATGTAAAAAGCGTGTTGTAAATAGTGCCGTAATTAGAGTCTTGTAAATAGTGTGTGTTGTCAATAACGTGTTGTATATAGTGTGTTGTAAATAGCGTATGTTGAAAATAACGTGTTGTAAATAGCGTGTTATAAATAACGTGTTGTAAATAGCATGTTGGCCATAATGTGTTGTAAATAGTGTGTGTTGTCAATAGCGTGTTATAAATAATGTGTTATAAATAACATGTTGTAAATAGCATGTTATAAATAGTGTGTTATAAATAGTGTGTTATAAATAGCGTGTTATAATAACACGTTATAAATAGCGTGTTGTAAATAACGTGTTATAAATAATGTGTTATAAATAGCATATTGTAAATAGCGTGTTATAAATAACATGTTGTAAATAGCATGTTATAAATAGCGTGTTATAAATAGTGTGTTATAATAACACGTTATAAATAGCGTGTTGTAAATAGCGTGTTATAAATAACGTGTTATAAATAGCATATTGTAAATAACACGTTATAAATAGCGTGTTGTAAATAGCGTGTTATATATAACGCGTTATAAATAGCGCGTTATAAATAACGTGTTATAAATAGCATAATATAACGCGTTATAAATAGCGTGTTGTAAATAACGTATTAAAAATAGCAAGTTGTAAATAGCGCGTTATAAAGAACGTGTTATAAATAGCATGTTGTAAATAATGTGTTATAAATAACGTGTTATAAATAGCTGTTGTAAATAGCGTGTTATAAATAACGTGTTATAAATAGCATGTTGTAAATAATGTGTTATAAATAGCTGTTGTAAATAGCGTGTAATAAATAACGTGTTATAAATAGCATGTTGTAAATAGCGTGTAATAAATAACGTGTTATAAATAGCATGTTGTAAATAGCGTGTAATAAATAACGTGTTATAAATAGCATGTTGTAAATAATGTGTTATAAATAACGTGTTATAAATAGCTGTTGTAAATAGCGTGTAATAAATAACGTGTTATAAATAGCATGTTGTAAATAATGTGTTATAAATAGCTGTTGTAAATAGCGTGTTATAAATAACGTGTTATAAATAGCATGTTGTAAATAATGTGTTATAAATAGCTGTTGTAAATAGCGTGTTATAAATAACGTGTTATAAATAGCATGTTGTAAATAATGTGTTATAAATAGCTGTTGTAAATAGCGTGTAATAAATAACGTGTTATAAATAGCATGTTGTAAATAGGGTGTTATAAATAACATGTTATAAATAGGGTGTTGTAAATATCGTACCCTGACAGGACACCCAGCACAAGGTTGAGCATGAAGAAGGATCCGATGATGATGAGGGGGATGAAGTACAGCCAGTTCCAGCTGTTTCCTGCCACGTCATTGGTCTGCTCAGAAAACAAAGAAAAACTAAGGTCAAAGGTCACTAAACTTCACATCCACAGTTGCAGTGAAAACACATGTGACACTTGCTAAGTTTCAATTAGCCTTGGACATTAGCCAACTGTAAATAGTGCTAATAAAACCTGCTAATACAAACAGTTTAAAAAAATACTTTTTTTTAATCTTAGATTATTTTTATATTACAATTGGACTCTTCATCTCATGATTTGCACTGTTTATTTCACAGTTTTGACTTTTTATTCAAGGTTTCAAGGATTCTTCATTGTCATTCCAGAACGTTAAACATGAGATAAAATGAAATTCGTTTCTCCTGGTCCTGGAAAGAAGTCACATGATGCATTCCACCGCATATCTGAAGAAGGAAGTCACCACTGAGCACCCAGTCCAGAGTGCCTCAGCCTCCTGAGGAGATGGAGGCGCTGGTGTGCCTTCCTGACCAGACAGGAAGTGTTGGTGCTCCAGGTGAGGTCATCTAAGATGTGCCCGCCCAGGTACCTATAGGGGGGAGATGTCTGCCCCTTCTGAAGTCCACGATCATCTCCTTGGTCTTCCTCACATTGATGCAGAGGTTGTTTTCTCTGCACCAACCCGCCTGGTGTTCCACTTCCTGCCTGTAGTCCGACTCGTTGTTCTTGACGATACGTCCAACCACAGCTGACTGTGCAAACTTCACAACCAGAGAGCTCGGATGACTCACTGAACAGTCGTGTGTGAGCAGAGTGAACAGAAGGGGGCTCATCACGCAACCCCGGGGGGAGTCTGTGCTAAGGGTGATAGTGGAGGAGGAGATGTCATGGATGTTGACAGACTGCAGCCTATCTGTTAGGAAGTCCAGGACCCAGTTGCAGAGGGTGGAGCTCAGTCCGAGGTGCGGGGTGAGGGCTACCGGCCAATCGTCATTCAGATCGGTCACTGTGGAAGTTTTGGGGACAGGTAGGGACTGCTGGCTGTCGGAGGGAGGTGTTAAAGCTGTCTGTCAGGACATCCGTCACACAGCTCCTCAGCAGCTGCCCAGAGGTGTCATCTGGACCTGTGGCTTTGAGTGGGTTAATCCTCTAGAGGGTTCTGCTCACCTCTGCTGGGGTCATGCTGAGGAGCACTTGGTGATGGAGTGAGTCTGGTGCTGGGGGAGGTGTTTGGGTCATCAAAGTGTGCGTGAAAAGCGTTTACCCCTCATTACCCCTCACTACCCCTCACTGCGCGTCACTACCCCTAACTACCCATCACTACCCCTCACTACCCATGACTACCCCTCACTAACCCTCATTACCCCTCACTACCCCTCACTACCCGTCACTAGCCCTAATTACCAGTCACTACCCGTCATTACCCCTCACTACCCGTGACTACCCCTCACTAACCCTCATTACCCCTCACTACCCGTCACTACCCCTAATTACACCTCACTACCCGTCACCCCTCACTACCCGTCACTACCCCTAATTACACCTCACTACCCGTCACCCCTCATTACCCCTCACTACCCGTCACTACCCCTAATTACACCTCACTACCCCTCACTACCCCTCACTACCCGTCACTACCCCTCACTACCTGTCACTACCCCTCACTACCCCTCATTACCCCTCACTACCCCTTACTACCCGTCACTACCCCTCATTACTTCTCACTTCCCGTCACTACCCCACATTACCCCTCACTACCCGTGACTACCCCTCACTAACCCTCATTACCCCTCACTACCCCAGTTGGAGTAAATATATGTATTTCCAATGTGAAGACGTGGTGGTAAAGTGTGAAGAGCAGAAGGTGACCTATACGACGTCCTGGGGACATGGGCTGTTATTTGTGGACACAGGGTGTGATTCTATAGAACAAACAGCCTGTGGACTGAGCATGTGCAGACTGAGCATGTGCAGACTGAGCATGTGCAGACTGAGCATGTGCAGACTGAGCATGTGCAGAACCATCTGTGCTTTCCTCTACATTGAATTCATATCATGAGGCTGCGACGTGTCCCATAGAAACGTGTCCACGTCCTGTCAAATGTCCTCAGGCGTCCAACACACACACACACACACAGACAAATACACACACACACACAGACAAATACACACACACACACACAGAAAAAGACACACACAGACAAATACACACACACACACACAAACACAAAAAGACAAATACACACACACAGACAAATACACACACACACAGACAAATACACACACACAAACACAAAAAGACAAATACACACACACACAGACAAATACACACACACACACACACACAGACAAACACAAAAAGACAAATACACATACACACACACACAAACATACAAAGACAAATACACACACACACAGACAAATACACACACACACAGACAAACACACACACAAACACACACCCTCTATAGTCACTATATAGACCCTCTATAGTTCACTATATAGACCCTCTATAGTTCACTATATAGACCCTCTATAGTTCACTATGTAGACCCTCTATAGTTCACTATGTAGACCCTCTATATTTACTATATAGACCCTCTATAGTTCACTATGTAGACCCTCTATAGTTCACTATGTAGACCCTCTATATTTACTATATAGACCCTCTATAGTTCACTATATAGACCCTCTATATTTACTATATAGACCCTCTATAGTTCACTATGTAGACCCTCTATAGTTCACTATGTAGACCCTCTATATTTACTATATAGACCCTCTATAGTTCACTATGTAGACCCTCTATAGTTCACTATGTAGACCCTCTATATTTACTATATAGACCCTCTATATTTACTATATAGACCCTCTATAGTTCACTATATAGACCCTCTATAGTCACTATATAGACCCTCTATAGTTCACGATGTAGACCCTCTATAGTTCACTATATAGACCCTCTATATTTACTATATAGACCCTCTATAGTTCACTATGTAGACCCTCTATAGTTCACTATGTAGACCCTCTATATTTACTATATAGACCCTCTATATTTACTATATAGACCCTCTATAGTTCACGATGTAGACCCTCTATAGTCACTATATAGACCCTCTATAGTTCACGATGTAGACCCTCTATAGTTCACTATATAGACCCTCTATATTTACTATATAGACCCTCTATAGTTCACTATATAGACCCTCTATAGTTCACTATATAGACCCTCTATAGTTCACTATATAGACCCTCTATAGTTCACTATATAGACCCTCTATAGTTCACTATATAGACCCTCTATAGTTCACTATATAGACCCTCTATAGTTCACTATATAGACCCTCTATAGTTCACTATATAGACCCTCTATAGTTCACTATATAGACCCTCTATAGTTCACTATATAGACCCTCTATAGTTCACTATATAGACCCTCTATAGTTCACTATATAGACCCTCTATAGTTCACTATATAGACCCTCTATAGTTCACTATATAGACCCTCTATAGTTCCCTATATAGACCCTCTATAGTTCGCTATATAGACCCTCTATAGTTCGCTATATAGACCCTCTATAGTTCGCTATATAGACCCTCTATAGTCACTACATAGACCCTCTATAGTCACTATATAGACCCTCTATAGTCACTATATAGACCCTCTATAGTTCACTATATAGACCCTCTATAGTTCGCTATATAGACCCTCTATATTTACTATATAGACCCTCTATAGTCACTACATAGACCCTCTATAGTCACTATATAGACCCTCTATAGTTCACTATATAGACCCTCTATAGTTCACTATATAGACCCTCTATAGTTCACTATATAGACCCTCTATAGTTCGCTATATAGACCCTCTATAGTTCGCTATATAGACCCTCTATAGTTCGCTATATAGACCCTCTATAGTCACTACATAGACCCTCTATAGTCACTATATAGACCCCCTATAGTCACTATATAGACCCTCTATAGTTTGCTATATAGACCCTCTATAGTCACTATATAGACCCTCTATAGTTCACTATATAGACCATCTGTAGTCACTATATAGACCCTCTATAGTCACTATAAAGACCCTCTATAGTCACTATATAGACCCTCTATAGTTTGCTATATAGACCCTCTATAGTTCACTATATAGACCATCTGTAGTCACTATATAGACCCTCTATAGTTCACTATGTAGACCCTCTATAGTTCACTATGTAGACCCTCTATAGTTCGCTATGTAGACCCTCTATAGTTCACTATATAGACCCTCTATAGTCCACTATATAGACCCTCTATAGTTACTATATAGACCCTCTATAGTTCACAATATAGACCCTCTATAGTTACTATATAGACCCTCTATAGTTCACTATGTAGACCCTCTATATTTACTATATAGACCCTCTATAGTTCACTATATAGACCCTCTATAGTTCACAATATAGACCCTCTATAGTTACTATATAGACCCTCTATAGTTCACAATATAGACCCTCTATAGTTACTATATAGACCCTCTATAGTTCACTATATAGACCCTCTATAGTTCACTATATATGGACCAGTCCATTTTGTAGGTGTGTCCAAATCTTCAGGGAACTATTTATAATCACTATTTAGTCAATCAATGTATCCCACAATCCACCGTAAAATGTAGTGGACATCGATGGTCACTAAACAAAGCACTATATCCCATCATGCATTGCATGAATGGAAAAATGGCCGAGATTGGACGTTAATAACAGTTAATAACAGTTAATAACAGTTAATAACAGTTAATAACAGTTAATAACAGTTAATAACAGTTAATAATAGTTAATAACAGTTAATAACAGTTAATAACAGTTAATAACAGTTAATAACAGTTAATAATAGTTAATAACAGTTAATAACAGTTAATAACAGTTAATAATAGTTAATAATAGTTAATAACAGTTAATAACAGTTAATAACAGTTAATAACAGTAAAACAGTCGTGAGCCAATTGGACCTTTTCATTCCATAGACAGTATACAAATTAAAAAGTCTTTTCATTTTGTGAGAGACGACACTGTTAGGTTTTAATTGTTCAACAGTGATGATGTGATTAAACAGAGCTGTAGTAGAGTCTGGAAAGGTTTTAATCTACTTCACTGTGAAGAACACTACATTTATTTACTTATGTAGGGGGTAGTGAGTGAGTTTAGTGTCAGAGGTGAGGGTCAGAGGTCAAACGTACACTGTACAGAACATCCACCCATCCTTCCATAGTGATGCACTGGAACACCGTCAGAACAGCGAACAGGATGTTGTCGAAGTTAGTGATTCCAAAGTTTGGTCCAGTCCAGAATTCTCTGCAGACACTTCCGTTAGGACACAGACGTGCAGGAGGTTCTAGACCACAAGGCCAGTCTGCAGACCGCTCTCCTGGAACACAACAACATCTATATTAACTACTATAACTAGATCAACTATAGCAACAATAAAAACTAGATCAGTGGTAGAGTTCAGACCTCAGTGAAGCAGCACTAGCCTGTGCTAATGCTAATGCTAACACATTAAACTAGATCAGTGGTAGAGTTCAGACCTCAGTGACGCAGCACTAGCCTGTGCTAATGCTAATGCTAACACATTAAACTAGATCAGTGGTAGAGTTCAGACCTCAGTGACGCAGCACCAGTCTGTGCTAATGCTAACGCTAACACATTAAACTAGATCAGTGGTAGAGTTCAGACCTGAGTGAAGCAGCACTAGCCTGTGCTAATGCTAATGCTAACACATTAAACTAGATCAGTGGTAGAGTTCAGACCTCAGTGAAGTAGCACCAGTCTGTGCTAATGCTAACGCTAACACATTAAACTAGATCAGTGGTAGAGTTCAGACCTCAGTGAAGCAGCACCAGTCTGTGCTAATGCTAACGCTAACACATTAAACTAGATCAGTGGTGGAGTTCAGACCTCAGTGACGCAGCACCAGTCTGTGCTAACGCTAAGATGCACAAGTGTTGTCTCATCTTCAGTTTTTCATCCGCTTTTAGACGAGTTTATTCAGGAGGAAATACTTGTTTATACGAAGACGCAACAGTAGGAGAAATATGATTGGATAGTCCTGCCTATGTGGTACTGTGTTAGACCCGCCCACATGTCCTTTTCTATTTCTGACGCCTGTAAATGTCCACCGGTCTCTGTTCAGGTATGTGTGTAATTTCTGTACAATAATAATAATAATAATAATAATAATAATAATAATAATGTGAAAGTGTATGTGACGTGAACATATGTGACATAAAGACGCAACGTGAACATGTGCGTTTGTTGACGTTTAGACGTAGACGTGACCCAGCGCACCTTCAATACGTCCCACTGTGGAAGGAAAGACACTTCTGATCAAATATGCTGTGGTATTAACCACAATCGTCCTGGTGTAGACGCAGCCTTAGGTCGCTGAGCCACATCTTTATGGAGGAAACCTCTTATTTTTCCACTGCATGAAGTCATTTTTTTGCAGTGATAAGGTCGTAGAATAGGAAACATTGTTGTAAGCTATTTCAATTTTTGTATAATCTGAAACTCCCAGAATAATAGTAGATGGTTTGGGTTCTATTTGTGTATGAAGTATGTTGGATACTAAATAATAACTATACTTCCATCCATCAGTTGAAGTAAATGTAAGCGTGTGTTTGTCTCTTGTCGCTGGAGTTTTTTCTGGTGAAAGGAAGAAATATCTGTGTTCACTTCACATGTGAATCTGTTTGTGGACTGAATCACTTCTATTAAAGCTTCACCCATTTTATAATAAAGCTCCTCCCATTTTCTGTGAGTAAGGGACTTTTCCCGTTGCCATGGAAACCAGCCTGTAGTTCCACACGCAGACACACAGAGCTGACTGGAGTAATGTATGGCTCAATGTTAAATTCTACCTTCAAACTTCTGCGATTTTTGGGAAAACTAAATAATTGGTGAAATGAGTGACAGGAGGGTCTGAGGAACAAGTAGATATATTTATTTTTCCTGTACTGTGAAAAATAAGTGAGATACAGCAGTTTTAAAACCACTGAACTCACCAAAATGAAGCAGATCTGTTAGTCTGTCAATCATGTTAAAGCCCCACCCACAGTGTTTGTCAATCATGTTAAAGCTCCTCCCACAGTCTTAATTGTCTGCAGGTGTTTCATAGTGCCAGGAGCACTGTTGCCATGGTGATGAGCAGTGGCGGGAACTTCAAAGGGCAGACTCATAGACAGCTCCACACTCTGTTACATGGAAAAAATAGGTGTGAACATACTGCCGAACTACTGCCATTTTTGGTAAAAGTGTAAATAATTGGTGAAAACAAAGTTGATGATGAGTGACAGGAGGGTGTGAGGAACAAGTACATGTACTTTTTATGTGTGTACTGTGAAAAATAAGTGAGTTAGAACAATTTAAAAACACTGAACTCAACATGAGACAGAAATGATTTTTCCAATAGAAGTCTATTGACAGAAATCCCTGACATCATCCCAAACAGGTTCCTGTCATTTCACTTTAAAAAGAGCTAGATCTTCAAACCCTGGTTTGTTTGAATTCTCACAACCATGGCAACATTTGTGGAAAAGATTGTTTGTCTACTATTTATGGTTTTGCCGTGAGGACGAGTTATTGAGACATTTTTCAGCTTAATTTTTTCTTCTCTCGTGCTCTAGCGATGACATCACCCACTGATAAAAAGTCAGATTTTGGTCTTTTCAGGGTGGATTTACTGAGTTCTCTATCGACAACCGTAAATCACACCCTCATGACAATCACATCCTAAAGACACCACAAAAATGACTGTGTTTGAAAGTTTAAATGAAGTCTGTGCCACAAAGTATGAAGAAGCAGGAGTGTTGGAAAAAAAAGGTCATTTTTATGTCAGTTACATTAAGAATGAATGGAGTTTTATTTGGTTTAATAATGCGAAATCTGTACGATATATCTCTATGTTATTTATCACTATGCACTTTAGGGGCTGCACTTTTCAATTTCATTGTTCTGTGAACAATGACAATAAAGACAATATAAGAATAAAGAAATAAAGAATACCCTCTGGGCCAATCTGAAGAATTTTTCCTATTTACTGCGAGGCATGACGATGTATCGTTTGGGAGTCATAGCCACATAAACGTGGACCAATTTATTTCCGATGGACGTTTTTGACATTTTTTTTTTTACATTTTATATGAAACCCATGAATCACAATGCCAATCCTGATAGATTCTACATATTTCAAGACCATGCCGCACATCTTAGCTTAATTTTTTTTGTCTATTCACAGAATTACAGGCCGCATTTTTCCCCAAAGTTTTTTGTGTAATAAAACATCATAAATATACCTGCGGGGAACTATCGAACCAAAATGTGTTAACCTTGGAACATAGAGCAACAGTGTGCAGCAATGTGTTTTCTGCTCTTAGGCATCTGTTACATAGTAGATATTTCAGGGAATATTCTATGCAACATCTCTTTGGAATAGCGATGAATGTGTTCCAGGCTGAGGGTCCAAGAAGTTAACAGGGTGGTGCAGTAGTTAACAGGGTGGTGCAGTAGTTAACAGGGTGGTGCAGTGGTTAACAGGGTGGTGCAGTAGTTAACAGGGTGGTGCAGTAGTTAACAGGGTGGTGCAGTAGTTAACAGGGTGGTGCAGTGGTTAACAGGGTGGTGCAGTAGTTAACAGGGTGGTGCAGTAGTTAACAGGGTGGTGCAGTAGTTAACAGGGTGGTGCAGTGGTTAACAGGGTGGTGCAGTAGTTAACAGGGTGGTGCAGTAGTTAACAGGGTGGTGCAGTAGTTAACAGGGTGGTGCAGTAGTTAACAGGGTGGTGCAGTGGTTAACAGGGTGGTGCAGTAGTTAACAGGGTGGTGCAGTGGTTAACAGGGTGGTGCAGTAGTTAACAGGGTGGTGCAGTAGTTAACAGGGTGGTGCAGTAGTTAACAGGGTGGTGCAGTAGTTAACAGGGTGGTGCAGTGGTTAACAGGGTGGTGCAGTAGTTAACAGGGTGGTGCAGTGGTTAACAGGGTGGTGCAGTAGTTAACAGGGTGGTGCAGTAGTTAACAGGGCGGTGCAGTGGTTAACAGGGTGGTGCAGTGATTAACAGGGCGGTGCAGTAGTTAACAGGGTGGTGCAGTGGTTAACAGGGTGGTGCAGTAGTTAACAGGATGGTGCAGTAGTTAACAGGGTGGTGCAGTAGTTAACAGGGTGGTGCAGTAGTTAACAGGGTGGTGCAGTGGTTAACAGGGTGGTGCAGTAGTTAACAGGGTGGTGCAGTAGTTAACAGGGTGGTGCAGTGGTTAACAGGGTGGTGCAGTAGTTAACAGGGTGGTGCAGTAGTTAACAGGGTGGTGCAGTAGTTAACAGGGTGGTGCAGTGGTTAACAGGGTGGTGCAGTAGTTAACAGGGTGGTGCAGTAGTTAACAGGGTGGTGCAGTAGTTAACAGGGTGGTGCAGTAGTTAACAGGGTGGTGCAGTGGTTAACAGGGTGGTGCAGTAGTTAACAGGGTGGTGCAGTGGTTAACAGGGTGGTGCAGTAGTTAACAGGGTGGTGCAGTAGTTAACAGGGTGGTGCAGTAGTTAACAGGGTGGTGCAGTAGTTAACAGGGTGGTGCAGTGGTTAACAGGGTGGTGCAGTAGTTAACAGGGTGGTGCAGTGGTTAACAGGGTGGTGCAGTAGTTAACAGGGTGGTGCAGTAGTTAACAGGGCGGTGCAGTGGTTAACAGGGTGGTGCAGTGATTAACAGGGCGGTGCAGTAGTTAACAGGGTGGTGCAGTGGTTAACAGGGTGGTGCAGTAGTTAACAGGATGGTGCAGTAGTTAACAGGGTGGTGCAGTAGTTAACAGGGTGGTGCAGTAGTTAACAGGGTGGTGCAGTGGTTAACAGGGTGGTGCAGTAGTTAACAGGGTGGTGCAGTAGTTAACAGGGTGGTGCAGTAGTTAACAGGGTGGTGCAGTGGTTAACAGGGTGGTGCAGTGGTTAACAGGGTGGTGCAGTAGTTAACAGGGTGGTGCAGTGGTTAACAGGGTGGTGCAGTAGTTAACAGGGTGGTGCAGTAGTTAACAGGGTGGTGCAGTGGTTAACAGGGTGGTGCAGTAGTTAACAGGGTGGTGCAGTGGTTAACAGGGTGGTGCAGTAGTTAACAGGGTGGTGCAGTGGTTAACAGGGCGGTGCAGTGGTTAACAGGGTGGTGCAGTGATTAACAGGGCGGTGCAGTAGTTAACAGGGTGGTGCAGTGGTTAACAGGGTGGTGCAGTAGTTAACAGGGTGGTGCAGTAGTTAACAGGGTGGTGCAGTAGTTAACAGGGTGGTGCAGTAGTTAACAGGGTGGTGCAGTGGTTAACAGGGTGGTGCAGTAGTTAACAGGGTGGTGCAGTAGTTAACAGGGTGGTGCAGTAGTTAACAGGGTGGTGCAGTAGTTAACAGGGTGGTGCAGTGGTTAACAGGGTGGTGCAGTAGTTAACAGGGTGGTGCAGTAGTTAACAGGGTGGTGCAGTGGTTAACAGGGTGGTGCAGTAGTTAACAGGGTGGTGCAGTAGTTAACAGGGTGGTGCAGTAGTTAACAGGGTGGTGCAGTGGTTAACAGGGTGGTGCAGTAGTTAACAGGGTGGTGCAGTGGTTAACAGGGTGGTGCAGTAGTTAACAGGGTGGTGCAGTAGTTAACAGGGCGGTGCAGTGGTTAACAGGGTGGTGCAGTGATTAACAGGGCGGTGCAGTAGTTAACAGGGTGGTGCAGTGGTTAACAGGGTGGTGCAGTAGTTAACAGGGTGGTGCAGTAGTTAACAGGGTGGTGCAGTAGTTAACAGGGTGGTGCAGTGGTTAACAGGGTGGTGCAGTAGTTAACAGGGTGGTGCAGTAGTTAACAGGGTGGTGCAGTAGTTAACAGGGTGGTGCAGTGGTTAACAGGGTGGTGCAGTAGTTAACAGGGTGGTGCAGTGGTTAACAGGGTGGTGTAGTGGTTCATTTCTAAAGCAGTGGATGTGTGTTAGTTTGTTGGTTCGTTAGTTAATTATTATATCTCACCTGTATCAGTTCTAAAGCAGGTGGTGTGGAACTTGCCCATGTAGAACTCCACTCCGATGATGGCGAACATGACGATGGCGAAGAACAACAGTAAACCGATCTGCAGCAGAGGAACCATGGCCTTCATGATGGACTTCAACACCACCTGGAGACCTGAGGACCAGAGGGAGGGGCTCAGACTGATGTGGGAGGAGCCTAAACATTGAAGGAGGGGCTTACAGTACTGTGGGTGGAGCTCAAGTCAGAGTAGGAGGGGCTTAAATCATAGTCAAATGTTTGTCCATTTATTTAAAAAAATGGAACTTGAAGTTTTAGCTCCATGTTCCAAAAACAGTCAAAGGTCAAAGTTCATCTGAGAAGAAACCACAGAAGAAGAGCGTCCAGAGCAGACGGGCCATAATAATTAGTGTTAAACGATGTCAAAAAACAGGGAATAACTCAGTCAGTCTAGAGTTTGCAAAAATTGTTGGTTTATTTTGCCATCAGCCTCCAAGTGTAGTACTCTTTTTACAGGTGAGGTTAAAATGCAAAAAAAATTAACAATAATGTATATATATATATATATATATATATATATATATATATATATATATATATATATATATATATATATATATATATACTATTTACAAAAATAAATAAATAAAACATGCAAAAAAATTCAGAGGTCTTCTATTGCTCTTTATCAACTCTGTAATTCTATTTCTTAGTCTGTGTACTTTGTCCTATGCTCTCTCTCTCTCTCTCTCTCTCTCTCTCTCTCTCTCTCTCTCTCTCTCTCTCTCTCTCTCTGAGGACGGAGTGTGTGTTTGAAGGGCTGAGAGCGGAATGTTTGAGGAATGTGAGGTTTTTTTCATGAGAAACTTCATATAGATTCACTTCTTTTCGTGTTGTTTGTGAGTTTGTTTGTTCTGTGTTTTTGATAAGTTAGTGTGTGTGTGTGTTTGTTTGATTGTGTGTGCTGACTCGCCGTCATGCCGTTAAACTAGTGCCCTCAGTGGCGTGTAGTGTGGAAGAGGCCGGCCTGGCTGTGGGGGAGGTGGTGGGTATGAGTCTGTCAAGTCAAGAATGAGTGGAGGTATTGTCATGGTTCTGGATGACACGTCTAAGGTGGGTGAGGTGGTGGAAAAGGGGGTAGTTATCCACAACACTTTTACTCCTGTTCTCCCTCTTGTAAACCCAGCAACTAAAATAACCACATCTAATGCACCACCTTTTATTAAAACAGAACAATTACTGAAAGAATTGCCCAGATATGGACAGATAAGACGAGCGTTTGTTTTCGGAGCTATCCCTGAACACATCATGAGAGTTGCAGCAGCAGAGACGACACAGCGTCGCATCCGGTGAGTGCATTGTTTCCTCTTCAACTCCACTAGCCTAGTTTCCTTAGCCATGGCTAGTTGTTGTTGTTCAGTATTTTCTGCTCAGTGTGTTGTATGTACAGTGAGTCCCTGCCTCCTTTACTGAGGATAGAAGTAGTTGTTGGAAGTGTAGTTTAGTGTCAGGGTTGGAGGACAGGGTTTCTGAGTTAGAAGCACGGCTCTGCAGCGTGGAGGCTAATGCTAGGCCTAGCTATAGCAAGGTAGCTGCAGGGACCGCAGGCTGTGCGAATAGCCATAGGAATGCTAGCGTGGCTAGTCCCTGAGCCAATCCCGTGCAGCCGGGAGAGTCGAGGGATCGGTTTGTGACAGTACGGGGGAATCGTCAAAGTTAAGGCTCTGGTCAGGTCAAGGTTTTTAAATGTAGCTCAGATGGATGTTGCATCTCGATTTTTCTTTGGGTTAGAGAGAAAGAACGGACAAAGAAAAATAATTCACTCTTTACGTACAGACAGTGGTTCTGACATCTCAAACTCGTCTGAAATCAGGCAGTTTGCTGTCAGGTTCTATAACAACCTTTTCAAGAGTGAGTGGTCTGACAATACAGATGTGCACAGCAGCTTCCTTACAGGTCTCCCTCAGGTGGACTCTGGGTCGGACTCGGAGCTGGGGGCAGATGTGACCCTACAGGAGCTTTATGATGAGCCTGCAGAGTGGCAAAGCACCGGGGATAGACGGCCTCCCTATCGACTTTTATAAGTCCTTCTGGTCCATCATAGGACATGATCTGCTGGCAGTGGTGACAGACAGTCTGTGGAGAGGACGGCTCCCGCAGAGCTGCAGGAGGGCCGTCATCACCCTATTACCTAAGAAGGGAGACCTGCAGTTCATTAAGAACTGGAGGCCGGTGTCGCTGCTGTGTGCAGATTACAAAATACTGTCCAAGGCGCTGGCCCTTAGATTAAGAGAGGTGATGGAGTCCATCATCCACCCTGACCAGACCTACTGTGTTCCTAGCAGGCTTATGAGTGATAATATCACTTTAATTCGTGATGTTCTGGCTGTTTCCAGTGAATTGGGTGTTGAAACTGGTCTGATTTCAATAGACCAGGAAAAGGCTTTTGATCTGGTTGAACACCAGTACCTTTGGCAGACTGACTGGGTTTGGGTTCAACCCTGAGTTCATTGCCAAGATCCGGGCTCTATATTGTGACATTGCGAGTGTTCTGAAAATCAATGGGGGGCTGAGTGCACCTTTCAGCATTGAGAGGGGGGTGAGGCAGGGCTGTTCTCTCTCGGGTAGGTTGTATTCTATCGCCTTCGAGCCTCTGCTGCACCAGCTGTGTCAGAAGCTGTCCGGTGTGTCCTTCCCCGGGTGTCCAGTGCCTCTGAGAATGGCTGCCTACGCTGACGACCTTGTGGTGATGGTAAATTCACAAAAAGATATTGATATTTTAATTGACACTGTTAAATTATTTGGTTTTATTTCTTCTGCCAAAGTGAACTGGGGAAAAAGCGAGGCTGTGATGGTGGGGGAGAGGCTGGGGGGGCGACTTAGCCTGCCTCCTGAGCTCACCTGGAAGAAAGGTGGGCTGAAGTACCTGGGGGTCTTCCTGGGGGATGACACCATGACAGTAAACAGTAAAAGGACGTCTGAATAAGTGGAGGTGGTTGCTCCCAAAGTTGTCTTTCCGCGGCAGAGTCCTAATTGCCAACAACTTGGTGTCATCCACCCTGTGGCACAGGTCGGTCTGACTGGACCCTCCGGTCTCAGGTACAATGGGTTTTAGTGGATTTTATTTGGGACAAGATGCACTGGGTCCCACAGAGTGTCCTTTTCCTCCCTAAAGAGGAGGGACAGCAGGGCCTGGTTCATTTAGCCAGTCGGGGGGCTGCTTTCCACCTGCAGTTTGTGCAGAGGTTGGTAGATGGACCGGAGAGCACTGCATGGAGGGCTTTAGCCCACTCCATCCTGAGGCGTGTGAACGGCCTGGGTATGGACCTGAATTTGTTTTTAATGGACAACAGCTCCTTTTTAACAGCTCATCACTGCCTGGTTTTTATAAAAGTGTTTTTAATGTGTGGAGTTTAGTTAATAGGGAGAGACAGAAGCAGGCAGACTCTCTGCACTGGCTGGTCCAGGAGCCGGTCATCCACGGGACTGTTCTGGACTGTCCAGGCTGGCTGGGCCCTTCTCTGAGCCGTCGTCTTCAGGCTGGGGGTGTCACTGCTCTGGGCCAGGTGGTGGAGCTGGCTAGACCGCGGATGCAGGGTTCTGCTGGGCTGGCTCACGTGATGGGACTGAGGTCATGCAGGGTGGTCCAACAACTCCTGGACCACTGGAGGAGGAAGCTGAGTGGACACCAACTCCTGTTGTTGGAGTCCTTCTGTGCAGGTGATGTTGACCCTAACGTGAACGATGTCTTCCCTCTCATCCAGCTGACCCCTGACCTGAGAGACTGCACTGGACCTTACCTGGACCGCTGCCCCAAGGCCTCTCTTCAGGAGGCCTCTGGAAAAACTCTATATAGTATTATGGTGGTAAGCTGAGTGGCCGTGATGACACTCCCTGGAGGAGTCACTTTAATTCAAAGGAGTCAAGGCCGGCCTGGAGATCCTTGTATAAACCTCCACTGACGAAGAAGCATGGGGACCTGCAGTGGAGGATTGTTCATGGAGCAGTAGCAGTGAACTCCTTCATCTCTGTCATTAATGTGGGTGTGGAGGACAGATGTCCATTCTGTACAGAGAGGGAGACAGTGTTCCACTGTTTCACTGGGTGTCAGTGGCTGGAAGAACTCTTCATTTTCTTACAGAGTCTTCATCAGTTTTAAAGAGGTCTTCTGAAGAGAACTTTTTATTTATGGTTTTAAATACACTCACAACAACAAAGAGAAGAGTCAGCTCCTGAACTTTGTTTTGGGTCAGGCCAAGATGGCGGTGTATGTAAGCAGGAGAAGAAGAGTGGTGGGAGGAGAGTTGATTCTTCCAGTGCTGGTGCTGGTGGAACTGGCCCGGTCCAGGATCAGGTTAGACTTCAATTTCCACTAAATGTCAGGAGACCTGACTGTTTTTAAGAACACATGGTGCTACCAGAATGTTCTGTGTCGGGTGGAAGGAGAGGACCTGGTGTTTGGGGAACTGATGGGGGGAGGGGTGTTTCATTATTATTTATTATGTATTTTGTTGTATTTATCTTTGATTATTTTCTCCATTGGTGTAAACAAGAAAATGTATAAATAAAAATGTAAAATGGTGACAAATAAAGTGGTGTTAAAAATCTAAATCTCTCTCTCTCTTTCTCTGTCTCTCTCTTTCTCTGTCTCTCGGTCTCTCTCTGAGTCTCTCTCTCTCTCTCACTCTTGGTTTTCACAGCCTTCTTAAATACTCTCGGCCCCTCCCTCTGGGCGGATCAAATATAATTGATAATAGTACCATTTTAAACAACAATAATAACACACATACTTCCACTCAAGGTTCATTTCACAGTACATATTTTCTCTCACTAATAACAGCAGTTTTAATGCTTTAACATTTGGCAAAAATATCTTAGACAAACTCAACACTCATTTGCATGTCACCTGATCCATTTCGCGGGAAATTACTATAAACATAATTGGGAAGTGCCGCTCTGTTTCCACTCCCTCTGCGGACGCGACGTGTCACAGGTGTCCAACTGAGCACAGGTAAGTTTAGTTAGTTTGTAAATGTTTGAAATATGGAGAAGCTTCCAAGTGTGGACTATTGTTAGGAGGAGGAAGTGGAATAATGGAAGTTATTCATTTGGGCGCGCTGGCAATGGAATGGTCAGGTCATTTGGGACAATCAGCTCCTAGTTTCCCTCCGTATCCGGAGGGAAAGAGTGTGTGCGTGTGTGTTTATGTGCGTGCGTGTGTGTGTGCGTGCGTGCGTGTGTGTGCGTGCGTGTGTGCGTGTGTGTGCGTGCGTGTGCGTGCGTGTGTGTGTGCGTGCATGAGCGTGTGTGCGTGCGTGTGTGTGTGCGTGCGTGCGTGTGTGTGCGTGCGTGTGTGCGTGTGTGTGCGTGCGTGTGCGTGCGTGTGTGTGTGCGTGCATGAGCGTGTGTGCGTGCGTGTGCGTGTGAGTGCGTGCATGTGAGTGCGTGCGTGTGCGTGCGTGTGTGTGTGCGTGCGTGTGCGTGCGTGCGTGCGTGTGTGTGCGTGCGTGTGTGTGCGTGCGTGCGTGTGTGTGTGTGTGTGCGTGCGTGCGTGTGTGCGTGCGTGTGTGCGTGCGTGCGTGTGTGTGTGCGTGCGTGCCTGAGAGCTGAAGCTTAGTGACAGGGCCGTGTAATCACAAACGACCATAATAATAAACTTACTGGGTATTCCAGACACCAGTTTCAGAGGTCGCAGAACTCTCACTGCTCGAAGCGTTCGCAGGTCAAAGTCTGAGCCCACGGTGGCTAAGATCCTGAAAAACAGTTAGAGATACAGTTAGAGTTCAATAGGTCACCACAGGGGGGTCAAAAGGTCACCAGAGAGGGTTCATGAGGTCACCACAGACGGGTCAAAAGGTCACCACTGAAGAGTCAAAAAAATAAATAAATAAAAACATGAAACACACGTCTGGTTGTGGAAATAAAAATATGATCACATGCAGACGAACAGAAAATAAATAATGCTGACTTATTGTTCCCTGATTGGCAGTTGACATGGCAACCACTAAAGCATATGACAGTTGTCATGGCAACCACTAAAGCATATGACAGTTGTCATGGCAACCACTAAAGCATATGACAGTTGTCATGGCAACCACTAAAGCATATGACAGTTGTCATGGCAACCACTAAAGCATATGACCGTTGACATGGCAACCACTAAAGCGCATGTGCGGTGTGTAGGAAGAACGCTAATGGAGCAAAGGAGTGACAAGAGAAAAAATTTATGAGTAAAAGCATGTGATGTTAGTTTTTATAGTTTGTACGACACAGATGCGTCCCCTCATGGTAGATCGTGCATCTCAGACATGTCCCTGCATCATAGATCACGCCCCTCAAAGGCGTCCCCACATGTGGATTGCGCCCCTCAGACGCCTCACGACATGGAAAATCCTGCCCCTCAGATGCGTCCCCACGTGGTAGGTTACACCCTCAGATGCGTCCCCACGTGATCACACCTCTCATTATTAGACTCAGGTCATTTCTTTTTCATTAGATCTCATTTTCCCACCCTGGGATCAGCAGCAGTGACCCGACCAATCAGAGCGCAGGCGAGTATGTGCGCTGTTGGTGCACGTGTGTGAAGCACACAACGGCTGATGTGATTGGACAGCTGTGACGGGCGCTGTGGAGCCACAGGGGGGGCGTGGTTATGAGCTCATTGCCGCTGACACACACACTCGCTATCAAACATGGCTGCTGTCAGAGAGCGCTGTTGAGAAATTAACTGTTACTGCACGTGCTCACACACTACACACTGGCACACAGTACCTTTACACACACTACATTTACAAACATTACCTTTACACACACTACATTTACGCACACTACATTTACACACACTACATTTACGCACACTACATTTACACACACTACATTTACACACACTACATTTACACACACTACATTTACACACACTACATTTACACACACTACATTTACAAACATTACCTTTACACACAGTACCTTTACACACAGTACCTTTACACACACTACATTTACAAACATTACCTTTACACACACTACATTTACACACAGTACCTTTACACACACTACATTTACGCACACTACATTTACACACACTACATTTACACACACTACATTTACAAACATTACCTTTACACACAGTACCTTTACACACAGTACCTTTACACACACTACATTTACACACAGTACCTTTACACACACTACATTTACACACACTACATTTACAAACATTACCTTTACACACACTACATTTACAAACATTACCTTTACACACACTACATTTACACACAGTACCTTTACACACACTACATTTACGCACACTACATTTACGCACACTATATTTACACACACTACATTTACACACACTACATTTACACACAGTACCTTTACACACACTACATTTACACACACTACATTTACACACAGTACCTTTACACACACTACATTTACGCACACTACATTTACGCACACTACATTTACGCACACTACATTTACACACACTACATTTACACACACTACATTTACACACAGTACCTTTACACACACTACATTTACGCACACTACATTTACACACACTACATTTACACACACTACACTTACAAACATTACCTTTACACACACTACATTTACAAACATTACATTTACACACACTACATTTACAAACATTACCTTTACACACACTACATTTACACACACTACATTTACAAACATTATCTTTACACACACTACATTTACAAACATTACCTTTACACACACTACATTTACACACATTACATTTACACACATTAAATTTACAAACACTACATTTACACACACTACATTTACAAACATTACCTTTACACACACTACACTTACACACACTACATTTACAAACATTACCTTTACACACACTACATTTACACACATTACATTTACACACATTAAATTTACAAACACTACATTTACACACACTACACTTACACACACTACATTTACAAACATTATCTTTACACACACTACATTTACAAACATTACCTTTACACACATTAAATTTACAAACACTACATTTACACACACTACATTTACAAACATTACATTTACACACACTACATTTACAAACATTACCTTTACACACACTACATTTACGCACACAACATTTACACACACTACATTTACGCACACTACATTTACACACACTACATTTACACACACTACATTTACACACACTACATTTACACACACTACATTTACACACTACATTTACACACACTACATTTACAAACATTACCTTTACACACACTACATTTACAAACATTACCTTTACACACACTACATTTACACACACTACATTTACAAACATTACCTTTACACACACTACATTTACGCACACTACATTTACACACACTACATTTACACACACTACATTTACACACTACATTTACGCACACTACATTTACACACATTACCTTTACACACACTACATTTACAAACATTACCTTTACACACACTACATTTACACACACTACATTTACACACACTACATTTACACACACTACATTTACACACACTACATTTACACACTACATTTACACACATTACCTTTACACACACTACATTTACAAACATTACCTTTACACACACTACATTTACACACACTACATTTACAAACATTACATTTACACACATTACCTTTACACACACTACATTTACAAACATTACCTTTACACACACTACATTTAAACACACTACATTTACACACACTACATTTACACACTACATTTACGCACACTACATTTACACACATTACCTTTACACACACTACATTTACACACACTACATTTACACACATTACCTTTACACACACTACATTTACACACACTACATTTACACACATTACCTTTACACACACTACATTTACACACACTACATTTACACACATTACCTTTACACACACTACATTTACGCACACTACATTTACACACATTACCTTTACACACAATACACTTACACACACTACACTTACACACACTACATTTACGCACACTACATTTACACACTACATTTACGCACACTACATTTACACACATTACCTTTACACACAATACACTTACACACACTACATTTAAACACACTACATTTACACACACTACATTTACACACTACATTTACGCACACTACATTTAAACACACTACATTTACACACACTACACTTACAAACACTACATTTACACACATTACCTTTACACACACTACATTTGCACACACTACACTTACACACACTACATTTACAAACATTACCTTTACACACACTACATTTACACACACTACACTTACACACACTACATTTACAAACATTACCTTTACACACACTACACTTACACACACTACATTTACACACATTACCTTTACACACACTACCTTTACACACACTACATTTACACACACTACATTTGCACACATTACCTTTACACACACTACATTTACACACACTACATTTACACACACTACATTTACACACACTACATTTACACACACTACATTTACACACACTACATTTGCACACATTACCTTTACACACACTACATTTGCACACACTACATTTACACACATTACCTTTACACACACTACATTTACACACACTACATTTACAAACATTACCTTTACACACACTACACTTACACACACTACATTTACACACTAGCAGCATGTTTGCGATCTTATGTACGATCAGTTACTAGTTTGAGTAGCAGCAGGACAGAAGTGTATTAGCAGTG
>CM035794.1:1071936-1121936 GCA_020466265.1 Siphamia tubifer | reverse complement strand
GTTGGATTCAAATCAAAGTGGGTTAGGAGATTGTTGTTGATGGCAAAACCCACGCCTGCTTCTTTTAGTCACTTCCGCTCCAAAACATTGTGTGGCTGTTCTCAACAAGGCTTCCCATTCCAGGTCAACGAACTTCACTTAAGGCACAAATATCAACAGCGGCTTTTTCCAACTCTTTACTTATGTCTTTGTCCAAGGACACTCGGACAAAGACACTGGGACATGTGGACAGCGAGAGCCAGGATGCGAACTGCCAATCTCTCGGTCATTGGGCGACCCACTCTACCAACTGACTCACCATACCAACTGACCCACTTTACCAACTGACCCACTTTACCAACTGACCCACTCTACCAACTGACCCACTCTACCAACTGACCCACTTTACCAACTGACCCACTCTACCAACTGACCCACTTTACCAACTGACCCACTCTACCAACTGACCCACTTTACCAACTGACTCACCCTACCAACTGACCCACTGTACCAACTGACTCACCCTACCAACTGACCCACTGTACCAACTGACTCACCCTACCAACTGACCCACTTTACCAACTGACCCACTCTACCAACTGACCCACTCTACCAACTGACCCACTTTACCAACTGACCCACTTTACCAACTGACCCACTCTACCAACTGACCCACTTTACCAACTGACCCACTCTACCAACTGACTCACCCTACCGACTGACCCACTTTACCAACTGACCCACTCTACCAACTGACCCACTTTACCAACTGACCCACTTTACCAACTGACCCACTCTACCAACTGACTCACTTTACCAACTGACCCACTCTACCAACTGACCCACTCTACCAACTGACCCACTTTACCAACTGACCCACTCTACCAACTGACCCACTTTACCAACTGACCCACTCTACCAACTGACCCACTCTACCAACTGACCCACTCTACCAACTGACCCACTTTACCAACTGACCCACTCTACCAACTGACCCACTCTACCAACTGACCCACTCTACCAACTGACCCACTTTACCAACTGACCCACTTTACCAACTGACCCACTCTACCAACTGACCCACTTTACCAACTGACCCACTCTACCAACTGACTCACCCTACCGACTGACCCACTTTACCAACTGACCCACTCTACCAACTGACCCACTTTACCAACTGACCCACTCTACCAACTGACCCACTCTACCAACTGACCCACAGCCGGTTGGTAGAGTATCTTTTTTTAAGATATCCTGGGTAATCTTCTTTTATTAATTAATTAATTTATTTATTTATTTAATGTGTTTGTATTGACTTTAGTTGAAGGAACAAATGTATGGATGTAAACAAGTGTCAAAAACAAAACTGATTTAAAAATAAAAAGGCAAAAGTAAAAATGACTGGAACCATTAATTTTACTCCAGTTTTTTTTTTGATAATTTTTCCAGATAATTTTTTTATCTTGTAAATATTTGTTGTTAATTTTTTGGTTTATTTTATTTATTTTACTGTGGAAGTGCTAAGGCTACCGACTACAAACTAACTCATTATTTATTTTAATTAATTAATTTTTTTTAAATAATTTTGGTCATTTTTTTTATTATTTTGTTGATTAGTTAAATTTTTCAATTATTTCTGTAATTTTGTTCATTAATTAGCATTATGTTTTTTTTTATTATTTTGGACTTTTTGTTGATTATTTTGCTGGATTTTCTTGAATTTTGTTTAAGATTTTGATCATTTTGTTTGAGTTTGTTGATTATTTTGTTGATTAATTAGTGCTGGCCACGCCCCCCTCACATGCACTCTCCGCCCCTCCTGAGGGTCAGAGCTGAACTTTGAAGCTTTGTCCAGACTCCAGACGCACAGATAAATAAGTGACAAAAACAATGGGGCCGGCTTTGTTTCCGTGGCAACGGTAGTGGGATTATTGTTCCGCTGACTCAGTCTGGGGTTGCCGTGGTAACGGGCCGGCAGTAAAAAGGCCGTGTGGATGCTTCGGTCAACAACGAACGGCAGCGGTGTGTAAACACAGCAAAGAAAACACACACGCACAGGCTTCTGCGACACCACGGCAACAGGATGACCTTTAACCCCGAGGAGTTCCTGAACGCACCGTCACATGAACGCATCATGAATAAGACTCTGAGTAATTGTTATTTATAGAGACACAGATGAGCAAAATACATTTAAAATATCCTTTAAAATATGGTCATGAGAAAGATTTTCAGTGCTTTAAGGTGCAGTTAAAAAACTGTAATTACCTCTAAAAACATCATTTTGACTTTTTATCTGATAATTTTGAATTGTTATCTCAGAATTTTCACCAAAATAATAAAAAAAAAGTAAACTAATTAATCAATAAAATGAGTGAATGAGTTGAACACGCAGAAGTAACAGCAGATTTAACCTTTGAACCCTGACACATGTCCACCACAGCAGGGGGTTCTCCCTGTCAGGTCTACCATCAGTGAGGGGGTGGGGGTGTGGGGGTGTGTGTGTCGGGGGGCTCACCCTGTCAGGACGACCACGAAGTCCATGACGTTCCAGCCGTTGCGAAGGTAGGAACCTTTATGGAAGACGAAGCCCAGGGCGATGATTTTAATGGCTGCTTCGAAACAGAAGATTCCAATGAAGTAGGGTTCAGTGTCATCCTGTGGGGGGGCAGAGGGGGGGGGGGGGGGGGGGGGGGGTCAAAGAGTAGGGTTCAGGAAGTGGAACACCTGACTGTTTTTATCATAATTTCAATGAAAAAAAATTTATCTAAAAAAACTAAATGAGTGAATGACTTTAACTTCCTGTGGTCGTGTGTTCAAAGTTCTGTTTGTGGTTCTGTTTGTGGTTCTGTTTGTGGTTCTGTTTGTTGTTCTGTTTGTGATTCTGTTCGTGGTTCTGTTTGTGGTTCTGTTCGTGGTTCTGTTTGTGGTTGTGTTCGTGGTTCTGTTTGTGGTTCTGTTCGTGGTTCTGTTTGTGGTTGTGTTCGTGGTTCTGTTTGTGGTTCTGTTTGTGGTTCTGTTCGTGGTTCTGTTTGTGGTTCTGTTCGTGGTTCTGTTTGTGGTTGTGTTCGTGGTTCTGTTTGTGGTTCTGTTTGTGGTTCTGTTCGTGGTTGTGTTTGTGGTTCTGTTTGTGATTCTGTTCGTGGTTGTGTTCGTGGTTCTGTTCGTGGTTGTGTTCGTGGTTCTGTTTGTTGTTCTGTTTGTGATTCTGTTTGTGGTTCTGTTTGTTGTTCTGTTTGTGGTTCTGTTTGTGGTTCTGTTTGTGGTTCTGTTTGTTGTTCTGTTTGTGATTCTGTTCGTGGTTCTGTTTGTGGTTCTGTTCGTGGTTCTGTTTGTGGTTGTGTTCGTGGTTCTGTTTGTGGTTCTGTTTGTGGTTCTGTTCGTGGTTGTGTTCGTGGTTCTGTTTGTGGTTCTGTTCGTGGTTGTGTTCGTGGTTCTGTTCGTGGTTCTGTTCGTGGTTCTGTTTGTTGTTCTGTTTGTGATTCTGTTTGTGGTTCTGTTTGTTGTTCTGTTTGTGATTCTGTTTGTGGTTCTGTTTGTTGTTCTGTTTGTGGTTCTGTTTGTGGTTCTGTTGTTCTGTTTGTGATTCTGTTCGTGGTTCTGTTTGTGGTTCTGTTCGTGGTTCTGTTTGTGGTTGTGTTCGTGGTTCTGTTTGTGGTTCTGTTCGTGGTTCTGTTCGTGGTTGTGTTCGTGGTTCTGTTCGTGGTTCTGTTTGTTGTTCTGTTTGTGATTCTGTTTGTGGTTCTGTTTGTTGTTCTGTTTGTGGTTCTGTTTGTGATTCTGTTCATGGTTCTGTTTGTGGTTGTGTTCGTGGTTCTGTTTGTGGTTCTGTTTGTGGTTCTGTTTGTTGTTCTGTTTGTGATTCTGTTTGTTGTTCTGTTTGTGGTTCTGTTTGTGGTTCTGTTTGTGGTTCTGTTCGTGGTTCTGTTTGTGGTTCTGTTCGTGGTTGTGTTCATGGTTCTGTTTGTGGTTCTGTTCGTGGTTCTGTTCGTGGTTCTGTTTGTTGTTCTGTTTGTGATTCTGTTTGTGGTTCTGTTTGTGGTTCTGTTTGTGGTTCTGTTTGTTGTTCTGTTTGTGATTCTGTTCGTGGTTCTGTTTGTGGTTCTGTTTGTGGTTCTGTTTGTGGTTGTGTTCGTGGTTCTGTTTGTGGTTCTGTTCGTGGTTCTGTTTGTGGTTGTGTTCGTGGTTCTGTTTGTGGTTCTGTTTGTGGTTCTGTTCGTGGTTCTGTTTGTGGTTCTGTTCGTGGTTCTGTTTGTGGTTGTGTTCGTGGTTCTGTTTGTGGTTCTGTTTGTGGTTCTGTTCGTGGTTCTGTTTGTGGTTCTGTTTGTGATTCTGTTTGTGGTTGTGTTCGTGGTTCTGTTCGTGGTTCTGTTTGTGGTTCTGTTCGTGGTTCTGTTCGTGGTTGTGTTCGTGGTTCTGTTTGTGGTTCTGTTCGTGGTTCTGTTTGTTGTTCTGTTTGTTGTTCTGTTTGTGATTCTGTTTGTGGTTCTGTTTGTTGTTCTGTTTGTGGTTCTGTTTGTGGTTCTGTTTGTGGTTCTGTTTGTGGTTCTGTTTGTTGTTCTGTTTGTGATTCTGTTCGTGGTTCTGTTCGTGGTTCTGTTCGTGGTTGTGTTCGTGGTTCTGTTTGTGGTTCTGTTCATGGTTCTGTTTGTGGTTGTGTTCGTGGTTCTGTTTGTGGTTCTGTTTGTGGTTCTGTTCGTGGTTGTGTTCGTGGTTCTGTTCATGGTTCTGTTCGTGGTTGTGTTCGTGGTTCTGTTCGTGGTTCTGTTCGTGGTTCTGTTTGTTGTTCTGTTTGTGATTCTGTTTGTGGTTCTGTTTGTTGTTCTGTTTGTGGTTCTGTTTGTTGTTCTGTTTGTCATTCTGTTCGTGGTTCTGTTTGTGGTTCTGTTCGTGGTTCTGTTTGTGGTTGTGTTCGTGGTTCTGTTTGTGGTTCTGTTCGTGGTTCTGTTTGTGGTTGTGTTCGTGGTTCTGTTTGTGGTTCTGTTTGTGGTTCTGTTCGTGGTTCTGTTTGTGGTTCTGTTCGTGGTTCTGTTTGTGGTTGTGTTCGTGGTTCTGTTTGTGGTTCTGTTTGTGGTTCTGTTCGTGGTTGTGTTTGTGGTTCTGTTTGTGATTCTGTTCGTGGTTGTGTTCGTGGTTCTGTTCGTGGTTGTGTTCGTGGTTCTGTTTGTTGTTCTGTTTGTGATTCTGTTTGTGGTTCTGTTTGTGGTTCTGTTTGTGGTTCTGTTTGTTGTTCTGTTTGTGATTCTGTTCGTGGTTCTGTTTGTGGTTCTGTTCGTGGTTCTGTTTGTGGTTGTGTTCGTGGTTCTGTTTGTGGTTCTGTTTGTGGTTCTGTTCGTGGTTGTGTTCGTGGTTCTGTTTGTGGTTCTGTTCGTGGTTGTGTTCGTGGTTCTGTTCGTGGTTCTGTTCGTGGTTCTGTTTGTTGTTCTGTTTGTGATTCTGTTTGTGGTTCTGTTTGTTGTTCTGTTTGTGATTCTGTTTGTGGTTCTGTTTGTTGTTCTGTTTGTGGTTCTGTTTGTGGTTCTGTTGTTCTGTTTGTGATTCTGTTCGTGGTTCTGTTTGTGGTTCTGTTCGTGGTTCTGTTTGTGGTTGTGTTCGTGGTTCTGTTTGTGGTTCTGTTCGTGGTTCTGTTCGTGGTTGTGTTCGTGGTTCTGTTCGTGGTTCTGTTTGTTGTTCTGTTTGTGATTCTGTTTGTGGTTCTGTTTGTTGTTCTGTTTGTGGTTCTGTTTGTGATTCTGTTCATGGTTCTGTTTGTGGTTGTGTTCGTGGTTCTGTTTGTGGTTCTGTTTGTGGTTCTGTTTGTTGTTCTGTTTGTGATTCTGTTTGTTGTTCTGTTTGTGGTTCTGTTTGTGGTTCTGTTTGTGGTTCTGTTCGTGGTTCTGTTTGTGGTTCTGTTCGTGGTTGTGTTCATGGTTCTGTTTGTGGTTCTGTTCGTGGTTCTGTTCGTGGTTCTGTTTGTTGTTCTGTTTGTGATTCTGTTTGTGGTTCTGTTTGTGGTTCTGTTTGTGGTTCTGTTTGTTGTTCTGTTTGTGATTCTGTTCGTGGTTCTGTTTGTGGTTCTGTTTGTGGTTCTGTTTGTGGTTGTGTTCGTGGTTCTGTTTGTGGTTCTGTTTGTGGTTCTGTTTGTGGTTGTGTTCGTGGTTCTGTTTGTGGTTCTGTTTGTGGTTCTGTTCGTGGTTCTGTTTGTGGTTCTGTTCGTGGTTCTGTTTGTGGTTGTGTTCGTGGTTCTGTTTGTGGTTCTGTTTGTGGTTCTGTTCGTGGTTCTGTTTGTGGTTCTGTTTGTGATTCTGTTTGTGGTTGTGTTCGTGGTTCTGTTCGTGGTTCTGTTTGTGGTTCTGTTCGTGGTTCTGTTCGTGGTTGTGTTCGTGGTTCTGTTTGTGGTTCTGTTCGTGGTTCTGTTTGTTGTTCTGTTTGTTGTTCTGTTTGTGATTCTGTTTGTGGTTCTGTTTGTGGTTCTGTTTGTGGTTCTGTTTGTGGTTCTGTTTGTGGTTCTGTTTGTGGTTCTGTTTGTGATTCTGTTCGTGGTTCTGTTCGTGGTTCTGTTCGTGGTTGTGTTCGTGGTTCTGTTTGTGGTTCTGTTCATGGTTCTGTTTGTGGTTGTGTTCGTGGTTCTGTTTGTGGTTCTGTTTGTGGTTCTGTTCGTGGTTGTGTTCGTGGTTCTGTTCATGGTTCTGTTCGTGGTTGTGTTCGTGGTTCTGTTCGTGGTTCTGTTCGTGGTTCTGTTTGTTGTTCTGTTTGTGATTCTGTTTGTGGTTCTGTTTGTTGTTCTGTTTGTGGTTCTGTTTGTTGTTCTGTTTGTCATTCTGTTCGTGGTTCTGTTTGTGGTTCTGTTCGTGGTTCTGTTTGTGGTTGTGTTCGTGGTTCTGTTTGTGGTTCTGTTCGTGGTTCTGTTTGTGGTTGTGTTCGTGGTTCTGTTTGTGGTTCTGTTTGTGGTTCTGTTCGTGGTTCTGTTTGTGGTTCTGTTCGTGGTTCTGTTTGTGGTTGTGTTCGTGGTTCTGTTTGTGGTTCTGTTCGTGGTTGTGTTTGTGGTTCTGTTTGTGATTCTGTTCGTGGTTGTGTTCGTGGTTCTGTTTGTGGTTCTGTTTGTGGTTCTGTTCGTGGTTGTGTTCGTGGTTCTGTTCATGGTTCTGTTCGTGGTTGTGTTCGTGGTTCTGTTCGTGGTTCTGTTCGTGGTTCTGTTTGTTGTTCTGTTTGTGATTCTGTTTGTGGTTCTGTTTGTTGTTCTGTTTGTGGTTCTGTTTGTTGTTCTGTTTGTGATTCTGTTCGTGGTTCTGTTCGTGGTTCTGTTCGTGGTTCTGTTTGTGGTTGTGTTCGTGGTTCTGTTTGTGGTTCTGTTCGTGGTTCTGTTTGTGGTTGTGTTCGTGGTTCTGTTTGTGGTTCTGTTCGTGGTTCTGTTTGTGGTTGTGTTCGTGGTTCTGTTTGTGGTTCTGTTTGTGGTTCTGTTCGTGGTTGTGTTTGTGGTTCTGTTTGTGATTCTGTTCGTGGTTGTGTTCGTGGTTCTGTTCGTGGTTGTGTTCGTGGTTCTGTTTGTTGTTCTGTTTGTGATTCTGTTTGTGGTTCTGTTTGTTGTTCTGTTTGTGGTTCTGTTTGTGGTTCTGTTTGTGGTTCTGTTTGTTGTTCTGTTTGTGATTCTGTTCGTGGTTCTGTTTGTGGTTCTGTTCGTGGTTCTGTTTGTGGTTGTGTTCGTGGTTCTGTTTGTGGTTCTGTTTGTGGTTCTGTTCGTGGTTGTGTTCGTGGTTCTGTTTGTGGTTCTGTTCGTGGTTGTGTTCGTGGTTCTGTTCGTGGTTCTGTTCGTGGTTCTGTTTGTTGTTCTGTTTGTGATTCTGTTTGTGGTTCTGTTTGTGGTTCTGTTTGTGATTCTGTTTGTGGTTCTGTTTGTTGTTCTGTTTGTGGTTCTGTTTGTGGTTCTGTTGTTCTGTTTGTGATTCTGTTCGTGGTTCTGTTTGTGGTTCTGTTCGTGGTTCTGTTTGTGGTTGTGTTCGTGGTTCTGTTTGTGGTTCTGTTTGTGGTTCTGTTCGTGGTTGTGTTCGTGGTTCTGTTCGTGGTTCTGTTCGTGGTTGTGTTCGTGGTTCTGTTCGTGGTTCTGTTTGTGGTTCTGTTTGTTGTTCTGTTTGTGATTCTGTTTGTGGTTCTGTTTGTTGTTCTGTTTGTGGTTCTGTTTGTGATTCTGTTCGTGGTTCTGTTTGTGGTTGTGTTCGTGGTTCTGTTTGTGGTTCTGTTTGTGGTTCTGTTTGTGGTTGTGTTCGTGGTTCTGTTTGTGGTTCTGTTTGTGGTTCTGTTTGTGGTTCTGTTCGTGGTTGTGTTCGTGGTTCTGTTTGTGGTTCTGTTCGTGGTTGTGTTCATGGTTCTGTTTGTGGTTCTGTTCGTGGTTCTGTTCGTGGTTCTGTTTGTTGTTCTGTTTGTGATTCTGTTTGTGGTTCTGTTTGTGGTTCTGTTTGTGGTTCTGTTTGTTGTTCTGTTTGTGATTCTGTTCGTGGTTCTGTTTGTGGTTCTGTTCGTGGTTCTGTTTGTGGTTGTGTTCGTGGTTCTGTTTGTGGTTCTGTTCGTGGTTCTGTTTGTGGTTGTGTTCGTGGTTCTGTTTGTGGTTCTGTTTGTGGTTCTGTTCGTGGTTCTGTTTGTGGTTCTGTTCGTGGTTCTGTTTGTGGTTGTGTTCGTGGTTCTGTTTGTGGTTCTGTTTGTGGTTCTGTTCGTGGTTCTGTTTGTGGTTCTGTTTGTGATTCTGTTTGTGGTTGTGTTCGTGGTTCTGTTCGTGGTTCTGTTTGTGGTTCTGTTCGTGGTTCTGTTCGTGGTTGTGTTCGTGGTTCTGTTTGTGGTTCTGTTTGTGGTTCTGTTCGTGGTTCTGTTTGTTGTTCTGTTTGTTGTTCTGTTTGTGATTCTGTTTGTGGTTCTGTTTGTTGTTCTGTTTGTGGTTCTGTTTGTGGTTCTGTTTGTGGTTCTGTTTGTGGTTCTGTTTGTGGTTCTGTTTGTTGTTCTGTTTGTGATTCTGTTCGTGGTTCTGTTCGTGGTTCTGTTCGTGGTTGTGTTCGTGGTTCTGTTTGTGGTTCTGTTCATGGTTCTGTTTGTGGTTGTGTTCGTGGTTCTGTTTGTGGTTCTGTTTGTGGTTCTGTTCGTGGTTGTGTTCGTGGTTCTGTTCGTGGTTCTGTTCGTGGTTGTGTTCGTGGTTCTGTTCGTGGTTCTGTTCGTGGTTCTGTTTGTTGTTCTGTTTGTGATTCTGTTTGTGGTTCTGTTTGTTGTTCTGTTTGTGGTTCTGTTTGTGATTCTGTTTGTGGTTCTGTTTGTTGTTCTGTTTGTGATTCTGTTCGTGGTTCTGTTTGTGGTTCTGTTCGTGGTTCTGTTTGTGGTTGTGTTCGTGGTTCTGTTTGTGGTTCTGTTTGTGGTTCTGTTCGTGGTTCTGTTCGTGGTTCTGTTCGTGGTTGTGTTCGTGGTTCTGTTCGTGGTTCTGTTTGTTGTTCTGTTTGTGATTCTGTTTGTGGTTCTGTTTGTTGTTCTGTTTGTGGTTCTGTTTGTGATTCTGTTCGTGGTTCTGTTTGTGGTTCTGTTCGTGGTTCTGTTTGTGGTTGTGTTCCTGGTTCTGTTTGTGGTTCTGTTTGTTGTTCTGTTTGTGATTCTGTTCGTGGTTCTGTTTCTGGTTCTGTTCGTGGTTCTGTTTGTGGTTGTGTTCGTGGTTCTGTTTGTGGTTCTGTTTGTGGTTCTGTTCGTGGTTGTGTTCGTGGTTCTGTTCGTGGTTCTGTTCGTGGTTGTGTTCGTGGTTCTGTTCGTGGTTCTGTTTGTTGTTCTGTTTGTGATTCTGTTTGTGGTTCTGTTTGTTGTTCTGTTTGTGGTTCTGTTTGTGGTTCTGTTCGTGGTTCTGTTTGTGGTTGTGTTCGTGGTTCTGTTTGTGGTTCTGTTCGTGGTTCTGTTCGTGGTTCTGTTTGTGGTTCTGTTTGTGGTTCTGTTTGTTGTTCTGTTTGTGATTCTGTTTGTTGTTCTGTTTGTGGTTCTGTTTGTGGTTCTGTTTGTGGTTGTGTTCGTGGTTGTGTTCGTGGTTGTGTTCGTGGTTCTGTTTGTGGTTCTGTTTGTGGTTCTGTTTGTGGTTCCCTTCAGTTTAACACCTGCTGCTTCTGAGCATGCTCATAAGTGTTTCCACACACAAACACCCGTCAGGTTGGTTGAAAAACCCTTAAAATATTTTAGTTCGGAAATTTTTATTTTATATACATTGTTAAAATGCAACAAAAATGTAAACACATATACCTGACATTATTGAGCTGGACCGAACCATCCTTTGAACTGGACTCTCGCTCTATTGTCCCTCTCACTCTATTGTCCCTCTCACTAAATAGTCCCTCTCACTAAATTGTCCCTCTCACTCTATTGTCCCTCTCACTAAATTGTCCCTCTCACTAAATTGTCCCTCTCACTAAATTGTCCCTCTCACTCTATCGTCCCTCTCACTAAATTGTCCCTCTCACTCTATTGTCCCTCTCACTATATTGTCCCTCTCACTCTATTGTCCCTCTCACTCTATTGTCCCTCTCACTAAATTGTCCCTCTCACTCTATTGTCCCTCTCACTCTATTGTCCCTCTCACTCTATCGTCCCGCTCACTCTATTGTCCCTCTCACTATATCGTCCCTCTTACTCTATCGTCCCTCTTACTCTATCGTCCCTCTCACTCTATTGTCCCTCTCGCTCTAATGTCCCTCTCATTTTATTGTCCCTCTCGCTCTATTGTCCCTCTCACTAAATTGTGCCTCTCGCTCTATTGTCCCTCTCACTCTATTGTCCCTCTCACTAAAATGTCCCTCTCACTCTATTGTCCCTCTCAATAAATTGTCCCTCTCACTCTATTGTCCCTCTCGCTCTATTGTCCCTCTCACTCTATTGTCCCTCTCACTCTATTGTCCCTCTCACTAAATTGTCCCTCTCACTAAATTGTCCCTCTCACTCTATTGTCCCTCTCACTCTATTGTCACTCTCACTATATCGTCCCTCTTACTCTATCGTCCCTCTTACTCTATCGTCCCTCTCACTCTATCGTCCCTCTTACTAAATTGTCCCTCTCACTCTATTGTCCCTCTCACAAAATTGTCCCTCTCACTATATTGTCCCTCTCACTCTATTGTCCCTCTCACTATAATGTCCCTCTCACTCTATTGTCCCTCTCACTATATCGTCCCTCTCACTCTATTGTCCCTCTCACTCTATTGTCCCTCTCACTATATCGTCCCTCTTACTCTATCGTCCCGCTCACTCTATTGTCCCTCTCACTAAATTGTCCCTCTCACTCTATTGTCCCTCTCACTATATTGTCCCTCTCACACTATTGTCCCTCTCACTCTATTGTCCCTCTCACTCTATTGTCCCTCTCACTCTATTGTCCCTCTCAATAAATTGTCCCTCTCACTAAATTGTCCCTCTCACTATATTGTCCCTCTCACTCTATTGTCCCTCTCACTATAATGTCCCTCTCACTCTATTGTAAATAGAGTGAGAGGGACAATACAGTGAGAGGGACAATTTAGTGAGAGGGACAATAGAGTGCCTCTCACTATATTGTCCCTCTTACTCTATCGTCCCTCTCACTCTATTGTCCCTCTCAATAAATTGTCCCTCTCACTCTATTGTCCCACTCACTAAATTGTCCCTCTCACTCTATTGTCCCTCTCACTCTATTGTCCCTCTCACTATATTGTCCGCGTCACTCTATTGTCCCTCTCACTATATTGTCCCTCTCACTCTATTGTCCCTCTCAATCTATTGTCCCTCTCACTATATTGTCCGCCTCACTCTATTGTCCCTCTCACTCTATTGTCCCTCTCACTATACTGTCCCTCTCACTCTATTGTCCCTCTCGCTCTAATGTCCCTCTCATTTTATTGTCCCTCTCGCTCTATTGTCCCTCTCACTAAATTGTGCCTCTCGCTCTATTGTCCCTCTCACTAAATTGTCCCTCTCACTCTATTGTCCCTCTCACTAAATTGTCCCTCTCACTCTATTGTCCCTCTCAATAAATTGTCCCTCTCACTCTATTGTCCCTCTCGCTCTATTGTCCCTCTCACTCTATTGTCCCTCTCACTCTATTGTCCCTCTCAATAAATTGTCCCTCTCACTCTATTGTCCCTCTCACTCTATTGTCACTCTCACTATATCGTCCCTCTTACTCTATCGTCCCTCTTACTCTATCGTCCCTCTCACTCTATCGTCCCTCTTACTAAATTGTCCCTCTCACTCTATTGTCCCTCTCACAAAATTGTCCCTCTCACTATATTGTCCCTCTCACTCTATTGTCCCTCTCACTATAATGTCCCTCTCACTCTATTGTCCCTCTCACTATATCGTCCCTCTCACTCTATTGTCCCTCTCACTCTATTGTCCCTCTCACTATATCGTCCCTCTTACTCTATCGTCCCGCTCACTCTATTGTCCCTCTCACTAAATTGTCCCTCTCACTCTATTGTCCCTCTCACTATATTGTCCCTCTCACTCTATTGTCCCTCTCACTCTATTGTCCCTCTCACTCTATTGTCCCTCTCACTCTATTGTCCCTCTCACTCTATTGTCCCTCTCACTCTATTGTCCCTCTCACTAAATTGTCCCTCTCGCTCTATTGTCCCTCTCACTATGACGTCCCTCTCACTCTATTGTCCCTCACTCTATTGTCCCTCTCACTATGACGTCCCTCTCACTCTATTGTCCCTCACTCTATTGTCCCTCTCACTAAATATTCCCTCTCACTCTATTGTCCCTCTCACTCTATTGTCCCTCTCACTATATTGTCCCTCTCACTCTATTGTCCCTCTCACTCTATTGTCCCTCTCACTATATTTTCCCTCTCACTCTATTGTCCCTCTCACTCTATTGTCCCTCTTACTCTATTGCCCCTCTCTCTCTCTCACTCTATTGTCCCTCTCACTATATTGTCCCTCTCACTCTATTGTCCCTCTCACTCTATTGTACCTCTTACTCTATTGCCCCTCTCGCTCTCTCACTCTCTTGTCCCTCTCAGTATATTGTCCCTCTCACTAAATTGTCCCTCTCACTCTATTGTCCCTCTCGCTCTATTGTCCCTCTTACTCTAATGTCCCTCTCACTCTATTGTCCCTCTCACTCTATCGTCCCTCTCACTATATTGTCCCTCTCACTCTATTGTCCCTCTCACTAAATTGTCCCTCTCACTAAATTGTCCCTCTCACTCTATCGTCCCTCTCACTAAATTGTCCCTCTCACTCTATTGTCCCTCTCACTATATTGTCCCTCTCACTCTATTGTCCCACTCACTCTATTGTCCCTCTCACTAAATTGTCCCTCTCACTAAATTGTCCCTCTCACTATATTGTCCCTCTCACTCTATTGTCCCTCTCACTATAATGTCCCTCTCACTCTATTGTAAATAGAGTAAGAGGGACGATATAGTGAGAGGGACAATAGAGTGAGAGGGACATTATAGTGAGAGGGACAATAGAGTGCCTCTCACTAAATTGTCCCTCTCACTAAATTGTCCCTCTCGCTCTATTGTCCCTCTCACTATGACGTCCCTCTCACTCTATTGTCCCTCACTCTATTGTCCCTCTCACTATGACGTCCCTCTCACTCTATTGTCCCTCACTCTATTGTCCCTCTCACTAAATATTCCCTCTCACTCTATTGTCCCTCTCACTCTATTGTCCCTCTCACTATATTGTCCCTCTCACTCTATTGTCCCTCTCACTCTATTGTCCCTCTCACTATATTTTCCCTCTCACTCTATTGTCCCTCTCACTCTATTGTCCCTCTTACTCTATTGCCCCTCTCTCTCTCTCACTCTATTGTCCCTCTCACTATATTGTCCCTCTCACTCTATTGTCCCTCTCACTCTATTGTCCCTCTTACTCTATTGCCCCTCTCGCTCTCTCACTCTCTTGTCCCTCTCAGTATATTGTCCCTCTCACTAAATTGTCCCTCTCACTCTATTGTCCCTCTCGCTCTATTGTCCCTCTTACTCTAATGTCCCTCTCACTCTATTGTCCCTCTCACTCTATCGTCCCTCTCACTATATTGTCCCTCTCACTCTATTGTCCCTCTCACTAAATTGTCCCTCTCACTAAATTGTCCCTCTCACTCTATCGTCCCTCTCACTAAATTGTCCCTCTCACTCTATTGTCCCTCTCACTATATTGTCCCTCTCACTCTATTGTCCCACTCACTCTATTGTCCCTCTCACTAAATTGTCCCTCTCACTAAATTGTCCCTCTCACTATATTGTCCCTCTCACTCTATTGTCCCTCTCACTATAATGTCCCTCTCACTCTATTGTAAATAGAGTGAGAGGGACAATTCAGTGAGAGGGACAATTTAGTGAGAGGGACAATAGAGTGAGAGGGACAATTTAGTGAGAGGGACAATAGAGTGAGCGGGACGATAGAGTAAGAGGGACGATAGAGTAAGAGGGACGATATAGTGAGAGGGACAATAGAGTGAGCGGGACGATAGAGTAAGAGGGACGATATAGTGAGAGGGACAATAGAGTGAGAGGGACAATAGAGTGAGAGGGACATTATAGTGAGAGGGACAATAGAGTGCCTCTCACTATATTGTCCCTCTTACTCTATCGTCCCTCTCACTTTATTGTCCCTCTCAATAAATTGTCCCTCTCACTCTATTGTCCCACTCACTAAATTGTCCCTCTCACTCTATTGTCCCTCTCACTCTATTGTCCCTCTCACTATATTGTCCGCGTCACTCTATTGTCCCTCTCACTATATTGTCCCTCTCACTCTATTGTCCCTCTCAATCTATTGTCCCTCTCACTATATTGTCCGCCTCACTCTATTGTCCCTCTCACTCTATTGTCCCTCTCACTATACTGTCCCTCTCACTCTATTGTCCCTCTCGCTCTAATGTCCCTCTCATTTTATTGTCCCTCTCGCTCTATTGTCCCTCTCACTAAATTGTGCCTCTCGCTCTATTGTCCCTCTCACTAAATTGTCCCTCTCACTCTATTGTCCCTCTCAATAAATTGTCCCTCTCACTCTATTGTCCCTCTCGCTCTATTGTCCCTCTCACTCTATTGTCCCTCTCACTCTATTGTCCCTCTCACTAAATTGTCCCTCTCACTCTATTGTCCCTCTCACTCTATTGTCACTCTCACTATATCGTCCCTCTTACTCTATCGTCCCTCTTACTCTATCGTCCCTCTCACTCTATCGTCCCTCTTACTAAATTGTCCCTCTCACTGTATTGTCCCTCTCACAAAATTGTCCCTCTCACTATATTGTCCCTCTCACTCTATTGTCCCTCTCACTATAATGTCCTTCTCACTCTATTGTCCCTCTCACTATATCGTCCCTCTCACTCTATTGTCCCTCTCACTCTATTGTCCCTCTCACTATATCGTCCCTCTTACTCTATCGTCCCGCTCACTCTATTGTCCCTCTCACTAAATTGTCCCTCTCACTCTATTGTCCCTCTCACTCTATTGTCCCTCTCACTATATTGTCCCTCTCACACTATTGTCCCTCTCACTCTATTGTCCCTCTCACTCTATTGTCCCTCTCACTCTATTGTCCCTCTCACTCTATTGTCCCTCTCACTCTATTGTCCCTCTCACTAAATTGTCCCTCTCGCTCTATTGTCCCTCTCACTATGACGTCCCTCTCACTCTATTGTCCCTCACTCTATTGTCCCTCTCACTATGACGTCCCTCTCACTCTATTGTCCCTCACTCTATTGTCCCTCTCACTCTATTGTCCCTCTCACTCTATTGTCCCTCTCACTCTATTGTCCCTCTCACTATATTTTCCCTCTCACTCTATTGTCCCTCTCACTCTATTGTCCCTCTTACTCTATTGCCCCTCTGTCTCTCTCACTCTATTGTCCCTCTCACTCTATTGTCCCTCTCACTATATTGTCCCTCTCACTCTATTGTCCCTCTCACTCTATTGTCCCTCTTACTCTATTGCCCCTCTCTCTCTCTCACTCTCTTGTCCCTCTCAGTATATTGTCCCTCTCACTAAATTGTCCCTCTCACTCTATTGTCCCTCTCGCTCTATTGTCCCTCTTACTCTAATGTCCCTCTCACTCTATTGTCCCTCTCACTCTATCGTCCCTCTCACTATATTGTCCCTCTCACTAAATTGTCCCTCTCACTAAATTGTCCCTCTCACTCTATCGTCCCTCTCACTAAATTGTCCCTCTCACTCTATTGTCCCTCTCACTATATTGTCCCTCTCACTCTTTTGTCCCACTCACTCTATTGTCCCTCTCACTAAATTGTCCCTCTCACTCTATTGTCCCTCTCACTCTATTGTCCCTCTCAATAAATTGTCCCTCTCACTCTATTGTCCCTCTCGCTCTATTGTCCCTCTCACTCTATTGTCCCTCTCACTCTATTGTCCCTCTCACTAAATTGTCCCTCTCACTCTATTGTCCCTCTCACTAAATTGTCCCTCTCACTATATTGTCCCTCTCACTATATTGTCCCTCTCACTCTATTGTCCCTCTCACTAAATTGTCCCTCTCGCTCTATTGTCCCTCTCACTATGACGTCCCTCTCACTCTATTGTCCCTCACTCTATTGTCCCTCTCACTATGACGTCCCTCTCACTCTATTGTCCCTCACTCTATTGTCCCTCTCACTAAATATTCCCTCTCACTCTATTGTCCCTCTCACTCTATTGTCCCTCTCACTCTATTGTCCCTCTCACTATATTGTCCCTCTCACTCTATTGTCCCTCTCACTCTATTGTCCCTCTCACTCTATTGTCCCTCTCACTATATTTTCCCTCTCACTCTATTGTCCCTCTCGCTCTATTGTCCCTCTCACTCTATTGTCCCTCTCACTCTATTGTCCCTCTCACTAAATTGTCCCTCTCACTCTATTGTCCCTCTCACTAAATTGTCCCTCTCACTCTATTGTCCCTCTCACTCTATTGTCCCTCTCACTATAGTGTCCCTCTCACTCTATTGTCACTCTCACTATATCGTCCCTCTTACTCTATCGTCCCTCTTACTCTATCGTCCCTCTCACTCTATCGTCCCTCTTACTAAATTGTCCCTCTCACTCTATTGTCCCTCTCACAAAATTGTCCCTCTCACTATATTGTCCCTCTCACTCTATTGTCCCTCTCACTATAATGTCCCTCTCACTCTATTGTCCCTCTCACTATATCGTCCCTCTCACTCTATTGTCCCTCTCACTCTATTGTCCCTCTCACTATATCGTCCCTCTTACTCTATCGTCCCGCTCACTCTATTGTCCCTCTCACTAAATTGTCCCTCTCACTCTATTGTCCCTCTCACTATATTGTCCCTCTCACTCTATTGTCCCTCTCACTCTATTGTCCCTCTCACTCTATTGTCCCTCTCACTATATTGTCCCTCTCACTCTATTGTCCCTCTCACTAAATTGTCCCTCTCGCTCTATTGTCCCTCTCACTATGACGTCCCTCTCACTCTATTGTCCCTCACTCTATTGTCCCTCTCACTATGACGTCCCTCTCACTCTATTGTCCCTCACTCTATTGTCTCTCTCACTAAATATTCCCTCTCACTCTATTGTCCCTCTCACTCTATTGTCCCTCTCACTATATTGTCCCTCTCACTATATTGTCCCTCTCACTCTATTGTCCCTCTCACTATATTTTCCCTCTCACTCTATTGTCCCTCTCACTCTATTGTCCCTCTTACTCTATTGCCCCTCTCTGTCTCTCACTCTATTGTCCCTCTCACTCTATTGTCCCTCTCACTATATTGTCCCTCTCACTCTATTGTCCCTCTCACTCTATTGTCCCTCTTACTCTATTGCCCCTCTCTCTCTCTCACTCTCTTGTCCCTCTCAGTATATTGTCCCTCTCACTAAATTGTCCCGCTCACTCTATTGTCCCTCTCGCTCTATTGTCCCTCTCGCTCTAATGTCCCTCTCACTCTATTGTCCCTCTCACTCTATCATCCCTCTCACTATATTGTCCCTCTCACTCTATTGTCCCTCTCACTAAATTGTCCCTCTCACTAAATTGTCCCTCTCACTCTATCGTCCCTCTCACTAAATTGTCCCTCTCACTCTATTGTCCCTCTCACTATATTGTCCCTCTCACTCTATTGTCCCTCTCACTATATTGTCCCTCTCACTCTATTGTCCCTCTCACTAAATTGTCCCTCTCACTCTATTGTCCCTCTCACTATATTGTCCCTCTCACTCTATTGTCCCTCTCACTCTATTGTCCCTCTCACTAAATTGTCCCTCTCACTCTATTGTCCCTCTCACTCTATTGTCCCTCTCACTATATTGTCCCTCTCACTCTATCGTCCCTCTCACTATATTGTCCCTCTCACTAAATTGTCCCTCTCACTCTATTGTCCCTCTCAATAAATTGTCCCTCTCACTAAATTGTCCCTCTCACTATATTGTCCCTCTCACTCTATTGTCCCTCTCACTATAATGTCCCTCTCACTCTATTGTAAATAGAGTGAGAGGGACAATTCAGTGAGAGGGACAATTTAGTGAGAGGGACAATAGAGTGAGAGGGACAATTTAGTGAGAGGGACAATAGAGTGAGCGGGACGATAGAGTAAGAGGGACGATAGAGTAAGAGGGACGATATAGTGAGAGGGACAATAGAGTGAGCGGGACGATAGAGTAAGAGGGACGATATAGTGAGAGGGACAATAGAGTGAGAGGGACAATAGAGTGAGAGGGACATTATAGTGAGAGGGACAATAGAGTGCCTCTCACTATATTGTCCCTCTTACTCTATCGTCCCTCTCACTTTATTGTCCCTCTCAATAAATTGTCCCTCTCACTCTATTGTCCCACTCACTAAATTGTCCCTCTCACTCTATTGTCCCTCTCACTCTATTGTCCCTCTCACTATATTGTCCGCGTCACTCTATTGTCCCTCTCACTATATTGTCCCTCTCACTCTATTGTCCCTCTCAATCTATTGTCCCTCTCACTATATTGTCCGCCTCACTCTATTGTCCCTCTCACTCTATTGTCCCTCTCACTATACTGTCCCTCTCACTCTATTGTCCCTCTCGCTCTAATGTCCCTCTCATTTTATTGTCCCTCTCGCTCTATTGTCCCTCTCACTAAATTGTGCCTCTCGCTCTATTGTCCCTCTCACTAAATTGTCCCTCTCACTCTATTGTCCCTCTCACTAAATTGTCCCTCTCACTCTATTGTCCCTCTCAATAAATTGTCCCTCTCACTCTATTGTCCCTCTCGCTCTATTGTCCCTCTCACTCTATTGTCCCTCTCACTCTATTGTCCCTCTCACTAAATTGTCCCTCTCACTCTATTGTCCCTCTCACTCTATTGTCACTCTCACTATATCGTCCCTCTTACTCTATCGTCCCTCTTACTCTATCGTCCCTCTCACTCTATCGTCCCTCTTACTAAATTGTCCCTCTCACTGTATTGTCCCTCTCACAAAATTGTCCCTCTCACTATATTGTCCCTCTCACTCTATTGTCCCTCTCACTATAATGTCCCTCTCACTCTATTGTCCCTCTCACTATATCGTCCCTCTCACTCTATTGTCCCTCTCACTCTATTGTCCCTCTCACTATATCGTCCCTCTTACTCTATCGTCCCGCTCACTCTATTGTCCCTCTCACTAAATTGTCCCTCTCACTCTATTGTCCCTCTCACTCTATTGTCCCTCTCACTCTATTGTCCCTCTCACACTATTGTCCCTCTCACTCTATTGTCCCTCTCACTCTATTGTCCCTCTCACTCTATTGTCCCTCTCACTCTATTGTCCCTCTCACTAAATTGTCCCTCTCGCTCTATTGTCCCTCTCACTATGACGTCCCTCTCACTCTATTGTCCCTCACTCTATTGTCCCTCTCACTATGACGTCCCTCTCACTCTATTGTCCCTCACTCTATTGTCCCTCTCACTCTATTGTCCCTCTCACTCTATTGTCCCTCTCACTATATTGTCCCTCTCACTCTATTGTCCCTCTCACTCTATTGTCCCTCTCACTATATTTTCCCTCTCACTCTATTGTCCCTCTCACTCTATTGTCCCTCTTACTCTATTGCCCCTCTGTCTCTCTCACTCTATTGTCCCTCTCACTCTATTGTCCCTCTCACTATATTGTCCCTCTCACTCTATTGTCCCTCTTACTCTATTGCCCCTCTCTCTCTCTCACTCTCTTGTCCCTCTCAGTATATTGTCCCTCTCACTAAATTGTCCCTCTCACTCTATTGTCCCTCTCGCTCTATTGTCCCTCTTACTCTAATGTCCCTCTCACTCTATTGTCCCTCTCACTCTATCGTCCCTCTCACTATATTGTCCCTCTCACTAAATTGTCCCTCTCACTAAATTGTCCCTCTCACTCTATCGTCCCTCTCACTAAATTGTCCCTCTCACTCTATTGTCCCTCTCACTATATTGTCCCTCTCACTCTTTTGTCCCACTCACTCTATTGTCCCTCTCACTAAATTGTCCCTCTCACTCTATTGTCCCTCTCACTCTATTGTCCCTCTCAATAAATTGTCCCTCTCACTCTATTGTCCCTCTCGCTCTATTGTCCCTCTCACTCTATTGTCCCTCTCACTCTATTGTCCCTCTCACTAAATTGTCCCTCTCACTCTATTGTCCCTCTCACTAAATTGTCCCTCTCACTATATTGTCCCTCTCACTATATTGTCCCTCTCACTCTATTGTCCCTCTCACTAAATTGTCCCTCTCGCTCTATTGTCCCTCTCACTATGACGTCCCTCTCACTCTATTGTCCCTCACTCTATTGTCCCTCTCACTATGACGTCCCTCTCACTCTATTGTCCCTCACTCTATTGTCCCTCTCACTAAATATTCCCTCTCACTCTATTGTCCCTCTCACTCTATTGTCCCTCTCACTCTATTGTCCCTCTCACTATATTGTCCCTCTCACTCTATTGTCCCTCTCACTCTATTGTCCCTCTCACTCTATTGTCCCTCTCACTATATTTTCCCTCTCACTCTATTGTCCCTCTCGCTCTATTGTCCCTCTCACTCTATTGTCCCTCTCACTCTATTGTCCCTCTCACTAAATTGTCCCTCTCACTCTATTGTCCCTCTCACTAAATTGTCCCTCTCACTATATTGTCCCTCTCACTCTATTGTCCCTCTCACTATAATGTCCCTCTCACTCTATTGTCACTCTCACTATATCGTCCCTCTTACTCTATCGTCCCTCTTACTCTATCGTCCCTCTCACTCTATCGTCCCTCTTACTAAATTGTCCCTCTCACTCTATTGTCCCTCTCACAAAATTGTCCCTCTCACTATATTGTCCCTCTCACTCTATTGTCCCTCTCACTATAATGTCCCTCTCACTCTATTGTCCCTCTCACTATATCGTCCCTCTCACTCTATTGTCCCTCTCACTCTATTGTCCCTCTCACTATATCGTCCCTCTCACTCTATTGTCCCTCTCACTAAATTGTCCCTCTCACTCTATTGTCCCTCTCACTATATTGTCCCTCTCACACTATTGTCCCTCTCACTCTATTGTCCCTCTCACTCTATTGTCCCTCTCACTCTATTGTCCCTCTCACTCTATTGTCCCTCTCACTATATTGTCCCTCTCACTCTATTGTCCCTCTCACTAAATTGTCCCTCTCGCTCTATTGTCCCTCTCACTATGACGTCCCTCTCACTCTATTGTCCCTCACTCTATTGTCCCTCTCACTATGACGTCCCTCTCACTCTATTGTCCCCCACTCTATTGTCTCTCTCACTAAATATTCCCTCTCACTCTATTGTCCCTCTCACTCTATTGTCCCTCTCACTATATTGTCCCTCTCACTATATTGTCCCTCTCACTCTATTGTCCCTCTCACTATATTTTCCCTCTCACTCTATTGTCCCTCTCACTCTATTGTCCCTCTTACTCTATTGCCCCTCTCTGTCTCTCACTCTATTGTCCCTCTCACTCTATTGTCCCTCTCACTCTATTGTCCCTCTCACTCTATTGTCCCTCTCACTCTATTGTCCCTCTTACTCTATTGCCCCTCTCTCTCTCTCACTCTCTTGTCCCTCTCAGTATATTGTCCCTCTCACTAAATTGTCCCGCTCACTCTATTGTCCCTCTCGCTCTATTGTCCCTCTCGCTCTAATGTCCCTCTCACTCTATTGTCCCTCTCACTCTATCGTCCCTCTCACTATATTGTCCCTCTCACTCTATTGTCCCTCTCACTAAATTGTCCCTCTCACTAAATTGTCCCTCTCACTCTATCGTCCCTCTCACTAAATTGTCCCTCTCACTCTATTGTCCCTCTCACTATATTGTCCCTCTCACTCTATTGTCCCTCTCACTATATTGTCCCTCTCACTCTATTGTCCCTCTCACTAAATTGTCCCTCTCACTCTATTGTCCCTCTCACTATATTGTCCCTCTCACTCTATTGTCCCTCTCACTCTATTGTCCCTCTCACTAAATTGTCCCTCTCACTCTATTGTCCCTCTCACTCTATTGTCCCTCTCACTATATTGTCCCTCTCACTCTATCGTCCCTCTCACTATATTGTCCCTCTCACTAAATTGTCCCTCTCACTCTATTGTCCCTCTCAATAAATTGTCCCTCTCACTAAATTGTCCCGCTCACTATATTGTCCCTCTCACTCTATTGTCCCTCTCACTATAATGTCCCTCTCACTCTATTGTCAATAGAGTGAGAGGGACAATTCAGTGAGAGGGACAATTTAGTGAGAGGGACAATAGAGTGAGAGGGACAATTTAGTGAGAGGGACAATAGAGTGAGCGGGACGATAGAGTAAGAGGGACGATAGAGTAAGAGGGACGATATAGTGAGAGGGACAATAGAGTGAGCGGGACGATAGAGTAAGAGGGACGATATAGTGAGAGGGACAATAGAGTGAGAGGGACAATAGAGTGAGAGGGACATTATAGTGAGAGGGACAATAGAGTGCCTCTCACTATATTGTCCCATTTACTCTATCGTCCCTCTCACTCTATTGTCCCTCTCAATAAATTGTCCCTCTCACTCTATTGTCCCACTCACTAAATTGTCCCTCTCACTCTATTGTCCCTCTCACTCTATTGTCCCTCTCACTATATTGTCCGCGTCACTCTATTGTCCCTCTCACTATATTGTCCCTCTCACTCTATTGTCCCTCTCACTCTATTGTCCCTCTCAATCTATTGTACCTCTCACTATATTGTCCGCCTCACTCGATTGTCCCTCTCACTATATTGTCCCTCTCACTCTATTGTCCCTCTCACTATACTGTCCCTCTCGCTCTATTGTCCCTCTCTCTCTCTCACTCTATTGTCCCTCTCATTCTAATGTCCCTCTCATTTTATTGTCCTTCTCACTCTATTGTCCCTCTCACTAAATTGTCCCTCTCACTCTATTGTCCTTCTCACTCTATTGTCCCTCTCACTCTATTGTCCCTCTCACTCTATTGTCCCTCTCACTATACTGTCCCTCTCTTTCTATTGTCCCTCTCGCTCTATTGTCCCTCTCTCTCTCTCACTCTATTGTCCCTCTCGCTCTAATGTCCCTCTCATTTTATTGTCCCTCTCGCTCTATTGTCCCTCTCACTAAATTGTGCCTCTCGCTCTATTGTCCCTCTCAATAAATTGTCCCTCTCACTCTATTGTCCCTCTCACTAAATTGTCCCTCTCACTCTATTGTCCCTCTCAATAAATTGTCCCTCTCACTCTATTGTCCCTCTCGCTCTATTGTCCCTCTCACTCTATTGTCCCTCTCACTCTATTGTCCCTCTCACTAAATTGTCCCTCTCACTCTATTGTCCCTCTCACTAAATTGTCCCTCTCACTATATTGTCCCTCTCACTCTATTGTCCCTCTCACTATAATGTCCCTCTAACTCTATTGTCCCTCTCACTATATCGTCCCTCTCACTCTATTGTCCCTCTCACTCTATTGTCCCTCTCACTATATCGTCCCTCTTACTCTATCGTCCCTCTTACTCTATCGTCCCGCTCACTCTATTGTCCCTCTCACTCTATTGTCCCTCTCACTCTATTGTCCCTCTCACTATATTGTCCCTCTCACACTATTGTCCCTCTCACTCTATTGTCCCTCTCACTCTATTGTCCCTCTCACTCTATTGTCCTTCTCACTATATTGTCCCTCTCACTCTATTGTCCCTCTCACTAAATTGTCCCTCTCGCTCTATTGTCCCTCTCACTATGACGTCCCTCTCACTCTATTGTCCCTCACTCTATTGTCCCTCTCACTATGACGTCCCTCTCACTCTATTGTCCCTCACTCTATTGTCCCTCTCACTAAATATTCCCTCTCACTCTATTGTCCCTCTCACTCTATTGTCCCTCTCACTATATTGTCCCTCTCACTCTATTGTCCCTCTCACTAAATTTTCCCTCTCACACTATTGTCCCTCTCACTCTATTGTCCCTCTCACTATATTGTCCCTCTCACTCTATTGTCCCTCTCACTCTATTGTCCCTCTTACTCTATTGCCCCTCTCTCTCTCTCACTCTATTGTCCCTCTCAGTATATTGTCCCTCTCACTAAATTGTCCCTCTCACTCTATTGTCCCTCTCGCTCTATTGTCCCTCTTACTCTAATGTCCCTATCACTCTATTGTCCCTCTCACTCTATTGTCCCTCTCACTAAATTGTCCCTCTCACTCTATTGTCCCTCTCACTCTATTGTCCCTCTCACTAAATTGTCCCTCGCACACTATTGTCCCTCTCACTCTAATGTCCCTCTCACTCTATTGTCCCTCTCACTCTATTGTCCCTCTCACTATATCGTCCCTCTTACTCTATCGTCCCTCTCACTCTATCATCCCTCTCACTAAATTGTCCCTCTCACTCTATTGTCCCTCACTCTATTGTCCCTCTCACTATATTGTCAATAGAGTGAGAGGGACAATTCAGTGAGAGGGACAATTTAGTGAGAGGGACAATAGAGTGAGAGGGACAATTTAGTGAGAGGGACAATAGAGTGAGCGGGACGATAGAGTAAGAGGGACGATATAGTGAGAGGGACAATAGAGTGAGAGGGACAATAGAGTGAGAGGGACATTATAGTGAGAGGGACAATAGAGTGCCTCTCACTATATTGTCCCTCTTACTCTATCGTCCCTCTCACTCTATTGTCCCTCTCAATAAATTGTCCCTCTCACTCTATTGTCCCACTCACTAAATTGTCCCTCTCACTCTATTGTCCCTCTCACTCTATTGTCCCTCTCACTATATTGTCCGCGTCACTCTATTGTCCCTCTCACTCTATTGTCCCTCTCAATCTATTGTACCTCTCACTATATTGTCCGCCTCACTCGATTGTCCCTCTCACTATATTGTCCCTCTCACTCTATTGTCCCTCTCACTATACTGTCCCTCTCGCTCTATTGTCCCTCTCTCTCTCACTCTATTGTCCCTCTCGCTCTAATGTCCCTCTCATTTTATTGTCCTTCTCACTCTATTGTCCCTCTCACTAAATTGTCCCTCTCACTCTATTGTCCTTCTCACTCTATTGTCCCTCTCACTCTATTGTCCCTCTCACTATATTGTCCCTCTCACTCTATTGTCCCTCTCACTATACTGTCCCTCTCTTTCTATTGTCCCTCTCGCTCTATTGTCCCTCTCTCTCTCTCACTCTATTGTCCCTCTCGCTCTAATGTCCCTCTCATTTTATTGTCCCTCTCGCTCTATTGTCCCTCTCACTAAATTGTGCCTCTCGCTCTATTGTCCCTCTCAATAAATTGTCCTTCTCACTCTATTGTCCCTCTCACTAAATTGTCCCTCTCACTCTATTGTCCCTCTCAATAAATTGTCCCTCTCACTCTATTGTCCCTCTCGCTCTATTGTCCCTCTCACTCTATTGTCCCTCTCACTCTATTGTCCCTCTCACTAAATTGTCCCTCTCACTAAATTGTCCCTCTCACTATATTGTCCCTCTCACTCTATTGTCCCTCTCACTATAATGTCCCTCTCACTCTATTGTCCCTCTCACTATATCGTCCCTCTCACTCTATTGTCCCTCTCACTCTATTGTCCCTCTCACTATATCGTCCCTCTTACTCTATCGTCCCTCTTACTCTATCGTCCCGCTCACTCTATTGTCCCTCTCACTCTATTGTCCCTCTCACTCTATTGTCCCTCTCACTATATTGTCCCTCTCACACTAATGTCCCTCTCACTCTATTGTCCCTCTCACTCTATTGTCCCTCTCACTCTATTGTCCCTCTCACTATATTGTCCCTCTCACTCTATTGTCCCTCTCACTAAATTGTCCCTCTCGCTCTATTGTCCCTCTCACTATGACGTCCCTCTCACTCTATTGTCCCTCACTCTATTGTCCCTCTCACTATGACGTCCCTCTCACTCTATTGTCCCTCACTCTATTGTCCCTCTCACTAAATATTCCCTCTCACTCTATTGTCCCTCTCACTCTATTGTCCCTCTCACTATATTGTCCCTCTCACTCTATTGTCCCTCTCACTAAATTTTCCCTCTCACACTATTGTCCCTCTCACTCTATTGTCCCTCTCACTATATTGTCCCTCTCACTCTATTGTCCCTCTCACTCTATTGTCCCTCTTACTCTATTGCCCCTCTCTCTCTCTCACTCTATTGTCCCTCTCAGTATATTGTCCCTCTCACTAAATTGTCCCTCTCACTCTATTGTCCCTCTCGCTCTATTGTCCCTCTTACTCTAATGTCCCTATCACTCTATTGTCCCTCTCACTCTATTGTCCCTCTCACTAAATTGTCCCTCTCACTCTATTGTCCCTCTCACTCTATTGTCCCTCTCACTAAATTGTCCCTCGCACACTATTGTCCCTCTCACTCTAATGTCCCTCTCACTCTATTGTCCCTCTCACTCTATTGTCCCTCTCACTCTATTGTCCCTCTCACTATATCGTCCCTCTTACTCTATCATCCCTCTCACTCTATCATCCCTCTCACTAAATTGTCCCTCTCACTCTATTGTCCCTCACTCTATTGTCCCTCTCACTATATTGTCAATAGAGTGAGAGGGACAATTCAGTGAGAGGGACAATTTAGTGAGAGGGACAATAGAGTGAGAGGGACAATTTAGTGAGAGGGACAATAGAGTGAGCGGGACGATAGAGTAAGAGGGACGATAGAGTAAGAGGGACGATATAGTGAGAGGGACAATAGAGTGAGCGGGACGATAGAGTAAGAGGGACGATATAGTGAGAGGGACAATAGAGTGAGAGGGACAATAGAGTGAGAGGGACATTATAGTGAGAGGGACAATAGAGTGCCTCTCACTATATTGTCCCTCTTACTCTATCGTCCCTCTCACTCTATTGTCCCTCTCAATAAATTGTCCCTCTCACTCTATTGTCCCACTCACTAAATTGTCCCTCTCACTCTATTGTCCCTCTCACTCTATTGTCCCTCTCACTATATTGTCCGCGTCACTCTATTGTCCCTCTCACTATATTGTCCCTCTCACTCTATTTTCCCTCTCAATCTATTGTCCCTCTCACTATATTGTCCACCTCACTCTATTGTCCCTCTCACTATATTGTCCCTCTCACTATACTGTCCCTCTCACTCTATTGTCCCTCTCGCTCTATTGTCCCTCTCTCTCTCTCACTCTATTGTCCCTCTCGCTCTAATGTCCCTTTCATTTTATTGTCCCTCTCGCTCTATTGTCCCTCTCACTAAATTGTGCCTCTCGCTCTATTGTCCCTCTCACTAAATTGTCCCTCTCACTCTATTGTCCCTCTCACTAAATTGTCCCTCTCACTCTATTGTCCCTCTCAATAAATTGTCCCTCTCACTCTATTGTCCCTCTAGCTCTATTGTCCCTCTCACTCTATTGTCCCACTCACTAAATTGTCCCTCTCACTCTATTGTCCCTCTCACTCTATTGTCCCTCTCACTATATTGTCCGCGTCACTCTATTGTCCCTCTCACTATATTGTCCCTCTCACTCTATTGTCCCTCTCAATCTATTGTCCCTCTCACTATATTGTCCACCTCACTCTATTGTCCCTCTCACTATATTGTCCCTCTCACTATACTGTCCCTCTCACTCTATTGTCCCTCTCGCTCTATTGTCCCTCTCTCTCTCTCACTCTATTGTCCCTCTCGCTCTAATGTCCCTTTCATTTTATTGTCCCTCTCGCTCTATTGTCCCTCTCACTAAATTGTGCCTCTCGCTCTATTGTCCCTCTCACTAAATTGTCCCTCTCACTCTATTGTCCCTCTCACTAAATTGTCCCTCTCACTCTATTGTCCCTCTCAATAAATTGTCCCTCTCACTCTATTGTCCCTCTCGCTCTATTGTCCCTCTCACTCTATTGTCCCTCTCACTAAATTGTCCCTCTCACTCTATTGTCCCTCTCACTCTATTGTCCCTCTCTCTCTCTCACTCTATATTCCCTCTCGCTCTATTTTCCCTCTCACTCTATTGTCCCTCTCACTCTATTGTCCCTCTCACTATATTGTCCCTCTCACTATATCGTCCCTCTTACTCTATCGTCCCTATTACTCTATCGTCCCTCTCACTCTATTGTCCGTCTCACTCTATTGTCCCTCTCACTATGTCCCTCTCTCTCTCTCTCACACTCTATATTCCCTCTCGCTCTATTGTCCCTCTCACTCTATTGTCCCTCTCGCTCTATTGTCCCTCTCGCTCTATTGTCCCTCTCACTCTATTGTCCCTCTCACTCTATTGTCCCTCTCACTAAATTGTCCCTCTCACTCTATTGTCCTTCTCACTCTATTGTCCCTCTCACTCTATTGTCCCTCTCACTCTATTTTCCCTCTCACTCTATTGTCCTTCTCACTCTATTGTCCCTCTCACTAAATTGTCCCTCTCACTCTATTGTCCCTCTCACTCTATTGTCCCTCTCACTCTATTGTCCCTCTCACTCTATTGTCCCTCTCACTCTATTGTCCCTCTCACTCTATTATTCCTTCTCACTCTATTGTCCCTCTCACTCTATTGTCCCTCTCACTCTATTGTCCCTCTCACTAAATTGTCCTTCTCACTCTATTGTCCTTCTCACTCTATTGTCCCTCTCACTAAATTGTCCCTCTCACTCTATTGTCCTTCTCACTCTATTGTCCCTCTCACTCTATTGTCCTTCTCACTCTATTGTCCCTCTCACTAAATTGTCCCTCTCCCTCTATTGTCCTTCTCACTCTATTGTCCCTCTCACTCTATCGTCCCTCTCACTCTATTGTCCGTCTCACTCTATTGTCCCTCTCACTATGTCCCTCTCTCTCTCTCTCACACTCTATATTCCCTCTCGCTCTATTGTCCCTCTCACTCTATTGTCCCTCTCGCTCTATTGTCCCTCTCGCTCTATTGTCCCTCTCACTCTATTGTCCCTCTCACTCTATTGTCCCTCTCACTAAATTGTCCCTCTCACTCTATTGTCCTTCTCACTCTATTGTCCCTCTCACTCTATTGTCCCTCTCACTCTATTTTCCCTCTCACTCTATTGTCCTTCTCACTCTATTGTCCCTCTCACTAAATTGTCCCTCTCACTCTATTGTCCTTCTCACTCTATTGTCCCTCTCACTCTATTGTCCTTCTCACTCTATTGTCCCTCTCACTCTATTGTCCCTCTCACTCTATTGTCCCTCTCACTCTATTATTCCTTCTCACTCTATTGTCCCTCTCACTCTATTGTCCCTCTCACTCTATTGTCCCTCTCACTAAATTGTCCTTCTCACTCTATTGTCCTTCTCACTCTATTGTCCCTCTCACTAAATTGTCCCTCTCACTCTATTGTCCTTCTCACTCTATTGTCCCTCTCACTCTATTGTCCCTCTCACTCTATTGTCCTTCTCACTCTATTGTCCCTCTCACTAAATTGTCCCTCTCCCTCTATTGTCCTTCTCACTCTATTGTCCCTCTCACTCTATTGTCCTTCTCACTCTATTGTCCCTCTCACTCTATTGTCCCTCTCACTCTATTGTCCTTCTCACTCTATTGTCCCTCTCACTCTATTGTCCCTCTCACTCTATTGTCCCTCTCACTAAATTGTCCTTCTCACTCTATTTTCCCTCTCACTCTATTGTCCCTCTCACTCTATTGTCCCTCCCTCTCTCTCTCTCTGTTGTCAGTTTACACACAGTAGTCAGCTTGATCTTGTGGGGACCTCCTCCTGCTGCATAACTTCCAACCACTCATCGTCCCAGGGACGATGTTCCTTCACAGTTTTGGTTCCTAAGTGTTTATTGTGATGTTGAACTGTAGGTTCTTTATGAACATCCTGATATTTGATCATTTCTATAAACTATGGTTCATGGTAGTAACTAAATATTTTGTGTATATGAAAGTTATAATATAAATATTCTATCATAATATTCATATTTTTATAATACATAAATATAATAATAGCATATATGTGTAAATGATAAACTAATATTGTTGAATTAGACTTTTTTCACTTTGTTTATTAAATTCACATTGTTTGAAAGGATAGTTTATAGATGTAAACATTTTCATCATTTTTTTTGCTCTAAAACAACAAAGCAAATGTGTTTTCTTTGTTGACCCAGTACTGTGGTGGTCTACGCCCGAACCTCTGATTGTAGACTCGCCCCTGGTTCATTCATCACTGGACGTCAGTGATACTTTCAAGTATATTTATTTGATCGTCCCTTTGACTGTAAACATATAATCAATCACATGCGTACGATAGATTATTAACGTCAGTTTTATATGTGAATGTTGTCTGGGTGTTATTGTTGACATTAGTTCAACAAACACAAACATTTGTTTACCATGTCAGTGAGTAATGGTTCAGATTATTGACATTAGATAATAGTGGAAGTTCACTTTTTAAGTGTTATTGTTCAGGTTACAACTAGAGTTAGTTCAAACACATTTAAAAAACGTATTCTCTAGAATGTTCCAACAGCTCCCGTTCACTTTGAATGGACGTTCCCAGCCTTCAGCAGCCGTTAACACCCGCTGCCAATGGCAACGACTTTTGTCACTTCAGATTCACGTTACCATGTCACTCCGCAGGGAGTTGTGCCACATTTAAAGTAAATATTCACTAGGTTGTAACAGCTGTTTTATCAAGTCTGTTAGAGTAGGAGCAGGAATGAACTGGAATAACCCTGGAAGAAGTGGAACAGCACCCCTCCACCTTCAGTGTTGGGGGGCTGTTCCACCCCGTCAGGGAATATTTTTCTCATGGGGAATGCATTATCCCTTGCTAAATCTAAATACAATGTTAGAAAAAACATTAAATAATGGATGAATAGACTGGTAAACAAGGGCTACCTATAATGAACACCAGACCCAGGTGAACCCCCCCCACACAGAAACATGAACTGAACAATTACATAAAACTGTTAATTTTAAATGTTTATTTCATTATTTGAGACTCATTTATGTTATTGATATGAGAATGAGGGTCACATGAGGGTCACATGAGGGTCACATGCGGGTCAGAACATCCAATGGAAGCTTTTTTCCTGTGGGGAAAAAAACATTCCCCTCTATATACACACACACACACACAGAAAATAGAATACCTTTCTGTGGCTGGGTGACCTTTGACCTACAGTAAAGTGAAGGAGGCGGAGCCAGTGGATCATGTGACTGTTCCCTTTAACTGCATTAAGCCTGGAGGCGGTTAGCATGAGCGCTAACGCACCACAGCTCATGCTTCTTCCATTTGTCACAGAAGAAGAAACCTGACAGACCGGACCCCCCCACACACACACTCACTCACACACACACAAACTCACACACACACAAACTCACACACACTCACTCACACACACACAAACTCACACACACAAACTCACACACTCACTCACACACACACACAAACTCACACACAAACTCACACACACACACACACACTCACAGACTCACACACACACAAACTCACACACTCACTCACACACACAAACTCACACACACACACACACACTCACAGACTCACACACACACAAACTCACACACTCACTCACACACACACACACACACACTCACAGACTCACACACACACAAACTCACACACTCACACACACACACACACTCACTCACACACACACACTCACAAACTCACACACACACAAACTCACTCACACACACACACACAAACTCACTCACTCACTCACTCACACACACACACACACACACACACTCACTCACACACTCACTCACTCACTCACTCATACACTCACACACTCACTCACACACACACTCAAACTCACACACTCACTCACTCACACACTCACTCACACACTCACACTCACACACACACACTCACACTCACACACTCACTCACGCACACACACACACACTAACTCACTCACACACACTCACACACTCACTCACACATTCACTCACTCACACACACACACAAACTCACACACTCATTAACTCAACACACACAAAGTCACACACTCACTCACTCACACACACACAAACTCACTCACTCACACTCACACACTCACTCACAAACACACACTCACACACACACAAACTCACACACTCTCACTCACTCACACAGACACACACTCACTCACACACTCACTCACTCACACACACACACACACACAAACTCACACACTCACACTCACTCACATACTCACACACTCACACACACACTCACTCACTCGCACACACACACACTCACTCACACACTCACTCACACACTCACACACTCACTCACACACACACAAACTCACACACTCACTCACTCACACACACACACACACACAAACTCACACACTCACTCACTCACAAACACACACTCACACACACACAAACTCACACACTCACTCACACACTCACTCACTCACAAACACACACTCACACACACACAAACTCACACACTCACTCACTCACAAACACACACTCACACACACACAAACTCACACACTCACTCACACACTCACACACTCACACACTCACTCACACACACACACAAACTCACACACACACACACACTCACACACTCACTCACTCACTCACAAACACACACTCACACACACACAAACTCACACACTCACACTCACTCACTCACACACACACACACACTCACTCACTCACTCACACTCACTCACACGCTCACACACTCACTCACACACACACACTCACTCACTCACACACACACAAACTCACACACTCACTCACACACTCACACACACACTCACACACTCACTCACTCACACACACACACACACTCACTCACACACTCACACACACACACACACTCACACACACACAAACTCATACACTCACTCACTCACACACACACAATCACACACACAAACTCACACACTCACTCACTCACTCACATACACACACTCACACACACACACACTCACACACACACAAACTCACACACTCACTCACTCACACACACACACACACACACACACACACTCACACACACACCCACACTCACTCACTGACACACACACACACACACACTCACACACTCACTCACACACTCACAAACACACACTCACACACACACAAACTCACACACTCACACACTCACTCACACACTCACAAACACACACTCACACACACACAAACTCACACACTCACTCACACACACACACTCACTCACTCACACACTCACTCACACACTCACTCACACACTCACACACACACACTCATACACTCACTCACTCACACTCACTCACACACACACAAACTCCCACACTCACTCACTCACATATACACACTCACACACACACACACACTCACACACACACAAACTCACACACTCACACTCACTCACTCACACACACACACACACACACTCACACACACACCCACACTCACTCACTCACACACACACACACACACACTCACTCACACACTCACAAACACACACTCACACACACACAAACTCACACACTCACACTCACTCACTCACACACACACACACACACACACTCACACACTCACACACACAAACTCACACACTCACTCACACACACACTCACACACTCACTCACACTCACACACTCACACACACAAACTCACACACTCACTCACACACACACACACACACTCACACACTCACACACACACAAACTCACACACTCACTCACACACACACACACACACTCACACACTCACACACACACAAACTCACACACTCACACACACACACACACACACACACACACACACACCCCTCCCCCCCAGGCTGGGGCATAAATAATCTGGTAAAAGCAGAGTGACAGGCCTGAGCAGCAAAAGAAACCTGACCTTTTCTACATCCATCCCATAATAGACGTGTTGGAACGTTATCAAGCGTGAAGCTGCGGCGAATAAAAACACTTTTGATGTGGATGTTGTCGCCGTGGCGATAAGCAGCTTGTGGACCAATGGAAGGAGGTCCTGCCACGCTTCAGCGTTATGACACCAAGTGGAAGTGATGGGACTTAGTCTGGATACACACAGAGGACTACCAACAACTGGGACATGTTAGAGATGTCCCTGTGTGCTCGCATGCACGTATTATTATTATTATTATGACTTCTTATACAAAAAAATTTTACCAAAATGTTGACGCTAAAATGTGCGGACTGATCTCTAAAGATGTGCTATCTGTCGTATAAAATACGAATCAAATGTCCATCTGAAATGAATTGGACCATGTTTACGTGGCTATAAGGATACATTTGATATATAATGATACATTGTAGCATTTTGCAGTAAATACGAAAAATTCTTCAGATTGTCCCAGAGATGACAGATGTGGTCTCATAATTCCGATATATCGTACGGATTTCACATTATTATACCAAACAAAACTCCATTCATTCTTAATGGGACTGACATAAAAATGACCTTTTTTTTCCAACACTCGTGCTTCTTCATACTTTGTGGCACAGACTTCATTTAAACTTTCAAACACAGTCATTTTTGTGGTGTCTTTAGGATGTGATTGTCATGAGGGTGTGATTTACGGTTGTCGATAGAGAACTCAGTAAATCCACCCTGAAAAGACCAAAATCTGACTTTTTATCAGTGGGTGATGTCATCGCTAGAGCACGAGAGAAGAAAAAATTAAGCTGAAAAATGTCTCAATAACTCGTCCTCACGGCAAAACCATAAATAGTAGACAAACAATCTTTTCCACAAATGTTGCCATGGTTGTGAGAATTCAAACAAACCAGGGTTTGAAGATCTAGCTCTTTTTAAAGTGAAATGACAGGAACCTGTTTGGGATGATGTCAGGGATTTCTGTCAATAGACTTCTATTGGAAAAATCATTTCTGTCTCATGTTGAGTTCAGTGTTTTTCAAATTGTTCTAACTCACTTATTTTTCACAGTACACACATAAAAAGTACATGTACTTGTTCCTCACACCCTCCTGTCACTCATCATCAACTTTGTTTTCACCAATTATTTACACTTTTACCAAAAATCACAGTAGTTCAGAGGCATGGTTTAACATTCAGACAGTCACCTCTGTGTGTCTGCGTGTGGAACTACAGGCTGGTTTCCATGGCAACGGGGAAAGTCCCTTACTCAGAAAATGGGAGGAGCTTTAATAGAAGTGACTCAGTCCACAAACAGTGACAAACAGATTCACATATGAAGTGAACACAGATATTTCTTCCTTTCACCAGAAACAACTACAGCGACAAGAAACAAACACACGCTTACATTTACTTTAACTGATGGATGGAAGTATAGTTTTAACTTTTTATCTCATAATTGTGACTTTTTAATGTGAACAGGAAGTCATGGGAGGTGTGTTTGACACTTACCAGTCGTTCTGACATGGGCGTCTTGTCGCTGGCGGGCAGGTGCTGCTCCAGGGCCAGGACGATGCAGTTGGCGATGATGGTCGCCAGGATCATGTACTCGAACGGAGTGAGAAGGTTAAGGGTCAAACAGGTTCCACATCTGTTCAGCATTATTACAAGTTCAGGAAGTGAAATGATTTTAAAAAAAATGACAAAATCCTAAAAAAATTAGGAAAAATTATTTTGAACTTTTAAAAAAGAAACAAATTGAACACAAATACACAAAGAGGTTGATGAAATAAGTTTAAAAAAAGGTAAATATAAGTAAAGTATTTTTAAACAAGTATTTTAAAGTATAAGTAAATATAACTTACACTTACACCATACTAGGCTAAGCTAGTATTTTTGTGCAGTTAGTGTAGTTTTATAACACATGTAATGAATAGGGATAGCGCGGCTAGGCTACCGCCCATCATCCAAAAATATGTTGGTTTGGGTCAAATCCTCAGGCCACGGGATTCTGACCGCCTACATGTCCCAGTCTGGACACTGGATAAAGATAGAAACATAGATAAATGTGTCCATCCAGGTCAGTCTGTCCTCAACTATGGCTCAGACCAGTTGGACTGTTGCTCTGGATGTCCCAGATATGTGGGAGGGTTTTGGGTTCAGCTGGTTCTGCAGAACCAGGACTTCCACCACCTCCTCCAGGAACTGTCGTCTGGATGACGTCCGCTTTCAACCATATTTTAGCCTCAGTTTTTCTGTCTGTCTCCTTCTGGGTCGGTCCTAACATCATACGTCACCATGTTGGCAACATGTCAACGTTGATTGGCTTTCGTGGCCTGGCATCACACGAATTTGCCTGAAAAGTTCAATATTTTCAACTCTAGCGTTAACACGTATTTGCAACAAAACGTGACGCTCCAAGCTAAGCCTCTCATAATTTTGACTTTTTATCTACATTTTAGCTTTTTATCATATAACTGACTTTTATATCTCATCATTTGTCTTTTTTTCTCATATTTTTCACTTTTCATCTCATAAGCCAGACTGAAACTATTTATTTGAACAGTTTCAGTCTGGCTTTCGTGCCCATCATAGAAAGAGTGTTAGTTAAAGTTACTAATGACTTATTATTAGCCACTGACATGGGATTAATATGGGTCCTGGTGTTATTAGACCTTAGTGCAGCCTTTGACACCATTGACCACAGTATCTTAGTGCACAGATTAGAATGTGATATAGGTATTAGAGGAGCAGCCCTCTGCTGCTTTAAATCGTATTTATCTGATCGTTACCAATTTGTTTACGTTAATCAACAATCATCGCAGTTCTCCAGAGTTAATTATGGCGTTCCTCAAGGGTCAGTCCTTGGGCCTATTTTGTTTACACTATATATGCTCCCTTTAGGTAACATCATTAGAAATCATGGCATTAATTTTCATTGTTATGCAGATGACACACAGCTATATTTATCGATTAAACCTGATCAGACCAGACAAATAGATAAACTAAGTACATGTGTCCAAGACATAAAGACTTGGATGAGTGACAATTATCTTTTACTGAACCCTGAAAAAACTGAAGTCGTTATAATTGGTCCTAAAAATGCGAGAGACTCCCTACCTGACCAGATAGTTACTGTAGACAACTTAAGTGGAACACCCAGTGCCACAGTTAAACATTTAGGAGTTTTATTTGATCCACATCTTTCATTCAAAGGGTCAGGGGTCAGAGGTCAGGGCACATTAACCAAACATGTAGAACAGCCTTCTTTCACCTGCGCAACATTAGCCAAAATTAGGAATATTCTGTCTAAAACGACTGCAGAAAAATTAATTCATGCATTTGTTACATCACGATTAGATTATTGTAACTCCTTACTTGTAGCGTGTCCTAAATATTCCCTAAAAAGCTTCAACTGGTTCAAAATGCAGCAGCAAGATTATTAACAGGATCAAATAGAAGAGAACACATCACCCCTGTGCTCCAAACCCTGACCCCTGACCCCTAACCCTATCACCCCTGTGCTCCAAACCCTGACCCCTAACCCTATCACCCCTGTGCTCCAAACCCTTCACTGGCTACCAGTTGAGTCTAGAATTGAATTTAAAATCCTCCTCCTTACATATAAAACCATTAATGGTATGGGTTAGGGTTAGGGGTCAGAGGTCAGGGGTTAATGGAATGGGCCCCTCTTATTATAAAGATGATCTGGTTCCGTACCAGCCCAATAGAACCCTTTGTTCTCAGAATGCAGGTTTATTGAAAGTTCCTAGGGTTTCTAAAAGTACAGTAGGAGCTAGAGCCTTTAGTTACCATGGTTACTGTCTTATGGAATCATCTTCCCTTTAATATTAAAAACGCCGAAACAGTCTCTACATTTAAAATTAGGCTTAAAACATTCCTGTTTGAGAAAGCCTATGGTCAGGTTAGTTAAAAATTATGTGACTCATATATCATGTATACATGATGTATGAGTCACAGTTCAGTCTAGGCTGCCCTAGGAGTTAGAATGCTGGGGGAAGTACAGACACTGAGTTCTTTCTTCTCTTTCTCTCTCTCACACCTGTTTCTGTCATTTTTATAACATATCTTTCATACCAAGTCTGTTCATGACTAGTCACCTGGTGTCCCCCCCCCCTCCCCCCCTGGGTGGAGTGGTGGCTCTACTGACAGTGTCTGCGTGGGAGCCATGGAGGACAGGATCTGCGGTGTCTCGCCTGTGCCGACCTGTGACCCCAGAGCCCCGTCCCTGCCTGTCTGCATCAGCCCCCCCCCCCCTGCATTTATAAATGGATGTTCATCTATAGTCTGTCCGTCCATGGGAGTGGATCTGTCCTTCAATGTGGTTCTCCTCAAGATTTCTTCTTTTTCCCACTGGGTTTGGAAGTTTTTTCTTGCCGAGGAGGAGGGTCTAAGGACAGGGGATGCCTGGGACTTTTCATGTATTTCTGTAGTTGATTGTGTTTTTGCATCAGCGGCTTCAGCTCGTCGAGTTTGTTGCAGAGTAAGTTGACGTTAGATAAGAAGATCCCAGGTAACGCCGTGTGCGTTCCCCTCCTGCGGAGCCTCACCAGGACACCGGCTCGTCTACCCCTCTTTCGCCGTCTCACTTTTTGGACTAAAAAGTGAAACGGATCGGCTACAGGAGCCAAAAAAACTGGAAGAATGTCCGTTGGAGTGAAAGTCCTAATGTTTAGTAGCTCTTCACGGGTGTAAGAGCAGGCAGACACACAATTAACAGACAAAACAGGACGCAGCGAAACTCCATGGCGGCCACTCTGGGAGCCATCTTATTCAATTTCAATTCAATTTTATTTATAAAGCCCTAAATCACAACAAAGTCGTCTCAGAGGGCTTTGCGGATCAAAGACTTCTCCGCCTCATCTGTCCTCTGAGTCCTGGCTCAAGGAAAAGACACCGGACAGCGCGCTCCACCTAGAGGGATTCCAGCTGATCCGTGCTGACTGGGACCCGGGTCTCTCAGGTAAGACCATAGGCGGCGGAGTCTGCTTCTACATCAACAACGGCTGGTGCACTGATGTGACTGTGATCTCCCAACACTGTTGTCCTGCTCTGGAATACTTATTCATCAACTGCAAACCGTTTTACTCCCTGCGCGAGTTCGCTTCATTCATTCTGGGTGCTGTTTACATTCCGCCGGATGGCTCAGCACGCGCTCGCAGACGATATCCACTTTCCCCGACGCTCTGGTTATTGTGCTCAGCGACGTTAACCACTGCAATCTGAGCCACGAACTCCCAAGGTACAAACAGTTTATTAAATGCCCCACCAGGGGAGGGAACACACTGGATCACTGTTACACAACAGTAAAGGACGCTGCACTCGGACTATCTGACCACGTGATGGTCCACCTGGTTCCCACATACAAACAGAGACTGAAGCTCACAAAGCCACTTGTGAGCACCACGAAGACATGGACCAATGAAGCTGTGGAGGAGCTGCGGACATGCTTCGAGACAACTGACTGGGACATGTTCAAAGGAGCCACACACGATCTGGATGACTACACGGACATGGTGACCTCATACATCCACTTTTGTGAGGAGAGCATTCTACCAACACGCACCAGGGTGAGTTACTCCAATGATAAGCCCTGGTTCACAGCAAAACTATAAGGTATGATACTATAAGATAAGGTATGAAAAAGAAGTTCCTACTTCAAAGGCAGCCTCCCCCTCCTCACCCCCCCCCCCCCCACTTGCGATCACACAACAGGAGGTGCACAGGCAGTTCGGCAGTTCGGACCCACGCAAGGCCCCCGGCCTGGATGGTGTGTCTCCCGCCACACTGAGACACTATGCGAAGGAGTTGACCCCTGTCCTCACAGGCATCTTCAACTCCTCCCTGAGGTTGTGCCATGTGTCTGCCTGCTTCAAAACCTCCACCATCGTTCCCGTCCCCAAGAAACCACGGATAACTGGACTTAATGACTACAGACCTGTGGTGCTCACCTCCGTAGTCATGAAGTCTTTTGAGCGCCTGATCCTGCCCCACCCCAAGTCCATCACCACTCCCCTCCTGGACCCACTGCAGTTTGCTTACAGAGCCAACAGATCTGTGGATGACGCGGTCAACCTAGCCCTCCACTCCATCCTGCAGCACCTGGACTCCCCGGGAACCTATGCTAGGATCCTGTTTGTAGACTTCAGCTCTGCGTTTAACACTATCCGCCCTGATCTGCTACAGGATAAGCTGTTCCAGCTCAGTGTGCCTGACTCCCTCTGCAGGTGGATCACCGACTTCCTGACAGATCGGAGGCAGTCTGTGCGGCTGGGAAAGACTGTCTCTGACTCTGTCAGCATCAGCACCGGATCCCCCCAGGGCTGCGTACTTTCCCCATTGCTCTTCTCCCTGTACACAAACTGCTGCACCTCAAGCCACCAGTCTGTCAAGCTTATCAAGTTTGCAGAGGACACCACCCTCATTGGGCTCATCTCGAACGGCGATGAGTCTGCTTATAGGAGAGAGGTGTCCCGGCTGGTGTCCTGGTGCAGTCACAACAACCTGCAGCTGAACGCTCAGAAGACTGTGGAGATGATTGTGGACTTCAGGAAAGGCACAGCCCCTCTGCCCCCCCTCGCCCTTACAGATTCCCCCATCACCACTGTGGACTCCTTCCGCTTCCTCGGCACCACCATCACCCAGGACCTTAAATGGGAGACGACAATCAGCTCCCTCATCCAGAAGGCCCAGCAGAGGATGTTCTTCCTGCGGCAGCTGAGAAAGCTCAAGCTGCCCTCCAACATGTTGGTGCAGTTTTACACGGCCATCATCCAGTCCATCCTTACCACCTCCATCACCGTGTGGTACCCTGGAGCCACCACCAGGGACAGACTGAGGCTGCAGCGAGTTGTGCGCGCCGCTGAGAAGGTGATTGGCTGCGGACTCCCATCCATCAAGGACCATTACACCTCGAGGACTAGGAGGCGTGCAGGACGGATCATGGCAGATCCCTCTCACCCTGGACATGCCCTCTTTTCCCCCCTCCCCTCAGGCAGGAGACTACGGTCTATTCGGACCAAAACCTCCCGTTTCATGAACAGTTTCTTCCCCTCGGCCACCAGGCTGCTGAACACCAAAGGACTTAATCAGACTCCCCAGCACTAAGTACAGCAGACTCCCCAGCACTAAGTACAGCAGACTCCCCAGCACTAAGTACAGCAGCCGACACTGGACACATGACCAACATAATGCCTCTGTCTCCTTTGCACTGACTTACACATTACATATTTTTACTATATTTATTTTTATCTTATTCTATCTTGGTGCATGCTTAGCATTTTTATTGTTTTTATATATATTATATAAAATTCTTTTTTTCTCTTTTTCTTTTTATTGATATACTATATGTTGAATGTTGCAGCGTTACACCAGGACAAATTCCTAGTTGTATACTACATGTGTACTATACAAACAATGGCAATAAAACTCTTTCTGATTCTGATTCTGACTCTGGTATTTCAGGCTCAGTTTTTCTTTCTGTCTCCTTACAGGTTGGCCAAGCCTCATACGTCATGATGTTGGCAGCATGTCAACGCTGATCGGCTTTCGTGGGCCGGTGTCACGCGAAGTCGTCTGAAAAGTTCAACTCAAGTCTTTACGTGTATTTGCGGCCAAACGTGATGCTCCAAAGCGTCGCGTGGGGCGAATCTACATCCAAATGCAGAAACGCTCTATTGACTTTGTATGTAATGTCCCCGCTTGAATGTGAACATTGGTGTTGGGTGTGGCTGTAGCGTTAGGCTGGAGCTGAGACGACTGACCTAATTCAGTACGAGTTGTACCCATACGACCAGAGCAGAGTACAGTGGGTTGGTCACCATCGCTCCCAGCATCACAACTGACAAAAACAACATCGTTTACAGACCCATCAGTCATCCATCACCTTCCTGCTGAGTCAACACAACAAGTGAAAGGATTGAATTAGTCCAACCTGACACACACTCTGAAATTAGGCCACAAGTTAAAACATATGTCACTCACCTTCAACTACTGTATTTTCTGCACATAAGGTGCACTGGACTGTAAGGTGCATGAAGTCAAGTTAAAATTTTTAATAAAATAGACAGATGATAGATAAAACAGTTTTCAATTATCTCATAGTTTAGACTTTTTATTTTGTAATTTTGACTTTTTATCTGATCATTTTTAACTTATAACTTGTCATTTTATCTCACGATTTTGACTTCACTTAATACACCTCATAGTGCGGAAAATAGTCATTTCAAATTGTTACGATTTTATTTGCAGTGCTATTACCTGGAAATTGCAGAGTAATTACACTGGAAACTGTATGGAAATGACTTGATATAAGCGTTTATAAAGGCATTATTACCATGAAATAATATAAACATGACACCCTTATGAGTGCTCCCTAATGTGAAGTGTTACCACGGCAACCCACAGGACCATTAACGTGTGTGTTCAGGAAGGCTGAAGCTTACGTCATGTCCTGGAGTTCTTTCTAGAAATAAAAATAAAAGGGTTGATGGTTCTTCCAGATGGTTGATCATTTCTGCTGCTTTTCAATAGCGCTTCATTCTGCCTCCATTTTTACTGGGTCACTGCCCCCGCCACTCACGCTCTATTAACGGCCCTGTGACTTCAAGAAGAACCATTAACCGTTAAGGCCCAGACCAGGAATTATTACCCACAAGACACCACACCCCCCCACTGCTCTGACGATGCAACGGCACAACGATTTAATGGAAACCACACGGGTTATTATTTTTTTATGTATTTATTTATTTTATAATTTTTTTATTATAAACTTTATCTCTCTATTCGTTTTTGTTAAATAATAATCAGATATGTCAAACATGCAAGACACTGGGTTAGAGGTTTTTAGTTCATACTGTGGACCTTTTTCACAATATGTGTAAATACGTCAGAGGAGCGTCACCGAACTTCCTGTTAAACGTCCAGACAGTAGAAAGACGCTAATATTGAAAGATTCTTTTCAAGTTCCTGAAGAAATTTGACACTTTTAACATTTGCAGATATTGGAAGAATCATGGAGGAAAATTCACTAACGAAAAAAAAAACTTGATAAAGGCTACGATTTTTTCATTGAGTAAAAAGTATCAAAGTAAATAGAGATACTGTTACTGAAGTGATAAGTCTGTCCACCAGTCATTAGTCTGTCCACCAGTCATTAGTCTGTCCACCAGTCATTAGTCTGTCCACTTATACCTAGGACTAGGGTTCTAGGGTTATGTATGGATAGTATAGAGGACATGGACTATTTTATATTTGTTCTGTCTATGGTTCAAGTCAAGGTCTCATTAGCATAATGCTAATGTTAGCCCAATGCTATCATAATCCGTTCCCATTTGTCTCTGGCAGTGTGTGTTTATGTTGGTGTTTGTTTGTCATAATATCTAATGTAGTAGACGGGCAGGTTTTTGTGAGGGTTAGATGTTACCCATGACAAATAAAAAAAGAGGATGGTCCCAAACTCCAGGTTTGATCAGTGTTCATACATTTACTGTGACTTACTGCTGTTGCACTAACTACTGTTCACTGTTCTATCACTATTTACACTCTTTCCTTCCAATGCTACTGTTGTTTACTGCTGACACTGATGTACTGGCATGGAAAGGTTAAAGGTCACAACTACAGTTTAAGGACAACATTACTTATTTGTGTTCACCATAACTTTAAAACCATGGACATTTGTTTTATCTCAACTCATAGCGACGTTAACAGCTGCCGTTTTTGACAGCGTTCATATACTGGCTCCTTTTTCCTGTAGGAATAGAATCATTCCAAGGAAAAATGCTAGGGTTTCAAACCGTCATCCCCAGATGTAGTGTTCTGATGTGAAGTGTCTGCTGCAGACGGAAGTGCTCCTGTTTTAATGATAAAACTGGGCCCTTCATAACACTGAATAGCCTGGACCCATTTTCCTCTAGCTTCACCGTTAACAGGGAAGGAGTGGAAGGAAATATAAGATGTTTCTGGACATGACAACAACATCCTGGTATGTTTACAATAACTGTTGGTCTGCACTGTCATCTGTGACATTTAACTTTTACTGGTGCAGAAGTAGGGCTACGCTTCTCTGACGTATGTCTGGTGAGAAATGCGGAAGTTGTGTAAAAGGATCATTGCCATCGTGCTTCATCTGTCGTCATCGTCCATATTTTACTAAAACCTTCTCCTCCCTCAAGTCTCCACAGATTTAAATATTGATTTGATCATGTGTTGAATGACTCTGCAGTTATGGACCTGATGAACACTGGGACAGTGGAACTGTCTTTTCACTTTATTGCTGTTATTAATGTAAATCAATAATTAGTTTTACCCTTTAACTCCTGAGACTTTAACAGTAAAAACCAACAAAATAATAACATGAGCAAAAATGGCACAAAAGTGAAGAAATATTATAAAATAAATATTATATATATATTATATATAAAAAATAAATATTTACAAAATAATAACTGACTTAATAATAATAATAATAATAAATAAACTAAAATGAAGTATAAATAAATAAATAATATTGTAATTTTAGTTTTGGCTTTATCTTTTTTTCTATCTCTATATCCATGAACATAATAAAAATACAATGAAAATATTTCCAATGTCCCTGTGTTCATCAGGTCCTAACCCTGACCTCTGACCCTAACCTGTGTTCATCAGCTCCTCACAGCTGTGATGTCTGTTATCAATAAAAGTAAAATTCAATAGATGATCAATAAATCAGTCCCTGTCTGTGTGTGTGTGTGTGTGTGTGTGTGTGTTTTGCTTCTGGGGTAACATCTGACTGAACTACAGTAGAGTTACGGTTATATAACCCTGACTTTTGACCCCTAACCCTAACTGGGTAATGACATATTACTGTGGTTAAAGATGATATTGATAGCAAGAAAAACTAATATTGGATCAATTACTTCCATTGATCTGGATTGAAACTGAAAAGAAGTCTATTGAACTGAGGGAAGAGTATTGATTATAGATTATAGGAGTGATTTTAGATTAACACCAGTTTAATGTGTGCGGTACGACCATTTAACACCAGTTTAAAGTGTGCGGTACGACCATTTAACACCAGTTTACTGTGTGTGCGGTACGGCCATTTAACACCAGTTTAATGTGTGCGGTACGACCATTTAACACCAGTTTAATGTGTGCGGTACGACCGTTTAACACCAGTTTAATGTGTGCGGTACGACCATTTAACACCAGTTTAATGTGTGTGCGGTACGACCATTTAACACCAGTTTAATGTGTGCGGTACGACCGTTTAACACCAGTTTAATGTGTGCAGTACGACCGTTTAACACCAGTTTAATGTGTGCGGTACGACCGTTTAACACCAGTTTAATGTGTGCGGTAAGACCATTTAACACCAGTTTAATGTGTGCGGTCCGACCATTTAACACCAGTTTAATGTGTGCGGTACGACCGTTTAACACCAGTTTAATGTGTGCGGTACGACCGTTTAACACCAGTTTAATGTGTGCGGTACGACCGTTTAACACCAGTTTAATGTGTGCGGTACGACCGTTTAACACCAGTTTAATGTGTGCGGTACGACCGTTTAACACCAGTTTAACGTGTGTGCGGTACGACCGTTTAACACCAGTTTAACGTGTGTGCGGTACGACCGTTTAACACCAGTTTAATGTGTGTGCGGTACGACCATTTAACACCAGTTTAATGTTTGCGGTACGACCATTTAACACCAGTTTAGAACATTTACTAAAAACATAAATAAAACACAAAGCTGAGGTGTCGTCATAGAACTTCTATAACAGCTACAGACTGGGACAGTAAGTTGTTACCATGACAACCTGACAGCGCAGTGGATGAGTTGTGGTTTCCATCTGACAGACCTACTGAAAATGACATGACACGTGGACAACAGCAGACTAAAGCAGTTTGTTCAGTACTGACCTTTGACCCCTAACCCTAAAGCAGTTTGTTCAGTACTGACCTTTGACCCCTAACCCTAAAGCAGTTTTTTCAGTACTGACCTTTGACCCCGAACCCTAAAGCAGTTTGTTCAGTACTGACCTTTGACCCCTAACCCTAAAGCAGTTTGTTCAGTACTGACCTTTGACCCCTAACCCTAAAGCAGTTTGTTATGGACTGACCTTTGACCCCTAACCCTAAAGCAGTTTGTTCAGTACTGACCTTTGACCCCTAACCCTAAAGCAGTTTGTTATGGACTGACCTTTGACCCCTAACCCTAAAGCAGTTTGTTCAGTACTGACCTTTAACCCCTAACCCTAAAGCAGTTTGTTCAGTACTGACCTTTGACCCCTAACCCTAAAGCAGTTTGTTATGGACTGACCTTTGACCCCTAACCCTAAAGCAGTTTGTTCAGTACTGACCTTTAACCCCTAACCCTAAAGCAGTTTGTTCAGTACTGACCTTTGACCCCTAACCCTAAAGCAGTTTGTTATGGACTGACCTTTGACCCCTAACCCTAAAGCAGTTTGTTCAGTACTGACCTTTAACCCCTAACCCTAAAGCAGTTTGTTCAGTACTGACCTTTAACCCCTAACCCTAAAGCAGTTTGTTCAGTACTGACATCACTCAGGGTTTTTTTTTTACATCATATTTAGCAGCCGAATTTACTGTAACATCAGCTTTAACAGAACACATGTACCATTATCTTATAAAAACCTTGTCAGTATACCTTTTTAAAAAGTATCTTCATATTTACACAACTGTACTGGGGCCTACAGCCTCCCCAAACATGTCAAAATAGTAGATCTAAACATAGAACAGTGGTTCCTCTGCTGATCACAGACCCACTTAAATAATCTAAGTAACAAAAAACCTTTACCTCAATTTTTTATATTTATGAAATGAAACCCTCAGACATAAGTACTCTGTACATTACTGTACGTAAACGTTCTTCACTTCTATTGTTGTGTTCAAAGCTCTTTACATTAGCCTCACATTCACACACCAGTAGGTTCTAAGGTCAAAGGTCAGTCCTACTGGGAGACTAAGGGTTCATTGTCTTCGTCCAAGGACACTTGGACACATGGACACTTGGACATGTGGACAGCCAGAGTCGAGACGCGAACCGCCAACCCTTGATCTGTGGACGACCTGCTCTACCAACTGAACCACAGACACATATCTATCATCCCATTGGCTATGAGGGAGCTAAAGGACAGAACCAGCGCTGCCTCGTCAGTCCCTCCCAGTGCGTCCACCCAAACCACAACACGTATTCATGATCCACCAGCAGCTCAAAGGAAGTAACTGAAGACAACCAAAATGTGAAGGAACAGAAGCGTCTGCGTTACCAACAACCAGCACCAACAAAAGACATGAGGGATGAAACCCCACCAACCCCTCGAATTTGTGGAAATAAAACATGTCCACGCCCTGACAAGGTATATGCCCCGCCCACCCCAGAAAGATCAGGAAAAGTAGTCAGTCAATGGTTTCTGGATCTACACCCACCAAAGGTCTGTCAACAAACACAATGGTATGAAATGACCCACATGTCTGGGATGAAAATGACCCACATGTCTGGGATGAAAATGACCCACATGTCTGGGATGAAAATAACCTACATGTCTGGGATGAAAATGGTAAATGGACTGCATTTATATAGCGCTTTTCCACCTTCATGGTGCTCAAAGCGCTTTACATTAGCCTCTCATTCACCCATTCACACACACACTCATACACCAGTAGGTTTCTAAGGTCTAAGGTGAGTCCTACTGGGGGCCTAAGCCAGGGTTCAGTGTCTTGCCCAAGGACACTTTGACATGTGGACAGCCAGAGCTGGGACGCGAACCGCCAACCTCCCGGTCATTGGGCGACCCACTCTACCAACTGAGCCACAAGCCGCCCCGGTGACCATGTGACCCACATGTCTGGGAGGAAAATGACCCACATATCTGGGATGAATATGACCCACATGTCTGGGATGAAAATGACCCACATATCTGGGATGAAAATGACCCACATGTCTGGGATGAATATGACCCACATGTCTGGGATGAAAATGACCCACATGTCTGGGATGAATATGACCCACATGTCTGGGATGAAAATGACCCACATGTCTGGGATGAAAATGATCCACATGTCTGCGATGAAAAAAACCCCCACATGTCTGGGATGAAAAAAAAACAAACGTCTGGTTCATTTGAATGGTTTAACGTTTAATGTTCAGTCATAAAGACACATTTACCCACTGACACCAATAAATTACACCTAAAATATACTGTTTATAAAACTGAAAACACATGTTTATACTACTGTTTTTATCATTTAAAGGGTTTAGGGGTAGTATTGGGGGTTTAGTGGGTAATATTGGGGGTTTAGGGGGTAGTATTGGGGGTTTTTGGGGTAGTATTGGGGGTTTTTGAGGTAGTATTGGGGGTGTCTCTCTAGGTCGTCCTCAGACGAGCCTTCCATCATCGTTTCCAGTCATCCCGATTCTCCATACATCTGGCCAGTTCGCTGGTGCTCTGAGCTCCCACGTCCATCTTGAGAATGTCCACATATGTTAGTTTAGGATGTCCTCTTGACCGGCGCCTGTGCGTTGGTTCCCATAGCACAACATTACTGGCCGGCAGCTCTCGGTGCCTTTGGCAGTGTCCTGCTAGTCTCATTCTCCTTACAGCAATCTTCTCGCTCACCCTCGGCACTCCTTCGTAGAGAATTCTGTTGGCTACATGTTCGTTCTTGCTGATGTTAAGCACTGCACGCAGCATCCTGGTGTAGCACCCGTCCAGGGACTTCTTTAGGGTTGGCTCCAGGGTCCAGCATTCGCTGCCATAGAGGAGAACGGACTCCACTGTTGCGTAGAAGAAGTTGAATTTGATTTGGCGGGGGAGGTTGGAATTCCATACACTGGCCATGCCGTTCAAGGCCCTCCATGCAAGTGCCTTCCTCACTTTTAGATCTTGCTCAGTTGAGTTGACCCATGAGCCCAGGTACTTGAAGTCGTCGACTTCCTTCAGCAGGGTACCTCCTGTTGTTGTCAGAGGTTGATGTTCTGGTGGAATATTGTAGGTGATGACCTCGGTTTTCTTGGCATTTAACCTGAGGCCTACTTTGGCACACTCAATCTCTACCCTGTTCAGTAGTTCTTGTGCTTGTTCCACATTGTCAGAGAGCAGGCTGATGTCGTCCGCATAATCAAGGTCTGTGAGGACCACTGCGGGATGTCGTCTTGACCTCCTTGGAGTTAGTGTGAAGCCAAGCTCTTGCTCTCGCCCACTGATTGCCTTCCTGAGCGCATAATCAAGGACTATGATGAAGAGGAATGGGGCTAGTGTGTCCCCTTGCATAACCCCAGCCAGGATATCAAACTCCTCGCTGTTGCCATCTGGGGTCACCACCTTGGCCCTTGTTCCTGTGTACATGGTCTCTATTGCTCGGAGTAGGTTGGGGGTAATACCATATGCCTTCAGGATCTTCACCATCATGCCGCGGTGGATCGAGTCAAATGCTTTTTTGAAATCTATAAAGCACAGGACTGCAGTCAGGTTGTCCTTCCTCACCTCCTCGATTATCCTCCTGAGCGCTAAGATCTGGGCTGCTGTAGTTCTCTCTTCCCTGAAGCCGTTCTGGTTCTCCCTCAGGTGAGGGTCGATGGCAGGTCTTATCCTGTTTAAAAGCATGCGGTTGTACACCTTTGCAGGGATGCATGTCAGGCTAATACCCCAGTAATTGTCAGGCTTAGAGAGATCTCCAGCTTTTGGCACTGGGTTTAGGGGGTAGTATTGGGGGTTTAGGGGGTAGTATTGGGGGTTTAGGGGTAGTATTGGGGGTTTAGGGGGTAGTATTGGGGGTTTAGTGGGTAGTATTGGGGGTTTAGGGGGTAGTATTGAGGGTTTAGGGGGTAGTATTGGGGGTTTAGTGG